>CM061350.1:8645000-9227500 GCA_030867105.1 Liasis olivaceus
CTCCATTCTTTTTTCATGGAGCTCCCACTTGGCACCTTGAGTACAGGCCATGAGACCCAGGGCATCTGCTGGGTAGAGACGGGGGCTGAAAAGTTAAGATGGCAGCATTGTGCATGTAAGAGAGAGAGAGAGAGAGAGAAAGAGAGAGGGAGGGAGGGAGGCTTGGGTTGTGTGGGTGCAACTGTTATCTTAACTTTCTGGATACACCCCACCCGCCCCTCCATGGATGCCCCTGCAAGGGACCACAATCATTGCACCGTCTCCTTCTGCCCTTCTCCTCCAACATGGTCTCTACCACCTTCTTACTTTTGCCTTTCCTTTAGCAGATGGACACATTTCCTAATGCTTTAATTCTATGAGGTACCTCATGGGATCCATTTGGGATTCAGAAACCTTCTGAAGATGGTGCCGAGGCTGTCCTTTTGCTGCGCAGCGTGCCAGATTTCTTTCTCTCTGTCTCTCAGCTCTTGATTGACATTTCTTGGTCTTTCTTGTGTTTCTCTAGAACCCTCAATGCCTTTTTGCCCATTTTTATTCTTCTCTGAATCTTCATGGCACACCCACCATCTTTTATCAATTCTGGAGCCTTAGAAAATTGTAACTATCATAAATACACTGTAAATCTATCTCTGCCATCTGTCCATCTATCTATGAAATCCACTGGGGGCAAGGAGTGTGGCAGCCATTAAGGAAAGTGCCCAAGGATAGTCTGGTGCCCCAGGGGCCATGCTAGAGACCCCAATATGGCAAGAAAAGATAAGGCCATGGGTTGGATCCAGGACAATGCATGATATTGCTTATGCTGATTCTCCAGCGGTAACTTATAATACCTCCATAGCATAACATCGTATCTTCATAGCTATAATTGAAATGCCATAAAGTCTGTCTTCCATACTGTGACATTGACACAATGATGTTTGAACAACTGTGGAAGATACTATAAGTTGGTAATGCAGAAATGATCCATGTGAGAGGAAAAGGGCTGTAAGGTGGAAATGTTATGCTGTGATTTGGGTGGGGGGAGGCTCAGAGCAGTAGCTGAGGCAGCAGAGGGCTTCAGCTAGACTAGGAAGTCCATAAAGATATCTTCTGCTGCCTTCCCCACCAGGGCATCTTTGAGGAACCCTTGCATTTTATGGAAATCAATCTCTCATCCCATGAAAGAAATAACAATTCTGGATCAAATCAAATGTATCTAAGAGTCTTTGTTAGGCTTTCTCTTGTTGCGTGACAGCTAATTTTAGATCAGGTGCCATCAATATGGAACAGAGTCCTTTCAAAAGGAAACCCGCAAAGTTTTTGATGACTTTAGCCGTACATATTTCTAAATAGGCTAATGCAATTGTTTAGAACAAGGAAGTGCAACCTAGGAGTTCCCAGGTTACCCCCCCCCCCCCTTTTGTCCTCTGCTCAGATTCTTCCCCACGCCTCATCCTTTCCTCAGATGCTGCTAATTTTGGGAAAACATATTAACATTAAACATAACTTTAAGAGTGGATCACAAGGCCTTTAAGAGGATTGAGAGAACAAAGTGGAGCAGGTTTAAGAATGTGAACTGGACTTTGGACCCCCCCCCCCCCAACTTTCTATTTTAAACACACCCACTTTCCCCTCGCTCTACCAACTCTGGGAGAAGTTATGTGCCTGTGATTTATAATAGTCACTCAAGTGTTATGCTAACAACAAATATTACTCCTGGTGAATGTTCCCACTGAGTTTAATACATGAGAAGTAGGAACTTCTCCTATACATTTATTCTTCTTTTCTTCCAAAAGCTGAAGGTATCCTCCTCCTATTTTTCTCCAGAATCGCAATCTATGGGGCAGATCGGGATGAGAGTGAGTGACAACCCCATGTCACCCAGTGAGCTTCTGTGGCTATGGGTGGACATGGCCCTGGGTTTCCCCACTCTTAGTCCAACACCTTAACCACTAGACCATACTGGATCTCCATATATTGTCTCTATGTCTAGCTAGGCCTGTGCAAATATTAGGTGTTCTGAATCAATTTGTACTGATTCAGTTCAATTTAAAGCATCATGTTGATTCAACCATGCACCAATTTGATTCATTGAATTAAATCAAATGTACCAAATCTGGACAGATCTGAATATTTTCTGCATATGCAGGTCAAGCTCAGGGATTCGCTCCAAAACAATTTGGAAGTTTAACTCAAACTGGATCATTATACAGAATGGATAGAAATGTTTAAATTGAAGCAGAGCCCTCTTCAAACCCTCCTAAAAGTTAGATGTTTTATTTGCCACCAATTTTACAGCTGTGTTTCTAAAGAGCTGCGGTTTTGATTTTGTTTTGTTCTTAAACTTCCTTTTTCTTCTGAAGGCAGGTTCCATTTCACAGATGGAGGAACATCTCTGTTGACTAAAGAAATGACTGGCCAGATTGCGTTTCCTTCTGAAAATATCAGAAGAGGAAAAAGAAGGTGGGGTAATAATGTCGCTTTTCAGATTTTTCTATCTTTTTTCCCTTCTTTTTGTAATTTGCAAGCTCCAATCACAACCTAAGCATTAAAGCAATCAATCTAAAATCTGGAACATGCTACATCGGTGATTTATAGGCAGCTGTTCATAGGAGAGATGAGACTGGACCATAGAAGCAGAAAGGAGAAGAAGTTCCAAAATGAGAAAGAGAAAAGAGAAAAAGAAAGAACATATTACATAGTTAGGCCAATTCTTCAGCTAAATAATTTGCATCCAGTATATCTACCGTGTCAGCTCTACTGAAGCCAACATCTGAGAGTTTATGGGATAATTTTAGAACTTCTGTGATGATGACAAGAAAACTAAGTGTGAAAGGTTTGATTGTTGAAGAATCTTGTGGTCTCAGCCCCAACAGATGGTTTATTATGGCCCCAGTTTATGGGATCTACAAAACAAAGCAAAGGAATAGATTTTCTCTCAGTGCTATCTTGCAAGCCCCGAAGTCAGCATTTTATCCCTCTTTTCCTATCAATAAATAAACCTATGGTTGCAACTTTGCTTTAAGAAGCTGCCGAACTGTATGAGGGGCAGAGGAGGTCCAAATACACCTGCAACAGGATCACTGCAAATTGGACTTTGGGACCAGGTTCTATATCTTGAGCCAGAAAAATAGTTTGTTTGGGTTTAGGTGCTGTGTGAATTCAGCCATTTGTTTGTAAACCATGATTTATGGCGTAAGCAATGTGTAAAGCCAGCCAAGTTGTGATTTGGTGTAAGGTGTCCACACGGATAGATCCACTTTATCTTCCTGGCAACAATATGGAGGTGGTTTGCCACAGCATTTCTCTACGATTACTTGGTAGTCGTCCATCCAAGTAATAAGCATTTCTAACTGCCTAGCTTGTCTTGAGATCAAGAGTTGGCTAGGTGATACCACCTATTGTGACCCTTCCTACTAGTACAATGTGATTTCTCTCTCCTTCTTTATTCTTTGCTCCCTAAAGTACACTTGGAACACATGTAGACTGAGAACATTTGTGTTAAGGGACAAGGGACCATGTGAACAGATTTCTTTCTTTCCTTATTTCTTTGTTCACACAGGGTGGAAAACAAAGAATTCCAGAAAAAAGGTAGTCCTGCTTTGCAAAACCTTCTCCTAAAAGGATCAGAAGTAGGTGGACCAGTTAAGTAAATGAGCCTGTCCTAGAATAGTTATAACCTCTGTGTCTCCTCTCGTGCAGCAGTGAGTCAAACTTCAGAGGCTTGATGAATCAGATCCATTAAGCAATAATGGGATTACTGGCCAGCTGAGAAGCACTGATGGCCCCAAATACAGCTTCAAGCCATTAATTCCAGCTGGTCATTAGTCTGCAAGAAAGACCCTTGCCAAGGTCAGCGGTGGCATTACAAACAGAAGAAAGTGGGGTGGGAAGCACGGGGGAAGCCTGTGCAAAAGCAAGCGATGCAAACATTTGACGTCCCCTGAGGACGTTCCGAGAAATTTGCACTGCTTTAATCCCATTGCAGTCATCGCGGAGAAGAAAAAACTTCTGATAGTAAATAGGAGTCTCTGCAGAGGGAGGTCAGAAAGGCAAGATGGTGACCCCTGTATGTAGATAGGAGACAGCCTATCTCCAGTAGTTTCTGCCTGTTCCATATGTCGGCATGCTGTGTGTTCCAACAATTAAACAGGGTCACCTGGTGGGACCCAGGAAGCATGACTTCTCCATCATGGTGCCTGCCTTCTGGAACAACAACCCACTGAGATTTGTGTGGCTCTCACCCTGATCTTATTTAAACAAGCTCTTAAAACAGTGTTTCTCAAGCTTGGGAACTTTAAGATGTGTGGACTTCAACTCCCAGAATTCCCCAGCCACCATGGCTGGCTGGGGAATTCTGGGAGTTGAAGTCCACACATCTTAAAGTTCCCAAGCTTGAGAAACACTGCCTTAGAACCTAGCTCTTTTCCCCAGGCCTTAGATTAGAGGCGGTGACGGATCATTGATGTGATGTTCTGATGTGTTAAGATGGTGTTTCTTCTCCTGACATTCAGGTTATGTACATTTTTGCTTTTATAGTCAGAGTCGTGACAGATCTGGGCAGCCGTAGATTCCATGAACAGATAAAGAAGGGGGCGGGGCTTTGATCACATGCTCCCAGCCCACTATCTTCATTTCCTCCCCCCCCCCCCGCCACACCTCTGGTGGATGCTGCTGGTTGCAAAAATGCTTACAGTTCTTGACTTTGTGTTAAATTGGAGTTTAGGAACAAGATGAATCTGTCTACAGTGCGTCCACTTTAGGGAAAGATGGAAGCAATGGGTAGGATCTGGATTTGAGTGTACATAGAACAGTCCCATTGAAATCAGGGAACATAAGTCTTTGGTGACTAATATCTTATTAATGCCAGTAAGTTTCCTCTAAACTAGCAGGGAATCTGGATCCAAGCCATTGTCTCCTCTGCTAATTCAAAAGAAAACTATCTCTAGGAACTCATCAACTTATCATATCTTGACCCACTATCTGGGACAAATTATGGTTTCCCTTCTGTAGATAAGAGGAAGCTACTACAGTTGTAAGTTATGGTATCGCGTGAGTAAAGCAACTCAGAGATGCAAGACCTTCACAGAAACGCTTTGTTCACAGGGCACTACAAATGAATCAAAATATTTCAGTGAGTCATGCAAAACAAGATAATTGAATTAATGGAATAAAGTTTGATTCAGTTAATCACAGATAGGGACTTTGTGTAAGCAGAGTTAAGGCGGCCATATATCTGAAATTGGGCCAGAAAGCCCAGATTTTTTTTAAGTCTGCCCTCTGTCTTGTCCAGTAAGTAGCAAAGCAAATTCACACTTTCTGTGCAATCTGCTTTTGTTACTTCTTTCAGACTCTTCTGGGATATGACTTGGAGAGTATGGCTTCTAGATCCGAGCTGCAGAAAACTGTGAACACTAGAGGGCAGCAAAGAGATACGGGAAAACCTCCTATTCTTTGCCGCCCTCTAGTGGGTATCTAGATTCTTGCAGCCCATTCCTACTAAAAGAGCCCAAATCCTCAAAAATTTCCTAAAGAATAGAAAGCTGCTAGATGGTCCGAGGAGGGGGCATAAAGAATAATGCTAGTTTGTACGGGCTTAGTGACTTCGTGAGCACACATTTACAGTAACATTAGTCTCTATTCTTATAGGTTCCTTTTTTATTGTTGTTACTAGTTGGAGAGGAGCAGTGTGATAAACAGGTGGAAGATAGTGAGCTGAGAACCTGGCAAATTTCGCTTGGTTGGGGGAAATCAGCCTTGTCAAGGCTGGTGCACTGAAGGTAAGGCATCAGTTTCAATAGAAGTCTGGGACCAAACTGAGACAAAACATGATGCACAAGAAAAGATACACCCACTTCCTTCACTTGCCTAGATGGTGGCACCCAAAAGACTTGGAAAGATAGAAGTCTTAATCCAAGAAATTGGGGGACTCGCCTTTGTGGGAAAGCCACTTTGGTGTAGTGGTTAAAGGCACCAGGCTAGAAATCAGAAGATCACAAGTTCTAGTCCTGCTTTAGGCACGAAGCCAGCTGGGTGACCCTAGGCCAGTCCTTCTCTCTCAGCCCTAGGAAAAAGAAGGCCAGAGCAAACCACGTCTGAAAATGTTGCCAAGAAAACTTCAGGGACTGATCCAGGCAATTGCAATGGGTCAAGATGGACTTGAAGGCACCCAAAAAAAAAAAAAAAAAAATCTTGATGTTTGTTTCCAGCATTCTTCTTAGAAGTTCACAATTCAGAAACAGGTAAACTACAGAGGAAGATGCCTACATTAAGGAGCTTCTAGTTGATTTTGGCTAATTTAGAAAGTGAAGCCAAGTTTACCCTAGATAGCATTTGAATGGGAACCACCAAGAAATCTTAGAACAGTTGACTAGCCTGGGAAATAATAAAGAAAGAAAGAATTCCAGGGAAAGGTCATGGCCTCCTGAACCTTTGCCAAGTTCTCATGGCTGAGAAGATAGCATGGATTTGCCAAGAGTTAAGCTTAACTTAAAGGAGACTTTACTTGGTTATTGGAGCTCAGCAAGAAGAAAAAGGAGGATTTAGTTCCAAGCCTCTTGTGAATTAAGAATCTCCCACAACATGCCAGCTCTTCCAGAGATTTGATATACTTCTAATGCAATAAAAATCCATGATTCTCTTGTCATGTCCTCCTCAGCTTTTTCAGCACTTAAAAGTCATGCTGTTGGAATCTCTCTCTCTCTCCCCTCTGTGTTTTGATCAGTAGGAGAGTTCATTATTACCTTTGCTTGCCAGACTTTCAACGGTTAGATAGTTTTAGCAGGGATGGGACTGTTCATTTGATTTATTTATTTATTTATTTACTTACTTATTGATTTATTTATTTAAGTGGTTTCTCTGCTGCTTTGGTTTTGAGACTTGCTTAGCTGACTTCAGCGCTCCCCGGAGCAGAAAGGCCACATAAATAGCAAAACTAATATATTTACTAATGGGTGTCTACATGGGAGGGGGCCAAAAGAGTTGAGAGGGCAACTGCAAACACAAAAAGGAAGACCTCCCCCCCCCCCTTTTTTTTACATGCATCAGTTGCCCAGTCGTGTCCAACCGGCTGGCTTCTTGACCTGCAGACACACCCTACTCACACAGCTTCAGATTTCACCTCTTTGTCATTAACATGGTTGTCACACGATCACCTCCTGATAAATCCATCCACGTCAACGTTATCCGTATACGATTGCTATGATTAATTCCAGGTGATCGAGACAGATGTAAGGATTTGTAAGGCGATTTAGGTTGTTATTATAGGTCCTGGCATTATCTGGATTTGCTTTTTTGAAGTTGCTAACCTTAGACATGGGAGGTGCTTTTGAAGTGTCACCTGCAACAAACGGTTGCAGATTTAGGTCCTTCCCAATGAGGGTTCCAACCAGAGACAGTCATTGTCTTTATTCAGTTTATGGTTTTAGGTTTTAGTTTCATTTAGCTTATTGTTTTCCATGCCTTCTTTATTTCAGCTCCTGCCTCCCCCATCAACCCTCTGCATTTCACGACCACTGAGTTACTTTGTGTTCTTCAGTCTGTTTTTGCAGGCCGCTGACTCAATTCCTTAAAGTGTTTTAAATTTTCTCTCTTTTTTGTTGCTGTTCGAAGATTCCTCTGGGCCTGATGATATGTTTCCCTCCTGTGCATTGTCCTTGCTTTGACGACATAAAGTTGCACAAACAGAGAGTAAGCTCGTTAGGATATAGGGTTTATTGATTTTCTTGAAAAACAAGTCTTGGAATTATCAGTAAAATTGAGACGTTGTGGGGGAGTGATGAGGATCTTTATTGTAGTAGCATAGAATCACAGGGTCCAACCCCCTGCCCAGGCCAGGAATCCTCAAGCCATCACAGAAAAATGTTTAACCTTTGCTTGAAACTCTCCAGTGGTGGAGCCCCCACAACTCCAGGAGTCAGGCTGTTCCAGTGCTTCATAGTTCTCACAGTCAGGAAATTCCCCCTTATTTCAAGTTTGATCTATCTCTATAAAGCTTCCACGTACTCATTCTTGTCCTACCTTTAGGCATTACAGAGAATTAATCTTCCCCGTGACAGCCCATCAAGTATTGAAAGACTGTTATCATGTCTCCCCTTAGCTTTGTCTTCTCCAAGCTAAACATGCCCAATCCCTTTAACCATTCTTCATAGCCTCCACAAACCCCCCACTATCTTCATCACTCTTCTCTGCACTCTTCCCCATTCCTAAGCATCCTTCTTGCAGAGTGGCAAAGATGAGCCACAATGAGCTGGTCCAGGCAGGGATGACTAAAGGAGCAAGCAAAGGTGGTGTAAAGGCATATGGGAATGACCTTGGGAGACAGGAGGAAGAGCTGCAGCCTAGACAAGGGTCTGATAAACGAAATCTGGGCCCGAAGGAGGGGGATGGAGAAAGCGTCTCAGAAGGGACCCTCCCTAGTTTTCAGGAGAGTAAAAGTGAGGGACAGGAGGGGTACTTTCAGACTTGCAAGATTCTGTTAATGTAACCTTACAATAAAGATGGAGCTAGCACTGCTGGTTGTGCTTCTTGTCTGGACTACCTCGCAAGGCTGACATCAATCTTGCAAGTCTGAAAGTACCCCTCCCATCCCTCACTTTTACTCTCCCCAAAACTAGGGAGGGTCCCTTCTGGGAAGCTTTCTCCACCCTTCCTCCTTAGGACTCAAATTCTGTGGCTGTGGTTCTTCCTCCTGTCTCCCAAGGCCATTCCCACATACCCTTACAGGTATATGCTTAAACAATACTTTGACCCTTGCTGTATGCAATTATACTTTGGTGTTTTTTCTCCAACCATGGTTCTATAACATCAACTGGAAAAAACAATTGGTTGTGGAAAAACACAGGGTGCACTTATTTATGTCCTAAAATACTTGTAGTACCCGGTCTCTAGAGGATATCATTCATCACCCTTTTTCTTGTGGCTTCTTCCCTGCAAAATTCTTCTCTACTTTGGTTCTACAATGGAAAAGCAACCTTTGGGGTTCCCAGGCCAGCTCTTGCTAAAACAAAAACAGGGCAGGACACCTAGGGTCTTCTAAAACTTTCTCAGCTGCAACTCCCAGCAGGTCCAGCCGGTATGGTCAACAGCAGGAGACTGTGGGAGCTGCAGTGCAAAAGATGGATTGCTTATCCTTGGCATGGGTCACCCAGAGCTCTGGGAAATTTTCCTATTGGCACAAGCCAATTACAAATAGATCACCTCGCTTTACGCACACCAGAGCCAGGAGCTATAAAGATGAGAAGAGAGCCGCAGTGACAGCAAACATCGTCAAAATAGCTCAGGCTTGTTTGGGTTGGAAACATCACAACCCAGGTGGTTTCCCAGGAAAAGAAGATATTCTTCCAGGCACACACCAAGATGACATCCATTTAGCTGTCATCCTGCACAGAGCAGGCAAGAAACAGGATGTGGATTGTGTTTGGAAAGGGCGAGGAAGGGTTGTTTTTCACAACTACTCTCATTTTCAGGCATTTCCAGCCTTGAGACACCCAACAGCAGGAAACTAATTACTTACTTATATATCTGTCTCGTTGCCGAATGCAAACTCATCAGGGAAGAAACGTATTTTCCTCCATGAATATGCATGCATGGGGCTGCATTCAGGGGATGGGGTTAGAGAAAGAGGCAGCCTTTAACCCAGTGAAAGCTTGCACAATCCGCTTATTGTATGTGAGAGATGAGGGAGAGATTGTTTTGGCTTGCAGTTGAATCCAAATATATATAATTTCCCTTTTTCAACTCAATCCATGAGCCAAAAGTATGGCGTACTGGGCTGATGACAGCCAACTGGATGTTGCTAGTCTAGGCTGGGCTGGGTTGAGTTGGGCTGGAGATGCTGTTGATGTCTTGTCCTGGGGTCTGGAGGCTTTCAGAGTCTGGAGGGGATGAAGCAGGCTAAAATGCAAGCCACGTAAGATAGATTTGTGAATAGGGTGACGGCCCCAGTGCTGACTCTCAAGAGGGCAGCACTGTCCCAAACAAGTCCATGACGTGAGGGTCTTCCTAGATTCACAGCTACTGATGGATGGCAGAAGGCCAGGAACAGAAGGTGGGTCCTACCTGGAACAGGAGGATCTTGGAACTGGTATTCCTGGCCTCATCATTACCTCTAATGGTATGTGGGGATGACCTTGGGAGACAGGAGGAAGAGATGCAGCCTCGACAAGGGTCTGATAAACTAAATTTGAGTCTGAAAGAGGAGGGGTGGAGAAAGCGTCTCAGAAGGAACCCTCCCTAGTTTTCGTACCTGGGCCTTCTGATGTCAAGGTTTTTCTACCTTAAGTCCTGGATGGGTGGAACTGTCCCAGATGGACCTGGTGAGCAATCTGGGGGTCGTCTTGGACTCACGGCTCCTGCTGGAAGAACAGGTGGCAGCTGTGGCTAGGAGGGCCTTTGCACACCTTCAGGTTATGAGCCAGTTGCGCCCATTCCTGGACCGGGAGGCACTGCTCATAGTCACTCATGCCCTCGTGACCTCCTGTCTGGATTACTACGATGCGCTCTACATGGGGCTGCCCTTGAAGAATATCCAGAAGCTTCAGCTGGTGCAGAATGTAACAGCACTGCTTCGTAAGCTGCGTTGGTCAACAGTGTGTTTCCAGGTGCAATTCAAGGAGTTGGTTGTCACTTTTAGAGCCCTTCATAGCTTGGGACCGGGTTACCTGAGGGACCGTCTCTTCCCAGTTGTTTCTACTCGTCCAATCTGGTCTGGCAAAATGGGCATGCTACAGGTCCTGACAGCCAAGGAATGTTGGCTGGTGGGAACTAGGAGGTGGCCCTTCTCTGCCATAGCACCCACCCTATGGAACATTCTCCCTTCAGAGATTAGGATGGCCCCAATCCTGTTGGCCTTTCGTAAGGCCTTGAAGACCTGGTTGTGTGCCCCGGCCTGGGATCCTGAGTGTATCAAGGGCCCCGTTTCTTGGTTATATTAACATCTACAGTTATGATTTTTCTCAGCTGCTATATATATTTATTCTTTGTATTGTGTTTTTATTTAGTTTTAATTGATTTTATGATTGTTTGCCTCCCAGAGTCACTTGTTTGAGATGGACAGCCATAGAAATCAAATAAACAGATACAAGCACTTTCCCACAGGAAGAATTCTGATCATGAATTCCAAAATCTTATTTCAGATCCATCTGGACCTTTAATCCGTTGATAACTTTCCAAAATCAACGTTCTAATCACCCTTTTGCTTTTTATTCCAAAAGTTTTTTTTAAGCCCTTAAACCTGTATTTAAAATTTCTTTCACTAAGGATTGAAGGAAACTCACCCAGTGCTGTCAAAAGTTCCTAATAGCTGAAAACCCATTAACTAGCTATTTCCAAAAGCGATGAGAAAAGGAAATTTGCAAATTCAGTGTCCTTTCGAAGGCACCAAGTGTGGTTTGAGCAGAAAGATAACTATTCCCTCATCCCCCAGAGCTCTAAACCCACCGAAGACCGCTGTCTTGTGGTCTCCTCATGAGGAGCAACTGTCTGGAGCACTTGTGGGCAATCTCCAGCCCTCTCTTTGTCCAGAGAGGAATTACGAAGAGCCGGTCTACTCACTGGCTCTTCATTCCACTGCAATCTTCAGTTCGCCGTTGCTTCCCCAGAAGAGTTCCTTGTGAGTTTTTAAAAAGTTGGTGTTCAATGCAAGGCCGTGACATCTCCACCTCCCTATTTTAATGCTCACTGCAAGAAGTTCAGCTAAAAGGATAACCAGTGCAAGATTCCCTGCTGTGTTTGCATGCTGAATGGATACTTAAAACCCAGGGCTCTTCAGACCTCATTTAATCAGATCACCACTGCAACGTGTCAGCTTTAACGACAAAATCAAGGCAAAGGTAATCTTGAAGAGTTCATAGATGCCCCATGCTTTTTCCTTGGCAACAACGTGAAAGTGGATTTGCTACTGCCTTTTTCCAAAATACATTTTGATTTCCCACTGTTACTTACAACCTTGGGCTTTCCTTGTGATCTCCCATCCAAGTACTAAGAATCTTGGGCTTCCCATGTGGTGTCCCATCCAAGTAGTAAGCAGGCCCCACCCTGCCTAGCTTCTAAACCCCAGAGGTGTGCTGCCACCAGCTGAGGCATCAAACCAAGAAGAGTTAATCGAAGAACGAAAAGGGATGTGAATCAGAAATGTTGCACGTTTTCCTCAAAAGGAGAAGCTTCACCAACTTCCTGTATTACAAAAGAGAGGAAGCCGTGCCGCCTGCCTCAAGGAAGAAATCTCAGAAGCCTGGAAACCCCGCTGATCTTTCTTGCCATCGATTCCTTTCCAACTCTGGCAACAGAATCTGACTCACTAATCTTGGGGCGGGGGGCAAGTAGGGATTGTAATAAGCAAGACTTCTTTTTAATGGAAGATGGTCTATTCAAGGAGCAAGACATGGACCTGTGCGGGTTACAATTCCCACTTCCAGCCACGAGGCCAATATAAAATTCCCTTCCAGTCAGCCTCAGGTCTTGGAAAATACTAGGAAGTGTCCATGGAGTTTGCTTGAAACTCAGTGGAAGTGGTTTGCTGTTGCTTTTATCTTCTTCTGCATTTATTTGTTTGTTTATTTCTCCGCTGAGCCTTCAGCAGGGGAATTTCCTGGTGGCCTCCTATCCTAGGACTTATAAGGCCCAAGCATGCTTAGGTTTTCAGGTCAGCTGTTCCCGAACTGGGCAATGTGATTTTCAAAAACTAGCATAAGCAGTTGCTTTTATCTTCTTCTGCATTTATTTGTTTGTTTATTTCTCCGCTGAGCCTTCAGCAGGGGAATTTCCTGGTGGCCTCCTATCCTAGGACTTATAAGGCCCAAGCAGGCTTAGCTTTTCAGGTCAGCTGTTCCCGAACTGGGCAATGTGATTTTCAAAAACTAGCATAAGCAGTATCATCGGCCGAGGGGTCTTTAAAACATCAAAGCCTACCAACCATAAGCATTTTCAGTCTGAAAATGCAAAATTGAAGGTCCATTCAAACGCCACTGGAATGATTTCCTTCTCTATCCCTTTCACGGCATGGATATGGCAAGAGCCAGCTGCATTTTGGCTAGAGACCTTCATGGGGCAAGGCCTTTCTCGGGGTAAGCAACCTAGGCTACTGTAGTAGGTTGCACAGCATTGCTTGCCAAAATTACTCTTCAATTCTCTCTCCTGACAAGCTCAGCTCCTGACATCTAGGTTGTTTTCTTAGTAGAAATATGAAATCAGTCTGCCAAATATTGCCATCTTCTGGGATATTTTTTCAACTTCCCAGTCTACGCTACAACCCTTGTATCTCCTGGTGGTCTCCCATCCCGGGACCAGCCAGGTCTGACAATGCTTAGCTTCCAAGCCAAGACAAAATCAGACAAGCTTTAGCACCTCCTTAAGCCTGCTTAATTTTTTTTTTTAACCTTCTCCAAATCCCAGGTAACTTCCTAATGCAAAATTGAAACACACTATGCCATTAAGTGGATAAGTAACTCATCATACGATGTGACATACTGGGGACAGAATAATTGTAAAAAGCAGCTGATTCCTTCCTTCCTTTCTTCCTTCCTTGCAGCGTCTCCACTGAACTTCTGTGATCCATGTATAATAAAACAATGCAATTGAAATCCCCTGCACTTTTTCCCCCAGATTTCCACCTAACAAGTAATTCAAAGTGGCATCTCCAGAAGGAGCAATGATGTAGTTCCACAAATTGATAATTATGTGGAATGACATAAATATGCTGTGCGGGAGGGAGTAAATAGGCCCGCAGAATTCCGTTCCACAAAGCCGTATTGGTAATTAGGAGGGGTAAAGGAAAATGTGTCAAATAATGCAAATCAGAAATGACAACCTCATGAAAAATGCAGCATTCCTTCGATTAATCTTCATATTTTTTCCAGGGTTTATCGCTTCTCCCCCCTTGTTGCTAAGCATCATTCCAGAAAGGGCTTGGAAAGAGGAAGGGTTGTTAGAAAGATGATGAATTCAACAGGCAGTTTGAGCGACACCTACAATTCCTTTAGCAGGAAAGTTGCTAAAAGACCTCGAGAGCTTAAAAGCAGAACAAACACAACATCCAGCAGGGAAGGGGTCAGAAAAGTCAAAATGGCAGCCACCACCATGCAATCAAAGCCTCACCCCTTTTTAATGCGATGCACGCAAAAAGGGTTTTAATGCGATGCACGCTTTCATCCATATTTGTGGACACCATCTTGGCTTTTTTAACATGCCTGAGTGCCATGCCTGGCTCCTAAAAACACACTAAGCAGGCCATTAATGTCAGCAAAAGGATGGTGACCAAGATAAACCATGATTCGAGCTTTATTTTTACAACATCCTATCTATGCTGGCCCATGAGAAAAACCCAGACCCCCCTATCATGGGGAACTGTTATGAAGAGTGGAAAAGGCATTGCTGAAAGTGCAAACTCCTGCAAGTTTGCATCTTCTGTGCCATTTTAGCTGTTGATGAGGACAAGTAAAGGTTTTCTGGAGGCGAGAGGCAGGTAGGTCTCAATTAGTGTGGTTAATGGATCCCACAAGATGGTCGCCGTATTCCAATTTGCACTATGCGAAGTGATGTTGCTATGGAAAATAGGGTAATGGGTTCCAGCTCGACAGAAACAGGCCATGAAAAATGTCAAACATACTTTTTTATACGTGTATTAGTGAAATATTACAGTAAAGGATAAAAAGAGTATACTTTTAATTCAAAGTTAGGGTTTGTTGTTGTTGTTCAGTCGTTAAGTCGTGTCCGACTCTTCATGACCCCGTGAACCATATTGCGCCAGGCCTTCCTATCTTTCACTGCCTCCCTGAGTTTGCTCAATTTCATGCTCATTGCTTCAGTGATGCTATCTAGCCATCTCATCCTCTGCCGTCCTCTTCTCCTTTTGCCTTCCATCTTTCCCAGCATCAAAAAGCTAGGGTTAACAGAGTACTTACAGAAAGCAAAAGAGCGGTGTCCGTTCTCCCACAATCTTGGTGTTGTTTTTTTAAAATGTACGTTTAATTGTTTTTAACAGTTGTTTGATTTGTTGCAGGCTGCCCAGAGTCACGTTTGTGAAATGGGAGGCTATACCCATTTGCCAAATAATTAAAAGAAAAAAAATTGAAACATTCCGCCGTAGATTCCGGCCCTCCAACATCTCGTTTGATCTGAGCGTTGCTATGAGCACCATATCATTCAATTGCATCGAATTTTGGCTCTCGTGTAAGAGCGAGCCTCTCCTTTTTTTAAACGGGTGCTGTTTCCCTCTGACAGAACCTTCCTCTTCTCCATTTTACACACCCAAAGATTAGCGGCGTCTAAAACCCCAACCCCAACTGCGCGTGTCTTACCCTCAATTGCACATGCGCTAGTGAGGGCAGCAATAAGACCTCGTGGTCAAAAGATGAGATTCGTAAGTGTGAATCATGTAAAACTGCAGCTGGCTTGGCATAAAAGAGGAAGGTTAGAGCAAAGGGGAGCATTAGGGATGCCGTAAATTGGAGGCTCCACCGAGAGGCAACCTTCGCTTAATCAGCATAGCAAAACACACACCCCAAAGGTGGGAATTTTAGAAAACATAGAACATGCTAAGCTTATTATGGGATGTTTCTATGTAACATGGAGTCAGGTGCGTCTGTGCAACGTTGTCACCAATGAGATCTATTTTCTTAATGTAACCAATTATGTTTATTCCCCCTTTTTAACAAGTATAAACTTGTTAAATTGATGTTTGATGTATTTATATATATTTATGGTTTTAATGTACTATGTGAGTACATTGGGGGGAGATGGGCAGGGAAGAAATTTAATAAATAAATCAACAAACCAACAAACATAAATGGAAGGGTTTGCTTGGGGCTCCTCTCCCTTTAGCAAGACAGAGTCCTTTTTCTTGAAGCGCTTCAATAAAAGGAGGAGCAGCCCATTCTCATCTTCGGGGTCTTATCGGGCAGGACCCAGGGGAAAGGGGTTCGGCACGTTGCAGTAGATGCTAGCGTCGCATGAACTGAATTTTGGGTCGCATTAAACGCAAGCTGGGATCAATGTACAGTTGGCACTAAATCAAACATCGCATTATTTGAATTCATTGCAACCTATGTGTACTGCAATTAAATCTGAGATAGCAGCTACAAACTGCTCAGGTCTGGAGTCTAAGGGGGGAAATGAAGGTGGGGTGGGGTGATAGAGAGCAACCCAGGGCATTTAATCTGGACTGGACCCCTCCCAAGATGGGCAGAACCTTACCAATGGTGAAATGAGCTTTAAGGGGCCTCAAGGTGAGAATCTCGATATAAGAATAGGAGAACGATGATCCTGCTCTCATTCAAAAGGTCACACGATCTCTTGGTTTATATCGTGAAAGCTAAGGGGAAAGAATGAAAAGAGGAAAAAACCTTTAAGGTCACTGAGCACCCAGGTAAGAGCAATTGGAAATGAGACTCCACTTCAAGAACAACTGGTTTCAAATCGTGGGTTATTCGTTCACTAGGCTTGTGGAAAAAAAGCTCGTCTACAGCAGAATGCATTAATGCAGTGTTGTCCAAACTTGGCCACTTTAAGATGAGTGGACTTCAACTCCCAGAATTCCCCAGCCAGCATGGCTGGCTGGGGAATTCTGGGAGTTGAAGTCCACTCATCTTAAAGTGGCCAAGTTTGGACAACACTGCATTAAGGAATGCGGGGCAGGACAAATGAGTTCATAGACCAGAGCAACATTTTTCCGAATCTTCGGATGAGACAGAATCGGTTTCAAAATTTCCCAGAAGTGCCCCTGCGTCCAGTTTGTTTTACTTGCTGAAATCTCATGGGTGAAATGGGAGTTTTAAAAATATTTTTAAAAAGTATTTTAAAGTATTTTTAAAATAAGAGAGGAAAGGGTCCTTATCCACACTTAATAAGATCATTCAAGCCCCAAATAGCTTCTGTTGTATAGTTTCTGTTGCAGGGTTGCTCACAGAAAAAAGACGAATGATTTAGCACTAATATTGGGCTAAATGCAGACTTAATCCTATTAGAGTAGACCCACTAAAGTCCTAATGATTTCCTCGAGTCTAACTCTAAAACTTGATTCCGACAATACGCTAAGGCAGATAATCAAATTAATTTATTTTTTTAGCTTTGCGCAATTCTTGGAGCAAAGCCAGAGCTTTTGAAAATTGGGAGCCATCTCTGAGCAGGTTCTTTCTCATATTTGTCTCAAATGTGGCTCAGACGGTTGTGGGACAAGAGAAGCATGTTTTTCTACAGGTCATCAACCTAGGAGAGTTTCACAAGAAAGCATCTGGTCAAATAGCCTAGTCTGAAATCACAGTAAGAGTATAGCCATCACTTTGACTAATATCCAGTGGTGGTTTTTTTTACAGAAGTCATAAATGCTCCCTTTATCCTCCTTGATCAATAGTCGGCCTGAAGCATTCTGGACCAATCAACATTTCTGAAGGCCACCCTTTGCAGAGCATCTTATATACTTATTGTGATTTTTTTTTAATGGCTGAAAAGTGTGTCAAAACACTAAGAGAACTCTGAAAATCTGAATGCTTTGCCCCTAGTTCAGATTCTCACTTCTTTCCAGGAGTTATAGATCTAGAGTTTGCAAAGATCAGATGTCTCAAGCGTTCATAGCAAGAGAAACTCCATTTCCTTACCAGATGGGGAAGCAGAGGAAGAACAGATTGTTTTTATAAAGTTTTGGGACTGTCTGGCTTCCTGATTTAAATTGAGATGAACCACAAAGTTTTATTAGATGATATGTTCCTTATAACAGAAAACCTGAGCCGATCTTAATTACAATTATCCAAGCCATGGAAATATGCAAGGCTATTAGAGCTTGATAGAGCCATATCAAATGTGTTTGTTAGGTAGGTAGGAATCTTGGATCTACAAATGACACACATTTTGTGTTAATGGAAAAGTTTTGGAAGCAACAAACGGCTGGATGTGTTTTCCCAGGCCTCTACGGCCATTTGACGTTTGAGTGGCCTGTTTTCGTTTCCCCAGAATCAAACTTCTTCCAATGATCAATGTTTGGCTTATCTGACCTGAATCATGATGTCCTAGAGCATCATTCTGGGTGAAATTTCCTTGCAAAGAGCTAACAATCAACTCAGCATGCTTTGGAGCTGAAATAAGCTATTTGCTTTCAAAGGCACTTTCATTTGCTACAACATTCGGCACCATCTTCCCATTAAAAGGCAATGAGACACGCTTTGCTGAAGATTGAGCACACTCGGTGTTTCACTCAGTGATGTGTTAACGTTGGATGGCGGCCAGAATGTTCTGCATTGAATAGGGTACGGAGGAGATGCAATCAATTGCAAATTGAATATTGAAAATTTCCTCTACCTATATGGTTAGGAAAATTGTTGTCACTATTACTAAGGCTGTTTAGAAGAAGAAGAAGAAGAAGAAGAAGAAGAAGAAGAAGAAGAAGAAGAAGAAGAAGAAGAAGAAGAAGAAGAAGAAGAAGAAGAAGAAGAAGAAGAAGAAGAAGAGGAGGAGGAGGAGGAGGAGGAGGAGGAGGAGGAGGAGGAGGAGGAGGAGGAGGAGGAGGAGGAGGAAACTAAATTATGAACCAGAGGAACCCAGTTTCAGCACCAACTAAGGCAGGCGTGGGGGATGTTTAGGTCCTTCCTGTGACTGCTGACTTTTTGCAAATAAATGATTATTTGTAGATGATTCAGGTAGTGTTATGATATAAAGGCATGCTGAGGCTTGGAGAATGGGATCTTTTCTTGCATAGGAGGATCAGGGTGATTGATAATGAACCCTGAGCCAGAACCACATTGCAGGGGGATTGCTCACTTCAACCTCCCTCTTGATATACACAGGTGAATTCCCTCCAAAGAAAATCCTGGCCTTACATCATTTACTACAACTGATCACAAAAGTCTTTTCTCCACTAAGTCTGTGTGCCTGTGTTACAGGCACTCCCAGGTTCAGCTCATGGTCGGTCACTCACACACTTACAGCCTGTTGAGGCACGTGGATCTTGTCAGCCCCCTTTGCTTTCTGCCTGGGTTTTCCAGATAGGTGCGGCTAGAGCAGACGAGACACACACCCTGGTCAACAGCCGGGAAGTAATTAGGGACACACACAAATCATTTCCAACTGAACACTGAGGCACAACAGACCCAATGAATTTAAATCTGGTCACTTGACTGGTTACAATGTATATTTGCTCTTTCTCACACACGCACATGCACACACATTCACGCTTACCCCTGTCCTTCTCAGCTAGGCTGCCAGGCACTAGCTAGAGGGACAGAAGCCACCAAGTCTGGATCCAAAGATGACTCAAGGAGTGGGCGGGCTTCAGGACCCTTTTTATCCTCAAAAGTCCTTGCTTTGTTGATTCCCAAGACTGGCAGCTACTCTTACCTTGTTAATTTGCAAGTCTGGTAGCTGTTGATGGGATTGGGGGTTGGGGGACAGTTCCACGTGCTCAGGCCCAACTTCCTTTGTCTGGTTCAGGTGACATTTTTTCTTTGTTCCCTGAATAACTTGTCTCCTTATCTACTTCCCCAAAAGGATCTTTTAGACTCCTGTTTTTTTGTCCTCTCTGCTTACGTGCCTGCTTCATCTTTAGTTATGGCAGCTTCAACCTAGTCTTACACTTGAATCTGGGTGTAATTCAGTATGGTGGATGCAAACTTTAAGAACTTTTACCTTTGGGAATGAAGATTTCTAGGACTTCATTGTTCAATGGGAAATTATGCTGTTAGGGGCCTTGAGGCATTTAACTAGAACAGTGCATTTCAACCTTGGCAACTTTAAGCTGTGTGGACTTCAACTCCCAGAATTCCCCAGCCATCATGCTGTCTAGGGAATTCTGGGAGTTGAAGTCCACACAGCTTAAAGTTGCCAAGGTTGAAAAACACTGAACTAGAAGTATTCAAATATGCCATTTTTTGTTTCACTCAGTTTTTTTTCCAAACTCAAGATCAATTTGGTTCATTTTAACATCAGTTTGTACTTTTTCATTTTGTTGTGTTTCCCAACAAGTGTAGAGTTGAATGCAATTTTGCTAACCCATGCATGTTATCCTGAGAAATTCTGTGTAACATAACGCTGTTTGTCCACAGGTCCCCCTGCAATGTATAGGCTTGTCTGTAATTTTTTGAGTTGTGAATCATCCTGCAAAATCTGGAAAACTGTACATATTGGCAAAGTGGCCTGTTGAAGCTCATATCAGGAAATACAAGTGGGGGACTAGAAATGGCTGCAGTTTTGATCTGACTGCCTCTTCTTCCCAGTGATGTGACTGGAGGTGTCTGCAGGGTATGGTCAGAAAGTCAAGATGGTGA
Source organism: Liasis olivaceus (assembly GCA_030867105.1). NCBI lineage: Eukaryota > Metazoa > Chordata > Lepidosauria > Squamata > Pythonidae > Liasis > Liasis olivaceus. The sequence continues at coordinate 8,665,229 of CM061350.1, forward strand.
CCACAATGGTACAATCAAACTAAACTGGAAATTACCCACAGTAATTTTCCAACAACAACAAGGTAGAGTTGAAGGCATGGTTGGGGGTCGGTTGTAGGTAACCTCATAGAAACATGAAGGGAAAAGAAGATGTTGCAGAAGCACGCTTGCATTGTGATGAGATGCAAGTGGGGAATGGTCCTAAGACTGTTTTGTGGTGCAGGCAAAACGTAAAAGTCAAACATTCTTTTTAGTTTCTTTTAGGAGTATTTCAACAGAAGGGTTGGCAGGTCCAAGAAGTCCCTGTTGTTTCCATGGCTGGGAAACACTCTTCCGCATCAGATTGCACTGTCCGCAAAAGAGCAAAAAAGCCCTACCTTTGAGTTTAATGATGGTCTGGGCTTTTCCTGGAGGAGAATTTGATTCCATCAAAATAACATCCTTGAAAGCTTCAATACTATTTTGAAAGGGTGCCCTAAACATTGCCTTGATCAGCCTTTTAGTCTTCCACCATCCAGTTATAATAACCCAACTATTTTTGCCTGTGATACGATTTACAGAGAAGAAAACAACATTTGGGGGTTAGTAGCCGTTGCGATACAATATTGAGGAGTTGATTTGGTTACCTCTCATTTGGCAACAGGCAAAGACAGAAATATCGCAAGCGGCAGATGACACAGACCATTTACTGCAGCTCTCCCACATAGCAATCAGGTTTTTGCTTCTTACTCCGTTTTATTTTCCATGCCCAGAGTCCCCATGAGCGTGCCCAAAATATTCCCCTCTGTCAGACATAAATCTTTCACTCCCGTTTGGAATGTATTACGATGGACTTCCTCGTATTTTCCTTTCCCGAGAAACTCAATAAAAACAACCACGAGGCTAGTTTTTCCTGTGATAAGATAGCATTCCAATCAAGCCTTTTAAAGATGCTCCTTCCATCACAAGATGTGTTTCTGTGAAGCCAAGATGAAAGCGACAATCACACTGCAGAGCAGTAAAGATTAGCTCATGCTATTTGGTGCCTCCGCCTATGTAAATTAAGCAAGATTTTTCTTTGACAATGTGCTGTCGATCCCTAAGATAACAAAACCAAATCAATGTAAAGGTAGTTTAAGTTTTTCCATCTAGCCCAGGGACAGACCGCCCTTGAAACAAAATACTGTGTTTCTGGAAAAGATGCATAAAAAAAAAAGAAATCCAAAATGATTAAAGACCTAGAGTGTGTCCACAATGAAGAAAGATGGTATCAGTTGCAACTTTTTAGCTTATAGCAAAGGCAGGGAACTGAAGAAATGGCCCAGAGGTCTAAAAAAATCTTGTGTGGTATAGAAAAGATGAAGAGGGAGTGGGAAAAGACAATGTAGCAAAATTTAAGAGGGGTAAAAGGCATATATAACCCCCTGTTAAACCATATTACATTTGAGTGCCACAAATTTAGGTGCATTTAAAAGGAAATTGGAGTAACCTTTTGTTATTCTGAAACTTTTACTTAAGCTGGCATTGTTTGGAAATCTCTTTTTTCTTTCCATTTTCCTTACTTTTTCCTGCTTTTCTTCTTGGGGCTCTTCGTTTTAAATCTCTGCCAGAATAAGTTAAGGATGTTTTTAAAAAGAACAGAGCTTCAACCGTCTTCCCACATGGATGGGCCTGCTCTGATCTATGATTCCAGAGTTTGTTTTTCTCCTGGCCACATCACATTTTTGAAATTCGGTCCCTGGCAACTCAGTCAAAACCCCAAGCGCATCTCAGGGGCATCTGTGGGGGAAGGAGGGTGTCTAAAAAGTCAAAATGGCAGCCACGGGTATGCAATCAAAGCCCCTATCTTGATTTTTTTTTACCTCCCCCTGGAACACCCCTCCCTCTGAGTCTGAAACAGGTTCTGCATCACTATTTTCTCCAAAAAGGTCATATCACCTTGTCCTGCTACCACATAGTCATAAATGACTTAATTTTCAGATTCTGCTACCTTTTCTCCAAGAAGAATGCAACATGGATTTATTAGCTGAGAATGTTTGTCAGGGGGAGGGAGTTGGCCTGCACCTCCCTGTTTCAAATTGATTGGAAATAACTCAAAGTTAACACAATCTTTTATTCTCACCAATGATAACCTAGTTTCCTTAGGGGAGGCTTAATTCCTTTTACCTGGTTCGTTATCCACTCAGAAACTGGATTATCTCCTTATTGAATGATACTGATCTCCCCAACTTTTTCTCCAAAGAAAGCTTTGTTAACCATTGGTGTTGGGCTCAGAAGAATAAAGAAAGCCTTTGATTAAATAGCTGCTGAGTTCTAGCCCTTGTGTGAGATAAACTCACCCCCATTCCACCCCTTCAATCTCATTTAGTTGTGGGGGGGAGACCTTGTAATTGTCAGCAATTTTGATTCATCTCTGAGCCAACAGTCTGTTATCCATGGTGGGGGAGATGCTGAATGTTGAATCAGAAAAGAGTATCTCTTCCTCCTTTGTGTTTCAAGAATAAAGTCAGTTCTTTAATTAAGAGAGGATTCTGGATTTGCAACTCCTTTCTGAGATCTTCCTGTACCATTTTGTGCTACTAATGGTTAGGGAAAGGAGACCAGCTGAGAATGAATGCCTCGTTAGGAAGATGAACATAGAAACTTGAGTTAACTTGAGCAGGTTACTATTTTCTTCTGGGGAGAGAAGAAATGGAGCTGGGAGGCTGTGAAGCTCTCAGTTACTCATTGACAAGCATGCATTAAGTGGTTGACATTCCCCATGCTTGATATTGGCCAAAGTAGACAAGGGTTAATTGGCTTGTATCTGTCTGTGAGCTCTAGCCTTCCCTATCATGGCCTGATGTCCAAAAAAATGTCAGAATAGTCAGACCAGCCCAGATCAACCTCAGGTACATTTTGACCTGGATTCAGAACGTTGTGGAGACAGCAAGGCTGATTATCTGGAAGAGTCAATTATAAAAATGCTTCAGTTTTGGGTTTTGGGTTTTGGGTTTTGGGTTTTGGGTTTTCCTTTCCTCTTCCTCTTCCTCTTCCTCTTCTTCTTCTCCTCCTCCTCTTTTTTTTTTTTTTTTTTTGGATAGAGGCAAAAATAAGTAAATGAGGACATGTTGTTGTTGTTCAGTCATTAAGTCGTGTCCGACTCTTTGTGACCCCATGAACCATATTGCGCCAGGCCTTCCTATCTTTCACTGCCTCCCTGAGTTTGCTCAATTTCATGCTCATTGCTTCAGTGATGCTATCTAGCCATCTCATCCTCTGCCGTCCTCTTCTCCTTTTGCCTTCCATCTTTCCCAGCATCAGGGTCTTTTCCAAACAGTCCTCTCTTCGCATTAGGTGACCAAAGTATCTGAGCTTGAGCTTCATTATCAATCCTTCCAATGAGCAATCAGAGTTGATTTCCTTTAAGATTGACTGGTTTGACCTCCTAGCAGTCCAGGGGACTCTTAAGAGTCTTCTCCAGCACCACAGTTCAAAGGCATCAATTCTTCAGCGTTCAGCCTTCTTTATGGTCTAGCTCTCACAGCCATACATTACTACTGGAAAAACCATAGCTTTGACTATGCGGATCTTTGTCGGCAAGGTGACGTCTCTGCTTTTTAATATGCTATCTAGGTTTGCCATAGCTTTCCTCCCAAGGAGCAAGCGTCTTTTAATTTCATGGCTGCAGTCTCCGTCTGCAGTGATCTTGGAGCCCAAATAAATGAAGTCTGTTACTGCTTCCATTTCTACCCCTTCTATTTGCCAGGGATTGATGGGTCCAGATGCCATGATCTTAGTTTTTTTAATGTTGAGTTTCAAGCCAGCTTTCGCACTCTCCTCTTTCACCCTCATCAAGAGGCTCTTTAGTTCTTCTTCACTTTCTGCCATTAGGGTGGTATCGTCTGCATATCTGAGGTTATTGATGTTTCTCCCTGCAATCTTAATTCCGGCTTGTGATTCTTCCAGCCTGGCATTTCTCATGATGTACTCTGCATATAGGTTAAATAAGCAGGGTGACAGTATACAGCCTTGTCGTACTCCTTTCCCTATTTTGAACCAATCGGTTGTTCCATGACTGGTTCTAACTGTTGCTTCTTGGCCCGCATACAGATTTCTCAGGAGACAGGTAAGGTGGTCTGGTATCCCCATCTCTTTAAGAATTTGCCACAGTTTGTTGTGAAAATGAGGACATGGCAGAAGTATATAAAATTGCATATGATTTTGGAAGAAGTGGATAGAAGTCACTGTTCTCCCTCTTAGTGTACTAGGGGATCAGCCAATTAAGCTAGATGATAGAAGATTTTAAAAAAGATAAAAGGAGGCCTTTTGGAAACAGCAAAATTTGCAGCCAGAAATACTATGCTGATGTCATCTATCAGCATAGTAATTTTAAAAGGGGACTGGACAAGTCCCAGATGGCAGACAATCTTGATGGGTATCTCTTATCCACTGTAAGAAGCAGTATTCATTTTCATTTCATCTATGGATTGAACAAATATCCCACCATTTCTCCTGGAATTCACCATAAGGGTACCATATGCCATATTCATACAAACACTGTGTGTGTGCCTTTCAGTCAGTTTTTTTATTATTATTATTATTATTATTATTATTATTATTATTATTATTATTATTACTATTCCTGGCGACTGCCTGGACTAGTCCATGCAGTTTTCTTGGCAAGGTTTTTCAGAAGTGGTTTGCCCTTGCCTTCTTCTTCCTGGGGCTGAGAGAGACTGACTGACCCAAAGTCACTCAGTTGGCTTCGGGCCTAAGTCAGGACTAGAACTCACAGTCTCCTGGTTTCTAGCCTGATGCCTTCACCATTGCACCAAACTGGCTTTCTTGCAAACACTAGATGGCAGCAAAGAGAGACAGAAAAGATTGTTCCGTGCTGCCACCAATGGTCATCCGCTGATTTGCAGCTGGGCTATTGTACAGACATCATCCTAAACATAAAATTCCATTTTTCCTTTATGACAACTAGTCGCTGGCAGACATGACTACAAGAATGATACTGCATTACAATGTCCCGGCAGTGGGTTTCTCAGAGGCATCAGGTTACGAAACAGAATACTGGACTTGGAGGTGGAGGGTGGAAAGTGGGATGTGATCTGATCCAGAATGCATTTCTTAGTTGCAGCCATAACGTTGTCTGTTTCACTGTGGCTTAGCCTGATGCCATCATGACTATGTTTACACATCCTACTAAGATATGATTTCCTTAATCAAGATGTATTGATTAAACACAATTGACTATGTTGATGTGGTATGCTGGACATCAATCACAATTTACAAACCACAGTGCCTGGGTCTACCCACAGAACATTAAGTCCAGACCGAACAAATTACACCAGAGATTGTATGAATCAGGCTACAATTTGCTCAACCAATTTGTCTGGTGGAGGCTGTTATTTGCAGAAAGCAAAGAAATAGGGTATCTGTCTTTAGATTGGCAGATTTTCAGCCATGCACACTGGCCATAAGTTACTTTATTTTCCCTGAGAATCTTTTGCCTAAGTAAATGTTTCTGGCAGCCACATCTCAAAAAGAATACAATAGAGCCTGAAAAAGTGCAGAAGAGCCTGGATAAGAACAGATGCAGAATGACTTCATTGCACAGGCACCATCATTCTGACATCACTGTGGCTTGCTGAGAATGCTGTTGAGATAGGGCAACCAAAAAGATCACGGAGTGCAAGCACCTTTCTTTTTAAAAAAGGCTAGAACATTTGGGGCTGTTCAGCTCAGAAAAAAGTGGATGAGGAGGGACATAATCCAGGCGTATAAAATGATGCATTTGGAAAAGAGGTTTTTGTCTCTCTCAAACATTACCACCAATGGTCGTCTGGAAGGAGATGAAGAACGCACTTCTTTGCACAGCACAGAATTAACCTGTGGAGTTCACTACCAGAAGACCTACTGATGGCCACAAGCTTGAATGACTCTAGAAGGGAAGGATAACTTCATGGAGGTCCAATCTAGCAAGAGCTAATAGTTTTCAATCTCAAGAATATCTCCAGCTTGGGGACAGCATGCCTCCAAACAGCAGCTGAAGTGGTAGAGGGCTACCTCTCCACCTCCTATTTGCAAGCATCCCACAGGCTTCTGGTTGGCCTCCACAAGATAGGACTTGGCCCAATCCAACAGGGCTGTTCTTCCATTCTTAAGGAAGAATTTTGGGTAGCATAAGAAGCTGCAATTTTCAGCTTCAGGAGCTTATCCAGAAAATGAGAAGCTTTAATTGGTTTGGCTGATTAATATTGTGGGCCCACTTTAATCAGCAAGTACAAAATTTTAATTGGTATGGCTACTTGTTAAAGATACACTTGATCATTTATATTGGTCCTGATGTGTCATCATAATAGGGAATGGGGAAAAAAGAAACGTTGGAGGAAATTCATCCTATCTATGGTCAGCAGCAGCATCTGCAGCAAACAGTGAAGAGACTAAAACAACGTGTAGGTGAGAACATCATCGCCTGAATGCAAATACGCAGGTCAGGTCATTTGTGTGATATCGACATGCATGTATTAGCTTTTGCCTCCCTTGACCCCCTCCCCCCTCCCGGACACCCATAATTTATGCAGCCTGTTAAGCTGTAATGAAGTTTCTTAGGTTTGGCTTAATCCACTGGGGAATGCAGACATTCACTTTTGTGAATCACGGTTTATAAAAGAGGGTACGTAACATTCTACAGACAAAGAGATGCACGTAACTACAGTGCCAGGAAACTGCGCTCTAAAACCGTCTGTGGGACCAGAACCAAATATATATTGATAATTGAATGTAATTAAAATTAATTTGAGATTATATTATTACCCCGCCACCCCACCCTCATCAAGCACTTAATATTTTTCTCTTTTGGTAACATTAAAATTGCAGTTAGGTAACAATTCTCTAAGGCAGTGTTGTCCAAACTTGGCCACTTAAGGATGAGTGGACTTCAACTCCCAGAATTCCCCAGCCAGCATGGCTGGCTGGGGAATTCTGGGAGTTGAAGTCCACTCATCTTAAAGTGGCCAAGTTTGGACAACACTGCTCTAAGGCCTTCAAGGCTGCATCCAAGATTTTTGAGAAGCCCAGGTGCACCTCTGCATTATAGTTTGGGGTATTAAAGAAAGACAGCTTATTCCTCCCCCCCAGATGGTTTAGAAAGTATATGCTCTATATGTACTTTCACCCTCTAGCCAAGTCGGCTTCTTTTTCTATGGGTTTTTAATTTTAAAAAAATTGCTGGAAAGCTGACTCTCCCCAGAGCAGAAAAATGAAAGGGGCACATATCTGCGCTCCCCTCTTTATCCGTTATGATGTTCCTCCTTTTCCAGCCTCTTCAACCAAGGAGGAGGCTCTCCTGTTCAACTTTTTGTGCACATCTTTGAAAATAAAGTGAGTATTAGATTATTCTAACTCCTCCTTCTGACCAGCTTGTTGCTGTTTCCCAACCTCTATTTTCAATTTCTCACTGTTGTATATTGTGACTCAAGGCTGCACCCCAGGAAATAGACATGGGTGGATGCAAGGACACTGCATTTCAGTGAATCAAGGGTGTCTGTAGGGTGTGGTCAAAAAGGTCAAGACGGCAGCCAAGATAGTGTCCTTGAAGCCCCGCCCACTTTTAATCACGCATTTAAAAATGGGCGGAGCTTCCATTGCACCAGTATGGTCTCCATTTTGACTTTTTTTTACCACACCCTGCGATGCCCCTGCCATGACTGGAGTTTCAGAAAACAATGCTCAGCTCCTTTTACCCAGTATTGCTTCCTGATATTTCAAATATTCAAATATTATTAACCCTCCTTTTTTAAAAAGAGAGCTATTTCTTTGCCACATTGCTCTATTCAAACACTTCACAAGAATTATTTTCCTTCTGTCTAAGAATATTTTGCATAAAGGACCCAGATTTCAGTCTTGCCCAGTTCCCGCTTGAGCATGGAACGTTTCTCCCCTTTCGCTCTCTCTTTCTCTCACTCTCTCTTTGCTTCCCTGGACCTGTTCTCCCAACTTTGCAGGTATAATTGGGCCTTGATAGAGTAAATGAACAATTTTTGCTCAGCTGGTTGGATTCACTCAACTGTGCTCTACAAGGACAAGAAAAGCAAAAGAAGATCCCAGGCAGAAAGATAAGGCCCCCTTCTCATCTCATCCTACCTGTTACGGCTATCCAGTAATGTAAAAAGAATTCTGTCTTTGCTATCTTTGATATAACACACCTTAGCTATGGCAATTAATTTCAGATGGATTAAATGAGAGAACCTCTCCCCTTCTGACAAATATATATATATATATTCTGCTTCTTACAAGTTCTATTTTTTTCTCCTTCTCTTCTTGAAGACATTAGGATCTCAGTACTATCTCCATACCAGAGTTCTCCCTTGAGGCACAAATGACCAGGCTGAAATTATCCTACTTCAAACACATTATGCAAAGACCCGATCTCTGAAAAGGCTGTCATGTTGGGAAAGGTAGAAGGGAAGAGAAGAAGAGGATGACCAGCAGGAAAGGGGATGGATTCAGTTATAGGGGCAATGAGTACAGCATTGAAACATCTGCAGGACCAGTCTGGGGACATATTTTCCTGGAAAACATCTACATATGTAATCACGAAGAGCTGACAACAGGATGCCACATAATCAATCAATCAGTCAAGGTTTCTATAAAGGCTGCACACATATTAGCCATTTCTGAGTAAAGGACCCAGCTGACTTTCTAATGCATCCCACAGAAATAGGACTCAGGGACACTCTGAGTTCTGGAAACATCAGCTTCCCTCTCTAGCATTGCAGATGAGGCAGTCTTCTGCAAACTGATTGCTCTGTGAATGTGTCACGTTCAACTCCCAGAATTCTTAGCAATGGCTATGACAGCTAAGGAATCCTGGGAGTTAAAATTTACACATCTGCGGGGAGCTTGGGGAAGCCTGGATGAGAATTCAAGAGACCCAGATTCAAGTCTACATTCAGCTATGGAATCTCATTGAATGACTTGGGCTGGTTACTACTGTGCAGTTCAACCTAACCTCAGCGTCATTGCAGTAGATTTACGACAATAATACACATACAGCTTTTTGCACCCAAGGAAAAGTGGGATATAAATCTAACATTTCTCCATGTTTTTTGTTCAGAAGTCTCAGATTTCATGGCTGGCACCTCCACTTTAAAGGTTCAAATAACTTATAACAAAGAAGCCCAGTCATATCCTGGGCTAATTAGCAAGGCTGTTCTCTGTCTGTCTTTAATTTGGATGGTTGGTAACTCTAACCTCAGATGACCAAGGGCTCAGAAAAGACTACAGCATTTGGTTGAAAATGCTTTAAATTTGCTAACAGTTATTCCAGATAAGCAGTGTGTAGGTGTAGGCTTGCATTTAATATCAATACTCTTTGGAACTGCAGATGAAGTTGATAGACTTCTTCCTCCAGAAATGTCATTCCTAAGCATATGCAAAATAGTCAATAGATTCATCATCTGAACTCACATAATTGATCCGCTCACATTTCTATAATTGGATTGGTTCTATAATCCAATATGATATCATTCCCAACAGAAGAAGGCACAGAAACCTATTGCTTATCTGTGAGTCAGATAATTAAACTCTAGTGTTATGGCTGTCCAGGTTATCTAATTGATCGGAGAGGAGCAACTTAAGTAGAGCTGTAATAAATGATAAGTATTGCGTCCCACTGAGCCATATGCATGCTTCCTTTTATCCTTTATTTCCAGCCGGTGACATAATTTATTCTTCCTCCTGGGTTCCAGATTGATCAGAACTGGAAGAATAAACAGAAGTCTTCTCTCACTTACAGTGTGGAATGCAGCTTCTTCATCCCCATTGACTTGACTCATCAATAAAAGAATAGGGACATTGGTCTGACGTCTGCCAAAGTACATGCACACATCACTTAGCTCTATGAGTCAGCAACTGCTTATGGACTGATGCTTCCAGACATTGTCAAGAGCAGTCTACAAGGCGTATAGAGATGAACTTGGGAAAAAATAGTACCACAGGGATTGATTGTTATTTTTTTCCCCCCAATGTTTCACCAATATGTTTGGCCAGCAACTTCAACTGTCTTAATTACTTATACACCAGAGATTTGTGCTCATACAAGAAGAGGGAGAAAACTAGTGTCCTATGGAAATGTATATTTAGCTGAAGAGCAGCTGGGAAAAAATATATAGAGAAGTATGGAATTGGTTACAAGTCCATCATCTTGGGGAGTCAGCTTGGTGAAGTGGTGAAGACATCAGGCTAGAAACCAGGAGACCCTGAGTTCTAGTCCCCCTTTAGGCATGAAGCCAGCTGGGTGACCTTGGGCCAATCATTAAGAAGAAGGTCAGGGCAAACCACTTCTGAAATCTTGCCAGGAAAACTGCAGGGACTCATCTATATAGTCACCAGGAGTCAAGACTGAGTTGAAGGCACACAGACACACATTCATCATCTCATCTTGGCCAAATTAAATGAGGAGTGCTCTGGAGATACTGAAATGAAGCAAGCTCTTCTCCCCAAACATATTTTCCTGCTACTAATTTGAAAATTAGCAGTGTCAATTTGTAATAGAGATCTTTCTTAATGTTGATTCACATTTTAAGTGCCTGTGTAATTACCTGTTCTACCTGGAAGTTTGCTCTTTTAAAGAAGCAAACATGTAAATAAATAAATCTAAAATCCCACTTAGTGAGCTAAGGAGTATTCAAAGGTATTGTGTTATTAAGAGCTTTTTCAAGTCATATACGTACTGGAATTACATGCTCATGAAGAACTCGCATTTGGCAAATTAATAGCTGTGAAAATTCTCGCACAGTCAAAAATAAACAACCTGATACTCGATGAGTCCATTGCTAAAAAGGGAAAAAAGATGGAAACTGTATTTCTCACCCAAAAGAGATCAGCTTCTAGTCCTTCACACAGAGCAGGCAGGAAAGAGAGCCACAAGAAACGTGAACACCGATTGTTATAAATAGAGCTTGCATTTGATACTTAGCAGTTTCTTGAATTCTTTCACGGTGGCTTCTTAGCTTTCCTACAATACATTTATCTATGAGAAATGTTTGCATTCTTATGTGCCTGTTTATTCAGCCTGTCAGGGAGCAGCCTGACAGGAGCCGAAACTAAAATACTGAAGTCTCACCAACAAAGGACCCATCTGAGCACACAGCACGTCATCACTGCCGAAATGTGTGTGCTTCTCCTTCAAAGCAGGATTCAGATTTCTTCCATCACACGTTCGTGTGTCATCCCATACTTTCCACATTTGTTCTGGATAGACCAATTTACTCAGTTCAGCCCTGAAAATGAACTTTAAGGGCTCGGTAGTGCTTGGCTCAGAATCAGAGAAGTGTCCAATACTTTCAGGTTCCTGTACTTTTCTTATTCAGATTGAAGTCAGAGAATTCTCAGATTAGCCCTTCCATTGATGATCTACAGATCTGCTGCTTCAGTTGAAAGGCCAACAGGGCCCCAGCATTTTGGAGGTTGTCAATCATCTTTATTGATTTTTTTTTTTTAAATGCCTGTGCTGAAATTACAAGAGGATACATAAAATGGGATTTTGTCCCCAACAGCAGATAATGTTACAAATTTTCTGCAGAACTGTAGTCAATGCTATTGTTGATGATAATATCAATGACATACCAAAACACATAATAAAAACTGTCCTAAAACTTTAAAGCAACAATAAAAACAAAACCTTAAGAAGATGAACTGGGTATGTTTCTAAAGACAATTATAACCCTGAAGAGTTTGTAATTATCACACTGTTTGAGAGCAATACTGAAAACACTGTTGTTGTTTTTCCCTATGCCTGACAGTGATGGCATCCTCATTAAAAGGACTCCTGTTTCTACTACATTTTAAGGAAAGTTAGAATTCTCTCTCTTGGAAAGGCTGCCTCCAAGCAGCCTGTGGAGAAACTTGGACTGGATCAAAGATGAGTCAAGCCATTTCTTCTGCCCGACCTAGCATTTCTCCCCATTTTTTGTTCCTTCCAGTTTTTGTTCAGTTTGATGGAGGAGAATTTATTCTCAAGGAAGAGAATGCTGGGAAAATTCTCGGGGGTTAGTGTGTGCTGTCTTTGTATTAATGTTATTACTGGGAGGTCAAAGGGTTTGTGTGACTGTCCTGTTTTGTCTTTCATTAAGGCTTCCATTAAACCAAGGGTACTTTGATTGATTACATACCATCAAGTCATTGTCAACTCTTAGCAACCACATAGAGAGATTTTCTCCATGATGATCTATCCCTAACCTGCTCTTTCAGGTCTTCCAATGGTACACCCATCACCACTGTAACTGAGTCCATCCCCCTGCTGTTGGTCATCCTGTTCTTCTATTTCCTTCCATCTTTCCCAGCATCAGAACCTTCTCCAGAGAGCAGGGTCTTCCCATAATGTGTCCAGAGTAGGATAATTTGACCCTGCAAGGGTACTATCTCATCTCCTATGAGATGTTTTTCCAGATTGGGAAATAAAGACAGCCAGGAAGGCATTGACATGATGGACAGAATTGTCCTTGAAAGCAACAATCACACCCTTTCAAGACTACCCCAAAGAACCAACATGGGAAAAAATTCTCAGGCACCCTAAGAATAAGCTGGGAAAATAAAATCTTCTTTTGCAGAAGAAGAAAGCAGTCGAACTGAAAAGCAGATTTCAGTACAACCATAACTGTTTCTCAGTTCCGCTCCTCCATGAGCAGATCTCAACCTCAGCCAATGGGGGAAGACTCACATATCTCTCGCTCTTTGTGGCCAATTATTTATTCTCTCATGAAATTCAAGTAGCAACATTCATCTACGTTATAACAACAATAACCACAAAAATGCTCATTTAAATGTACCAGTTATGATTTAGTTGCAATTTGTGTGTGAAGATGTCTTTCCTGCAAAGAGAGAGATCCAATGGGGGGAAAGCATGTTTACAAAAACATGCATTCCAACCCATATCTCCTTTGGGTTACTGCCAACACCTTGACTGAAGGTTTATTGATCACCAATAGGAATTCAATTCTGTTTGATCGTTAGACCCAGGAGCTCAAGGCAGAAGATACAACATTCATTTTATTCCCAAAACAACCCTGCCCAGAGATGAATGGCGAGACAGTCACTGGTCCAAAATCACTCTGTGAGTTTGGGGATGAGCTGAATCTGGGCCTCCCCACTCCTAATTCAGCACTTTGTCAACTACAATACATTGGTTCATCAACTATCTCCAAAGAAACTATTAAAAATCTGGAAATGATTGTCTAGGAGAAAATGATGCAGTGAGGTCCACCTAGACGAGAGATAAGCAAATTATTTATTTATTTATTGAATTTGTAAGCCATCTAAACTTGCTTGTGCCAAGGGTCACCCTAGATCTTGGAATGGAATTGTGGGGGCCATGGTCCAAAGAGTAGTAGGCAGTGGTATCCACAGGGTGTGGTCAAAAGAGCCAAGACAGTGGCCATGATGGTGCAATTGAAGCTGCACGTATTTTTTATGTGTGATACACATAAAATACAGTTGGAGCTTGATCACATCATCATGGCCACCATATTGTTTATGGTTTGTTTGTTTGTTTTAATATGCCTGTAGACACCCCTGATTCCTACACTGGGTAGGGGGTTGGACTAGAAGACCCCCAAGACTCTGGTAGTAGGTAATGCCAGGACAAAAACTAAATTAATCTCAATTAAAGTTAGATCTAAATACAGGTAATATGATAACTTTTTTGCCTCTTCTGTCACATGAAAAATAAAATTGTTATGGAAATTTGATATTCCTATACTGTATCTTTTCTCTGTTCATGTTGTTACTCTTATGCTACTGTAGCTTTCAGAGGGAAAGTTTCCTCTAAATTTCCCTTGTTTTACTCATGGCCATCTTGGGTTTTACAAAAGGACAAGTCTGCTTCCATATTTTCTTCCTTCTTATTCTTCTACCCTTGAATTTCCCTTCCTGCTTTTTCCTTGTGATTCCAATGCCTCTCAGAATTACTGGATCTTTCCTCCACTACTCTCAGATGAAGCTCACCTAAGTTTGATCATTACCTAATCACAAGTATACTCCGTTGAAAATTCTTCCTGTGTACATTTCTTGAGACTTTTGTTAAGTGCTTGTACTGTATCTTAATAAGTCCCATGAAACGTTGCAACCAGCACTATTCTTAATCACTATTAAGAACCTCTTACCTACTAAAATCTCATCAGGATAATCCCTCGGTCGCTGCTTCTGTGGTATTCTCTCCTTCGCTTGCATTGTCTATTGATTTAAAGCATACTTATGTATAAGAAATGTATAAAACCTGCATCAGTACACTTTAGGGAGGAGGGGATGGCAAATTGAAGAGAGAGATGCCTGTGCTATGCTTCTCCCAATTCTGGAATTTAAAGTAAAGTATTATAGCCTTTCATCTTGTTTGCTAAATTGCCTTAACATAATTTAATAACAACTTTTGGAGAGCTCGCAGGACTATAGCGTGTTTTGGAGCATCAGGTTGCCCACCACTGGTCTAGACCAGCGTTTCTCAACCTTGGCAACTTTAAGATGTGTGGACTTCATCTCTCAGAATTCCCCAGCCAGCATGAGGTCCACACATCTTAAAGTTGCCAAGGTTGAGAAACATTGGTCTGGACTGGGACTTCATGTTCTGATGCCTCCCATTTTCAAAGAGTAACATGTATCACTACCATTACACTGACTTCAGCCAGCCCAGCCTGGTTTGGATTATTTTCCTGTTCATTTCTTTTCGGCCAAGTTCTAGACATTTATCTCAAGGTCCAACCCTGATGGCACTGCTAGAAGAACAGAAGGAAAAGCTGAGACCAGAAACTCTTTTGATATACAGAATACGCTTGAAGAAGTAATAGCAGTGTGATGGAGTCTAATCAGTCATTGTACCTCCTAGCTCCAGTCTCATTTGCTATAGCATCAAATAGAATTGCAATCTTCTGCAGAATTAGCTGTTACAGACCTTTGCAAGTGAGTATGTGTGTGTGTGTGTGTATCTCCAAAGTACATGGATGAAGCGCATGAATGCACAGTGCTGCAGCTTTCTGATGGATGGATTTTCCATTCCATTTGTTTTCATACAAATGATTTGCACCATTCATTTTCATCAGCAACACTTGTGAGAAATGTGGGTGGAAATGTACAGTATGCTCTACCTGAATATTCCTCACTAGGCTGCAGTAATTACAAACCGCTAGCCTGGAAACGCAATGAAAGAGCTTCTGGAACACATAATGTGTGTGCATGTGTCGGTGCGTGTGGCTTATTTGTTCGATGAAAATGATGTTTCATGTACATGCAGCATTTGCTCTTTAGGTTGAAAAAGGTTGCTATTAACTCTTGGCAACTTGGCTTTCTAGAAGATTCATACTGATCTGGGACCCTGAATGACTTTAGTGGCAATGTAATGGTACGTGGGAATGATCTTTGGAGACAGGAGGATGAGCCGCAGCCTAGACAACAGTCTGATAAATGAAATCTGAGTCAGGGGGTGGAGGAAGCATCTCAGAAGGGACCCTCCCTAGTTTTTGGGAGAGTAAAAGTGAGGGACGGGAGGGGTACTTTCAGACTTGCAAGATTCTGCTAACGTAACCTTACAGTAAAGGTTACATTAGTACTCATGGTTGGTGCTTCTTGTCCAGCCTACCTCAAAGGGCTGACAGGTAGAAAGATTCAGGATTTTTGGCATTTTTGCCCAACTCTACTTGAAACTCAGGATCACCAGCATCCTGGTGACTCCGCATTAACAACAACAGAAACAGTATAACAGTCATTTATGGAACTTACTGGCACATGATATGGTGGTGGATACTAGTTTAGATTAAAGTGATCTTAGATATATTTATGGAGGTGATGTTAATCAGAAATTATTTGGTAGAAATGATTGTTCCATAAATATCCATGTTCAAAAGTAGCATGACTCTGAAGACCAACTGCTGGAACGATAGCATAAGAACATCATTTCTCTGGTCTACAGCTCGACAAAATCAAGGTAACCAGACAGGCTGAAGTGCCATAGAAATCTCTGCACACTGTAAGTAGTTGTGCCAAATGAATTTGCACCCGAAATCTATTATACTTTCATGGCCAGATCCTGAAAAATGGGTTCACAACCTAATTGGGGTTGAAGACCTCATGAGGACCTTGTAGAATGCTTTGGAGTCTGCATGATAGCAGAGTTAAGTGGGTGGGATCGACACTGAGAAAAGGCACGTCCAAAGTAGAAACATGTATCTCTTCCCTTTTTTCTATTGCTGATCTGCCTTCTCCCAACTTATCCAGCTGTTTGCTTTTAATTACTGGTTGAAAATTGGTGGCAGCTGAAACCAGCTGTTCCCAAACAATGCTTGTATTGAGCAACCATTTTTGTTACTGCGATGAGGGCCAGCTTTATTCATCTGTTGGAAAATGGGGAATTAGAGCAGAGTTGGCCCTGCAAGTCCAAACAAGAAGCACAACCAGGAGGACTAGCTCTACCTTTTCACATTAACAGAATCTTGCAAGACTGAAGGTACTTCTCCCCTTCTTTCCTTTTACTCTGTGGAAAACTAGGGAGGGTCCCTTCTGAAACATGTCCCATGCCCTCCCTCCTTCTGTGGGCTGAGACATCTTTTACATGCTGGTTCTCCACCCTGAAGCTCTCCCTCCTATCTCCCAAGGTCATGCCACATACCATTACAGGCAGAGCTATGGCTTTATGATCTGAGCTGAGCTGCAATGTCGCAGATGTCCACTAGATCAGTGTTCCTCAACCCTAGCAACTTTAAGATATGTGGACTTCAAAATCCCAGAATTCCCCAGCCAGCCATGAGTTCTGGGAGAATTCTGGGAGTTGAAGTCCACATATCTTAAAGTTGCTAAGGTTGAGGAACATTGCACTAGATGATAGGAGAGAATTAGATTTTTTTTTCTCTTTGTTGCCATCTAGTAATCTCATCAAGTCTTGCATCAGTTGCAGCTCACAAAAGTCCATAACACCGTTCAATTCCATGGGAGAGGGAAAGCCCCACTCTGAGTTTATATTTGTGAAGGTACCAATATCAGCATCATCCAAGAACAGGCATCATAAGAAATGCCTTTCCTTCTGGAGGCACATTTTTCTGGCTGGTAATAAACAGAAATATCACCATGAGGGTCCTACAGACATATGCAACAGGCAAGCCACACATATATCATGTCATCTCAAAAGGGTGCCCCAAAGGTAAGACAGCCCTCTACCTCAGTATTAATGAGTTTTGACACAGTCCTGGAGGTGACTCTGTTGTCACTTTCTTCAGCTGCCAGGGAGAACAGAAAATAAATACCATCCGTTATGGTTGGATCACTGGCTGTGCATAACTAAATGCTGAAGGATCACTGGAATGGCAGTGCAACAGACTGATTCGTCTTTCTACTTTTACACCTTTGCAGGCCAGATCCCAGAACTAAGTCACACTGGATGAAATACATGCTTTAGCAATTCTTCCCACCCAAATTTCTCCCAGGATTTTGGAGTTCAGTATTATCCTGTCCTCTTCCTAACCTGACCCTCATATTCCTTTCACCTGAATAAGGAATTCTTCATTATTTTCTTTCCAAATTGTATATTAATCACGGCTGGGGTACAGCCTGCTCTGCCATTCAATTCCTTTGATTTTGTTGAGACTGTTTGTTTATTTTTAAAAGATTTATATAGCCGCCCATATTGATAAAACATGAAGGAAGGGGTTGATGGTCTCCTATGTGCAAGTACATTGAGATTTGTTTCCTGCACTGTGTTAACACTGTACAGGAGTGTGTGGGAAGTCAAATCTCTTTTAAGTGAAATTCAACTTCTGGTGATTCCATGCAGTATACTTGGCAATAGTAATGAAGTGTGTTTTGTCATTACTTTCTTCCCAGATAGTTTTTTGACTTCCCAGTCTAGTCTACAGCCTTGAAATTCCTGCTGGAATGTCAACCATCCTGGCTTAGTTACTGAAACCAGACAGCTACAGCTTTAGATGAACTGAGAAAAGTTTTTTCTGAAAAACTGGGAATATTTGCTCAAGCCACAGGCTCACCACCAATTTGGGGAATTGTTCTTGCTTTTGTAGAAATTAATGCATTAGTAAGTAGGACTATCTTGTCTTCCATTCACTCCACTTGGAAGCTGCACTCCTTTATTAAGATTGCTGGGCACAAGGGACCTTTCAACATTTCCCACCGAAATTGTATGGAGGGTTTTTCTGAATTTCTCCAGGGAAGCAGAAATTCTCCATCCATTTTTCAAGGACAGGATTTGCCATTAATACTAAGTGCTGCATCTTTACTGCATAACTACCCATGAAAGAGTTCCCTCATGAGTCTTCCTTCAGAATTAACAGGTACCTAAGGAGTCAGGGAAGCTGAAGAATGCTGCAAAGATGATTCTTCCATCATGGTTCTGGTTCTTCACACATGGTCCTTGACCATCTCATAACAAAGTAAGTACTTGAACTCCGTCCATGACAATTACACCCACAATTATCTTCTCCTCCTTTCTAAAGCAAATTCTGTTCCAGCAAATTTTATGAGAACTGCTAGAAAAGCAGACAGGCCAGTTTCTCAGCCTGGCACTGGTAAATAGACCATTTATTATAAAAGGTGTCATCATTCTACATTCTCTTTTTTCCTAGAATAGAAATTCCCCTCTGGGCCACCCACTGGCACTTTTTAAATGGTGCGTACCTCCAGATTCAGAATCTCACATGATACAAAAGAGTCCAGATCTCGGCAGGATTACTTCTTTTCCACAGAAATATGTCTTCATGGAGTGCATAAGTAATATAGAAGACATTTGAAATGCAAATGAAAGTCTGTAGAAGAAAATGTGATGCTGGTTACTAGCTTATGCAGCTATTTTAAGTTTCTGTTCTTTCTTCCTCTCTTGCCTTGCAACAGATAACATGCCCGGTAGTATGAGCTATAAGGGGAAAATACAAAATTCCAAGCACAAAAGCAAATATTAGAAACATGTCAATAAAAATGATCACTTGGAAAAGCCTGGAGAAAAGAATTTTGTTTGTTGAAAGAAGGAGAGTACCTAATGTTCAGCAGTTAGCTTTCCTGCTGAATGTTCTCCAGTGATGGAGAAAGAAAGGAAACAGTTTCTCCCAAGGATATAAAACTCAGCATGAGGCATGGGGAGAATGCAGTCTTTGAAATATCCTAGTCCCAAATCACGTGAAACTTTTTTGTTCAGAGCATTCTTCCTCTAATCAGACCCAGCCAGTAGTTTTGGCCACAGCATTTTGGACCTGAGTTAGAAAAATCCATGTAATTTTTTTCTCCTCATCTGTCATGAGCCAGGAATTTGGATGCAAATGAAACTTCCATATTCTAAGGTAGAATAGCTTTGACTTCTATGGGCTATGGCAAAATAGGGATCACCAGATTGTCTGCAAACTTCCAAAGCAGCCTTTTTTCTCCTGGTGCTCTTTAGGTATGGTGAAACTTCAACTCCCAGAATTTTCAGCGGGCACAGCTGTAGTCCCCACACTCACAGAGGGCACGGTGAAGAGAAAAACTATTCCAGAGTCTCAGGAATTCAAGAGCTCCCTGTGCACTAGCCATGGCACAAACATGCCCTGACAACTTTTTTCTGTCAATGTCCCCATGATATTGCCTTCATCTCATCCTCTGCCCATGAATGAGACTGGCTTAAGTCATCCCTAGCTATCTCAGTGCTAAGGTGCATAAACTCTGTTACAACTTGCATTGCACTGAATCTAAGCCAGGTGATCCTTAGTGGGTGGGATAAGGAAAATGCTTTTTGGCCATTCCAGGCTGATGCAGGCTGTAGAGCAGGGATCCCCAAACTCTTCAGCTCATCGACCCCCAAACATTTCTTATATGAAAATAATTTAATAAATACTACTTTAACTAACAGCACTATAAATAACAACAATAATGGACCACTTTGATATCAACCACTTTGGAGAACCCTACTATATAAAGTAAGGAAGATGACCCTGATGGAGATATGCAGGCGCTGTTGCCTAGGCAAAAGGGGCTGAAGCATTTTTTAGGTCCAGGACAGCCAGGTAGCATTTGGAAGCAGCTTGGACAGATGCCTCCCTAACTCACTGAGCTGTAAGAAGGAGGGGAGGTTCAGCATAATCAGACTTGCAAGATTCTGTTATAATAGCCAACCTCAATACAAGTAATTTTAGCCTTCTTGTGAAGTTGATTTCCTGGCGTAGTCCTAGTGGGGCTGACAAGGTATACCTCCGGCCCCTGCTCAGCTTCATCATCTGCCCTACTGTTGTTGCTTCCCTAAAATCTTTGTGGCAGCAACATTGTGTTTGTGGCCCTTCAGATTTGTTCAAGAACCAAAGAGCCATATTTGTTCATACAGAGGTTCCTTTTGCATTTCTCTGGCAACTAGGCTCTGGTTGAATACAAACGTTTCCCTGCCACAAGCACGTACTTGCTCATACAGCACATTATCTCTCATGAGTGTCACCATTTCATATCTTCTATGAAATGGTGGAAGAAATTGGGGGCCAGGAAATTAAAGCAGTGGTGTATGATAACTGTGCAATTGCATTAGACCGCTCATCCAGCAGGACTGTAGTGCCTTAACTTTAGGGTCTGTACAACAGTGCAAAACTCAAACGATGTAACAGTATAATGATGGAATTGCCACTCTTCACTCTATGGAAGTCAGGGCCTGTTGTCTACGGGAGGGAGGGAGGGAGGGAGGGAGGGAGGGAGGGAAGGAAGGAAGGAAGGAAGGAAGGAAGGAAGGAAGGAAGGAAGGAAGGAAGGAAGGAAGGAAGGAAGGAAGGAAGGAAGGAAGGAGAAATACCAGATAAAAGTGTTGTTGGTAACTTAGCTACATTCATTACTCTGACAACTTTTTGTTGGGGGGACGGTTACTTTATTCAACTTCATTTATGTCCTTGGATGTAAGGGAAGAGTTGCAGGAAGGAGTCAGACCCATCCCATTCCTGCTATGGTGTTGGGATTGGCTGGCGATATGCAGAAGAGGGTGGACAGCTAAGGTAGAAGACCCATCACTTTGCCTCTCACGTGCTGCATATGCCTCATGAGGACAGCTGCAGTCAGCAGTGAGTCAGAACAGAGGGAAGAGAAGCAGGTTTGGGACTGACAATGGAGGCAGCACATTTCATAAAAGTATGGTTTTCTAGTGACTCATGGGTGGGTTGTGGAGGGAGTTTGGTTTACAAAGGGAAATGTATGAAGCAAGCAGATTATGCAGGCAGTAGCAGGAAGCAGATAGCCTTGAAGAAGAAAGAACACTCTAGTAACCTTATGAGTTGGCATGACTACCTTAGTCCTAAGCTGGTCAGAACTGGTCCTTATCTCCAGATAAAGAGAACATGTCTTTATGGAATGCAGGTGCTATGAATCTTCTAGAAGAGCAATATAACCTTGCCTAGCTATTCATGATTAATTATTTGAATATTGCTTAAATAAATATGTATACTGGAAACATAAATGTACAAATGTGTTTTCCCTTTCTGGAAAAGTGCCTGATGAACATCCTTTTGGGTTTCTTTGGTTAGTTTGTTTGTTTAATAAAGGTACACCATGTTAAGTCTCTCCAACTAGTTTCACTTGGGATATTTCCCAACAAGGTGAAAAGCACTTTAACTCAGGAGTAGGGAAAAGCCCTCTAGCTGGTCACTCTCAGGACTCTGTATGAAAAAGATCTCGATCATTGATGGTCTTTCAGAAGTACCATTCCCAGTTCTTTGGAAAGAAGCATTTTTACCAAACTCAGAGTGTTTCTAAGAACATGTTGGGAAAAATTCCCTGCATAACCTTTCTAGTTCAATCACTTGCTCATGGGGCAGCAGTGGGACAGGCTAGTGGAGAATCTATACAAGATTTCTTAAAGAGGAAAGGAGAGGAGAAGAAATCTTTGTGACTTCCTCCATCTGCTGAGTGGATGTGGGACTCAAATCTTCCTGGAGTTTCCACTTCATTTGGCCACCAGTCATGAAGAAGCAACAAGAAGCATGTAAAAGCTGATGAATCAGCTTAACAGAAGCTCTCAAACTGCTATTAGTATAATACTATGTTTAATTAAGATACAAAACTGCATAGTGTCTCCTTTGATAAATGCTCATTAAATAGTCTTGTATGACTGCTTATATTGAAAAACTAGTTATCTTGAGTGAAGAAAACATCCAGTGGGCTAGAAAAGAGTAGGTCAAAAAAAAAAAAAAAGAAAGAAAAGGAAGAAGAAAAATAAGCATTTCTACTTACAGAGAAGGACAGAGAAAGTAGGACATGTTCATACACCAATTATTTTATAATGATTAACAAAGCCTCTGATATGAGAGTACTATGAATTCTAGGAACTGAAATCTATGTAGCTGGAGGGCTCCTGTTTCGTGAACTCTGAAGAAGAAGATCCCCTCCACCAGCAGGAAAATATAATGTAATTCTCTGGGATTTAGAATGGCTATTTTCGAAATATTGTGGAGCCAGAACAGACCTACGTTCCTTCCATATCTAACAAGCAAGGAGCAGCATCTCTCCTGAGCAAGAGGCAGTTAGAAAGAGGATCAAAGGGGCCAAAAACCACCCGGTATTAATATACCCGTTGATAACTGTGGAGCTAAAACACACATATTCAATTTCCAAAATTCTGTAAACTAGCCTGTTTTTCTTTCAATAAATCTGACTAATGAGAGTGTATGAGAATGTAACTTTCTTAGTTACACTAAGACTAGTAGAGACCTGACAGAGGATGTCCATCTCTCCTGGTGGAAAACCCCATAAGCCTTGTTCTAGGTCCAGCTATGATTCTACTGGGAATAGGGCTGGAAAAGTACTCCAGCTGGGGATCTTTTGTTCAACCAAATGGTTGCAGGGTGGTAGATATCTTTGCTTCAGCTGAAAGCATCATTTCCTCTTTGATTGGAGGCACGGCAGAAAGGAAAGAAGGAAGGAATACTTGAGAGGGAAGAAGGTTGAAGGGATGAATTCCATTCTCTTGCTCTGGCTGGCATTAGCTGACTGAGCTTTGGACATGACGGATGGTGCAGATGAAGACAGGCTTGAGAGCCACATGAAGCAGGGGCTCCAGACATAACAAGAAGCTCAGGAGAAACTTCCCTAGCCTCCATCTGGTTGCTAGGCAACATGAATACAGGCCTGCCAATTAGGTTTGTACTTAGGTGACCCTTGATAACACAGGAAGGATAAATCATATTTTTGAGTTTGTTCTTCCCTAGTGTAATCTCCTGCCACTGCTCTTCCAGCACAGAGGTCTTCATCCTGGTGGGTTGAAACCAAAGATTTCTGATTCCCTTCTTAGCCCTTATGCTAGAGCAGCTGAGTCTTTTTAAATGTTTCTCTCTGCCAAGGACCATAAACAGTACTGTAGCATGATTTATTTAAGTCTGTTTCCACCCTGCTCCTACACATATTTATTTAGAACTAATAAATATTGAATGTCTCATTGAATTCAATGGCACATACCTTCATCAGGCAGCTGCACTTAAGATGGCAGTCTGGGGAAAGAAGAATGGGGGAAATAAAACCGTCTAGTAAAATCTTCCTTGTGTAATGTTTCCATATGGCCCCATTTTAATTTTAGATTTCTTGGTTGCTTCTCGGTCTGCTCAGATAAACTTGTAAAACAAATCAAAACACTCTGGCAGAAGCGAAGCTAAGATTAAGAAATTCAGAGCAGGCCTGATTGTTCCCAAGCTGTAAAACAATAACATTTTGCAAAGGGCCCTAATCTCTAACATACATTTTTCCTTCTGCCCATTGCCATGGAGATATATGCCTTGTGTTGCCAATGGATCATCAACAGCACCTTACATTCCCAAAGAAAAAGTAAAAGAGGAAAGACATTTTAAGGAGAAAACCAAAGTGTGCCATTTTGTTTAGACTTCACCGGTTTCCTGTTTGTTCCTCCTCTCTCCTAAAGAAAGACCCATGTCATTATAGTAGAAGATGTTGGTTTGAAGCTCTGATTAAATTATGCTGGGTCTATACTGTTGGCCTTTCTTGCATGAAGCTGCTTCATAATGTTGCCAAAAGAGCTATCATCATTTGGAAAGCCTGCCATTAACGTTGATTATCTTAAAATAAGTGGTGCTCCTCCTAATCATGGATACTCTTTTCTTGCAATGATTGGGCTTTAAGTCTTGCAGTAATTGGACTTTTGATCCGGAAAACACCAGGCAGGCCCTTGGTTGAATGTAGTTCAAAGAAGTGAGTCAGGAGATACCTTTGTGCCTACACACATTACCAAAAGGAGTTGGCAGTTATAACCGGGAAGAGCCTGAGAAGAAAGTCAGAGTCATGATTTATATTTTTATTTGACTTTTGTTCCAGGAAATGGCTTGTGAAAGGTTTGATGCTGAGTCAGAAAGGTTCAGAGCCTGTTTTGGCAATCAGATGCAAAAGAACAGGAGGACATGGCTTCCCAGAGAGAAAGAGTGGACATCCCACAGGACACAGGCTCTTATGCCTATTCTGTGGCCCCCGACTTCTACAAATTGCAAGTTAATTAGGAATTAACAGAAGCATAATTAGCAGCATAATTAGGAAAATATTTTTCAATAGATGTCTAAATCCCCAAAATCCTTTCCCAGGGGTGGGGGCGTGGGAATGGGCTCCAGTGATATGGCCACATGGCTGCAACAAACCCTGTGACCCTCAAAAACAGCGTTATCTAGAACAAGGGCTACACTTGGCTTTCAAAGAGAGTGCAGGAGTCATGCTCTGAAAAATAGTGGATGGAGCCAGGACAAAAACCAAATGTGATTTCATTTTTATCTTAATGTAATTGAAGTGAAACAGAGCTAATATGGTTCTTCTCCAGTAAGATATTGAATAATTTCTCCCTTCTATTAAAAATTACAATTTCATAGCAACGTCTGGAGATCTTTGGAAGCATCATCGTGGTGTTCATGGGCATTTGTATCCTTCTCTGTAGGTCATCAGGGAGTGGCAAGGATAATTAATCTTTCCTTAGCTGGTGGCTTTTACCTGCCCAGTAATCTCCTCCCTGAACTCAGAGTCCCAGAGATGTCTTCTTTGAAGCTAATTTCTTAGGTCTCCATCCTAAAGCACTGCCAAGTATGACAGGTCAGGTCAGCAGATTGCACTTCAACTTGACCTTTTGAAAGGCTTTTTAATGCAATGCCCTGCTCTCTTCTGAACTTCTCTGTCTTGTTAATAAATCATGGGTGGGTAGTGTTAGAAGAGTACTTTGGACATACAGAAACCAAAGGCTGGCTGAACCAGAGAAAAACGGAATATAAATCTTTGCAGGCTTCCCAAAAAAACAACCCTTCTAACAATGATGATATACTGAGTTTAATTAACTATATGATGAATACTCAATTTAAGTACGTACATGTTGCATTTCCATCTGAACACATAGGTTCATGGAAATGCAACAGCATGCTAGGTGGACTAAAATAATGATGTGCCAAAGTCCAAGAGAAAATCAAAGTATGACTGATGGTGAAAAATAGCAAGAGCAATCAGGATATGAACTTCCGTGACCAGGATCTACCCAAGAACAGCTAGACTAAACTGTCTTCCAAACAATAATGATATTCCATAACAAGATTGATGAAAACCAGCTGGTCGGAGTCCAACAGTTTTAGATTATACAATAGGAAATGAAAAGAATCTGTATGTGTGTATGTGTGTGTAGACTGTAAAAGCTTGTCTATAGCTTATTTGCTGCTTTTTGCCTGCTATTTCTCTCACTAAGTTTTCTACACCAAGAAATATTTCTGAAATCAAGGAGTTATAAGACAACTTTTGGTAACTGTCTAATTACTAATTTTGATTAGCCCCTGCTTATCGTAGATGGGAAAAATATGTTGGCCAGCATTAATTACATGGAATAGAGAAGTGTACTAAAAGGACAACTATATTCCAGCTGTGATTCAATAAATCTACGCAACTGTTGTCTTGGGTACTGTTGCCTTCCGTGGTGGTTGTGTCCAACAGGGCAAAGATCTTGAGAGGGAAGGTAAAAGGTTTCTCTGTGTTTCCCCACCACTATCAAGAGGTAACATTTTGGTAGG
Organism: Liasis olivaceus; assembly: GCA_030867105.1. Lineage (NCBI taxonomy): Eukaryota > Metazoa > Chordata > Lepidosauria > Squamata > Pythonidae > Liasis > Liasis olivaceus. The sequence goes on from CM061350.1 coordinate 8,691,196, forward strand.
CAAGACGACATTTGTATTTTTAGGAGCAGGAGAGCTACAACGAGTAGGACATTCTGCAAAACGAGTCAATATTTTCACTATTTTTGTGCTTTGGGGAAGGGGGCACTTTTAAAAGAAAACTATGTTAAACTTAAGATTAGGCCATTGGAAGTTGAAACATTCTAAGTGGGAATGTTCTGAGAGTGGGAATCTAACCTGAGCAAGGATTAGTGAAGCAGGTTTGATAACCGTAACACAAATGAGAAATACACTATAGGGCACGATACACACACACACAAACACATATACATGTAAGAGTATAACCTAACACCTAGCTGACTATATCATATCAGAGAGTATGCTCTGTATATTTGTGTCTAGGAGAAAAGACAGAAGGAAGGGACCTCAGATTAAAAATCTCTTGAACAAAGAGCAGCTGAGTGACAGACAAAGGGGGACACAGAGTAAATGCTTAACTCTCTATCTAGATCAGTGTTTCTCAGCCTCGCCAACTTTAAGATGTATGGACTTCAACTCCCAGAATTCCCCAGCCAGCTCCTTGTGATTAGTAGGTCATGAGGTGCTAAAGATTCAGTGCTACTGGATTTGGACCTCCAATAAGAACTCCCACCTGCAGTGTAGGTAACTCCTGGCCCTAAATGGAAGGAAGCCATGGACCAAGTTTTCAAGTCTGAGTGGGTTCCAGATATTACTTTAATAAATGGCATGCAGTATTTGGCCTGAAGGTTGCCCACTCCAGCATTAAACAGAAACAATTCATGAGAAAGTTATCCAATGACCACCCTCTACTTTAAGAGAAGTATGAGGGGACATCACAGAGTAGAGGTATCTATTCCTCCCAACACCAGTAGGAAAGCAACTCTGTCCCGTGTAATGTACATACATAAATTATCACTTTTGCAGAAACATGGGCAGAACCCCACAGCAGTCAAATATGTGGGTAATGAGAGGCCTGGCTGTTGCATAACATGCAACTTGTCTAAGAGAGGGATCTATGGGGGGGCTCGAAAATTCAAGATGGTGCTACCCCATCACTTTTTTTATTTGTATCGCCCACACAGCACATGTAAAAAGGGGTGAGGCTTTGGTCACATAGTTGCAGCCACCATTTTGACTGTTTCGTCTTCTCCTGAGGATGCCCCTACAGCCTAGCAACCCCTCCCACTACTAAAAAAGGCAATCTGAACTCTTCCAAAGCATCATATTGCTGAGAGCTCATGATGGATTTTGGGGGAAAACGGCCTACAAGGATAGTGGGCTGGCCCATTATGGCTGAATGCCAAAAAAAAAAAAGTGGGGTGAGTCTTAATTGCACAGAATATCCGGCATTCATTCATTCATTCATTCATTCATTCATTCATATATATATATATATATATATATATTTATATATATATATATATATATATATATATATATATATATATATATATGGAGTTCTACGAGCGGCTGGATAGCGTAGTGGTTAGAACATCGCCTTTGATGCAGGAGCCAGATAATCACAAGGTCTGGATATGGGTACAAGTTCAAGAGTGGCATAAGATCATGGATAAACTAGCTATAGTCAACCCTCGAGTCCGATTACCAAGGCTCAGTGGAGAAGTACCATCAGATAGTATGCTAGAAGATGCCAACAGAGCCCTCCAGACAATCCCTACTACCACCATAACTGAAACCAATGAATTGGTATATGCTACAGCCACTGTAATCCTGGAACTGCTTGGCTACACGATCAAGAAGAACAGCAGTACATACCCACCCTGAAAAATGAGATTGGAGGCTAAGATCAAGGCAACTCGGAGAGAAGTCAGTCAGCTGGTGGAACTACAGAAGCGCGTGGAGATTAAGGATAAGACTCGGCTACTGAAAAAATACATGGGCCTGACTCCATCTGAAGCCCTAGAGACTGCTAAACAAAGGCTCACAGCACTGGCTACCAGGCTAAGGAGATACACTAGAGAAGCAGAGGCAGAAGTAGAGAAGATAAATGCCCTGTTCTCCCAAGAACCGTCCAAAGTGTACTTCCAACTGCAGTGCAACCACAGAGTAGCAGCTGAGCTACCAGCAGCGGAAACTGAACAGTACTGGAAGAACATATGGGAGAAAGAGAAGACACATAACACCAGTGCAAAGTGGCTGCAGGACCTGAAAGCAGACCACAGCAATCTCCCAGAACAGGAACCAGTCACCATCACAGTAGCAGACATCCAACAGCGGGTCAAGAACATGAAAAGCTGGACAGCACCTGGCCCGGACATGATCCACACCTACTGGCTAAAGAAACTAACAGCATGAACACCTAGCAGCACAGATGAACCAACTGCTAGCAGCAGGCTCCCACCCAGACTGGCTAACACAAGGAAGGACAGTGCTGATCATGAAAGACCCTCACAAAGGAACAGCACCATCCAACTACCGGCCAATAACCTGCCTCCCCACAACATGGAAAGTTCTATCAGGCATCCTAGCTGCCAAGCTACAAGACCATATGGGCCAGTACATGAGCACAGCTCAGAAGGGCGTTGGGAACAACGCCAGAGGCTCAAAACACCAGTTACTCATAGATAGAGCAGTCACCTGAGATTCAAGGTCTAGGCAGACCAATCTGAGCACAGCCTGGATTGACTACAGGAAAGCCTATGACTCAATGCTGCACACATGGATCTGTGAATGCCTGGCGCTATACAAAGTCAACAGGACACTAAGGACCTTCCTCAAGAACTCAATGGGACTGTGGAAGACAACACTGGGAGTGAACTCAAGACAGCTCGCACAAGTGGCCATCAAGTGCGGCATATACCAAGGTGATGCACTGTACCCACTGCTGTTCTGCATAGGCTTAAACCCCCTCAGCCAGATAATCACAAGGTCTGGATATGGGTACAAGTTCAAGAGTGGAATCACCATCAGCCACCTCCTCTACATGGATGACATCAAGCTGTATGCTAAGAGTGAACAAGACATCGACTCACTGATCCACCTGACATGGATCTACAGCGAGGACATTGGGATGTCATTCAGACTGGAGAAGTGTGGCCGGATGATAGTAAAGAGAGGGAAGGTAGTTAAGACTGATGGAGTGGAATTACCAGTGGGCCACATAGCAGACACAGAGACCAGCTATAAACACCTTGGTCTCCCACAGTCACACGGGAACCATGAGGAGGAGGCAAGGAAGACAGCAACATCCAAGTACCACCAAAGGATAAGACAGGTCCTGAAGAGCCAGCTCAATGGGAAGAACAAGATCCATGCCATCAACATGTATGCCCTGCCAGTCGTCAGATACCCTGCTGGTATAGTGAGCTGGCCAAAGGAAGACATGGAGGCTGCTGATGTGAAGACCTGGAAGCTCCTCACAATGTATGGAGGTTTCCACCCCAAGTCCAACACCCAGAGACTGTACACCAGGCGCAAAGAGGGCGGACGGGGCCTGATGAGTGTCAAAGCCACTGTCCTGGACGAAACCCGAAGTATCCAGGAGTACATCAGTAAGATGGCACCCAAAGATGAGCTGCTGAGAGAATGCCTCAGGCAGCAGCAGACATGGGAGGCAGTTCAAGCGGAGGAAATACCATGGCAAGACAAGCCCCTGCATGGGATGTACCATCGACAGATAGCTGAGGTGGCTGACATTGGGAAATCCTATCAGTGGCTGGGAAGGGCCGGACTAAAAGACAGCACTGAGGCACTGATCATAGCAGCACAAGAACAGGGACTAAGCACCAGATCCATAGAAGCAGGGGTCTACCACACTAGACAGGACCCAAGGTGCAGATTGTGCAAAGAGGCCTCAGAGACAGTCCAACACATAGTGGCAGGGTGTAAGATGCAGGCAGGAACAGCATACACTGAACGGCACAACCAAGTAGCTGGCATTGTGTACGGGAACATCTGCACAGCGTATGGGCTAGACCCCCCAAGTCCAGATGGGAGATTCCACAGAAGGTCATGGAGAATAACAGGGCTAAGATCCTGTGGGACTTCCAGATCCAGACGGACAGGCAGGTACTGGCTAATCAACCAGACATCGTGGTAGTAGACAAAGACCAGAAGACAGTGGTAGTGATAGATGTAGCAGTGCCAAGTGACAGCAACATCAGGAAGAAGGAGCATGAGAAGCTGGAGAAGTACCAGGGCCTGAAGGAGGAAATCGAGAGGATGTGGAAAGTCAAGGCCAAAGTGGTCCCAGTGGTGGTAGGAGCACTCGGGGCCGTGACTCCTAAGCTGGGAGAGTGGCTCCAACAGATCCCAGGAACAACATCCGAGCTCTCTGTGCAGAAGAGTGCAGTGCTAGGAACAGCTCAGATCCTGCGCAGAACCCTCAAACTCCCAGGCCTCTGGTAGAGGACCCGAGATTGAGGAAGACACAGACCACCCATAGGGGTGAGAGGGGAATTTTTTTTTGAAGTTCTTTATAAAGCAAACAAATCAACTGCCTCTAGCTATTTTTTTTAATCTTGGAAACTGTTATCTCCCCCAAACAAATGCTTTCTTGAAACGTATTTATGATTCCCATTTTTATCTGAGAAGAAGTGTGTGCATTGTGTGTAATCCTCCTATTGTATTTCTCTTCTTTCCTTAATTCACAACCCTTTTCTCCCCAAGAAAAAGCAAGAGATGGGAGCTGAACTTTTCTCTACCTTGTATCAATTGGCTGAGTTGATACCAAGACACAGAACATCAACAGGCACCCTGTCAGAGTCTGCACACTCATTCCCAAAGTTCAGTAAATCCGCTGGAGACAAAACAGTTCCATCAAAGATTTCTTTATTAGGAGAAGTGCACAGCAGCATAGATTGTTGAGTCTAATTCTACAAAGCAATACCTTCCCTTTTTAAGCCCAAATTCCCCCCCTTCTCCTTTCTTTTCCCGCTTGAATTCTTCGTGCCTCGCTCCAGCTCTCACAGTGCTCGACCTTGGAAGCGCCTCTGAAGAGATAACCACACCTGGCATCTTCTCTCCCCACTTTCTCCTAACTTCAATGGCAGGTCAAGCAAGCGGCCTGCAATTAACATTTTTACTATTAACCCTTTAACATACATTGCTCAGCTAAATTAAAAGCAATTAAGTTTTCTAGCTTGCGTAGATCCTGACACACCCACCTGCTCAAGAAACAAACCCCTCCATCTTTTTTAAAGACTAAGTTGTCAGTTTAGCAGTTACTTTAAAATGCACATGAGCTAAGGGGAGAATTGCACCTTGGCCAGATAGGCTGACCCCTGGCAGACAGGGATACTGAAGGGTTGGAAGATGGCTGAAGAAAAGACATAGAGCAGAAGGAAGGTTATGAATTAAAAATGGAAGGATAACAGGAAAATAAATGAAAAAGAAGAAGGGGAACTGGCTTGAAAATAGTGTGGCAACTTACATATTCCCCAAAGAGGACAAAAGAGCATAGAAAGTCGTACCAGCAAATCTATAGATTCAGATGTTAGGGCTGTGCATGCTTCCAAAATGATTGAGAAGAGGTACTTGAGGCCTCTCATGAGCAAAGTAATGTGATCTAATGTAGACAACAACCAGATCTGATGAATCTTCTGCTCTGTGCCTGTCTCCTTAGGAGAAGAGCTCCAGGGGATACCACGTGTGAGATGGTGAGAAAGAAATCTTCCTGCCTCCTGCCATGCAGCCTTCCCAATGTGATCAAAGCAAAAGATGAGAAACTACCATTAGAATGGGCCCAATACATCAATTAAAATGCAGCAAGGGAGCCAAGCTAATAACATTCCTTCCTAGCTGAGGTTTAACAGAAGATCTCTTGGATCAAATAAGGAAGGATCCTTTCTCCAAGGAGATGACCATTTCAATCAACAAATACTAAACAAACGGAAAACCACAACTCAGCAGGGTGCCTAACTACAGAGGGCTCCTTCTGGGAATACCAGCTAAGTGCATTTTCTTGGAATTCCTGAAGGGCACACTTTTGCACACTTTTGAGGAACAATAACAGGGTTTCTCTATATAAAGGGCTTAAAGAGAAAGGCTCACTGCAGCTGCAACTGACAGCTGACTCTATGTTGCGCTCTTGGAAATAAACTTCAAGCCACTGCCTAAGCATTTTATTCCCAGCTTGGAAACGAACCTGGTAAGATTTCTTTCTAACACATGGAATTTACTCCCAGAAAAACCTAGGTATGATTGCAGACTAAAGGTGGTGCTTCTTCCATTCATGAAGACAGGGAGTTGCTCCTTCATAGGATGTCTTGGCACCCAAACTCCCATCACCGCTTTTTCTTCTGCGTAACTCTTGAAGGCCTGCACTACCCTTTCTGTCTCCACACAGTTGCACCTGCAAATCCATCACTTCCCCACTCACGTTCAGCAGAAAACCAGTTCTGACATGACTCTGCTGCATGGAACATAGAGGCAGTACAAGGGAACAACAGCAACTTATACTTCCAGTTCCCTTTCAAATGCCAGCTGAAAATCCATCATCAAAGGAGGAGGGAAGCCACTGTTAGGTCATATCTCTAGTGGACTTCAGCAATGAGTGCTCACCAAAGCGTTGTGCTCAATTAGCAACTGCAAATGTTGCTCTTCCTTCCTGTCAAAGGATTTTCAGGCCTGTCTTGCCAACTCACTTGGCCTGGTCTGGCCATTAAACTTTTATTAAACTAACCTTTTAAACAGCCAGTTTGCAAGCCAGGGTAGATCCCACCCTGCATGAACATAAGTATAGTACTCCTCTGTATTCATTAAAGAAGATACTTCTCTCTTCAGGCTTCCATGCATGCCTGAAATAAAGAGGGAGCTGCTTTAATGAGTTGACTCATTAAAGTTGCCACATCATTTATGCAACTCTTAAATCAACTACTTCTTTTTTTCAGGCTAATGCAGATGCACCTTAATGAATATGTATAAAGAATTTCTATAATGAAAATTGAAACAGAATATATCTCACCACAGAGGAAACATTGCAGCTAGATAACCTTTTTGCTTCTTTGATTTGCTGTCAAGGCGCTCTTAAAATGTACCTTTAAAATGCCACTGTCTTCTTAACAATCTGGCCAGCCCTTCAAATAGAAGTCTGCTGTCTTCAAAATAGGAAGCACCTAGAGGGAAAACTACAGGGAATAGCCAGTTCTTTGTTGATTTTTTTTTCCTAACGTTGAGAATATAGGAAAGCGGTTTTATTTTTGTTTTCTCAAAGCCCACAATGTTTAATTTGTGACCCAATGGTACCTATGCAATGCACAAAGCAACATTTTATTTCCACCAAAATACTAAGCTACAACCCTGGGAATGCAATCATGTTTTCTTTTTCCTTACAGTGCTACAGATGCAAAGAGTTTTATTAAAAATAAAACATCTGGATGGCCCACTGGTGGTTTTGCATTTCAGCAGGATGTGATTAGAGCTAGCTGAACTCTTAACCCAAGCAAAGTGGATTCGGAAAGATGGGTCTTGCTAAGAAGGTTGCTGGCGAGCCCTTAAGAACAGGATTGAAGCCGGTGGTTAAAAATAATATAGAATGAAGATTAACATTTCAATCATCCCAGTATTTCCAAGTGGCTGTAAATAACGAGGAACGTTCTTACCAATGCCGTATGGTGCTAGTTATATTGGCACTAATGAAAGTAACTGTGGGCTCTACGTGTACATTTTATGTACAAGTTATTTTTCTCTGCCCAAAAGAACAGAAAAGGGGTGTGGAGGTTGTCAGGTTTGTTTGTTTATCTGGTTTGCTGTCCTTGTGAAACCTGACAACACCACATTACATTTTCAGCAGAAAAGAGAGGTCCTCTCAGCAGCTGTCTAAACCATTAAAACAACTCTCTTGTAGTTCAGGGCTTAAGCCTGCAAGACGTGTGAAGGCATTAATTGCTTTCGCTTCTTGTTTTCCTAGATCACATAAGATGAAATGGGTTTGGGATGGTTTCAAAGTACTGAATAAGTGGCAGGAGTGAAGATCGCCACCAGGAATCAAAGACGGTGGGTCTGCCTGCCCGGTTTTGGTTCTGTATTAATAAAATATTTTGGGCATCCAAAGGTGGAGAGCAATTGAAGTTGCCTGAAAGAGCAGGAATGATACTATAGATTTATGGTTCTAGAAATACTTTGAATTCCCCTTCTTATATTTATTCACTTATTTAGTGCTTCATTAAAGGGGAAATGAGATGGCATCACAGTTGGCTGGTTATTTTTGGAATTACACATTTGCTCAGATGCACCAGACTTCACTGTGACATTTCAGAAAGGACTTTGCTAATTGCCTCCATGCCTTCTTAGGCCCTCTTCCCACTGAATTTGGAAGGTTCCCCCCCCCACACACACACCTCCTGGAAGCAGCAGAAAAACATTATAGTATGAAATTTCCTATTATTACTCCTCCCTGTCCTGCTTTTATTGTCTCTGTTCCCAGTCACTGCCAGTCCCTTCCTTCTCCCCAAGGTAATGAGTGGTGAATCCAAGCAGATCTTAGGCACCTTGGATGGTGTTGGAATAAGGGGGAATGAACCCTTTAACACTAGTAAGCAACAAATGGTTTAAGCTTCTCACACTGTGAGCTGGAGACAAAATTAAGGGAATATTATGGGAAGGCTAGCAGTAAAAGGATGGAGCAGGGAAATGTTATGCCCTGATTATGGTCAATAGAACCACAGTCCATACAGTGATGAACCTTCTGCTGGGCTAACACTCCATGAAAGTAGTAGGTTGCAAATGTGTTGGAAGCATGGTGGGAAATTACACTGGGCACCTTATGCAGTCACTACCATCGCTACTACCGCACAGCCAGCGGCTTAAGTCAGTCTTTGTGCCATTATATTCTGTGTCAGAGTCCCCAGGGGTGCCAGATATCAAGACTGGAGTCACATCTTTACACCAGGGTGGCATCTTCTCCTGCTGAAGAGCATTAGCCATATATAAGGCCCCAACAATGCACACAGTCCAAGAGGCCATTGGGCACAGCAGTGGTTTCTACAGAGCAAGGAAAAGGGAGGCAGGCTGAGCAGGCCTGAAGGAAGAAGGGTTTCCAACCCAGAAACCCATTGCCATTGTCACATAAATTTATCTTATCCCCCTTCCAAGCCATTTCAACGGTGGCCAAGGTTGGGCATCACCTCCCCTCTGGCAAGGAGTGAACCACGGTCAGGGGTGAGCTAGCACTCATTTTGAGGAAACCTGAGCATTCCTAGATTATATCGCATAAATTTGGTCCCAACACCCATTTTTGATGACATGATGTTTATATAAAAATATAAATGGATATATTTATATAAGGATTTTTTAAAAAATAAAAGTAAAGGCCAGCATGGATGTCTTAAATCTTGGAGAAGGTAGAGATTAAGGTGCTTATCTTTCCTTTAAGGCTATTCCTGTAAACAAACAAACAAACATGAAATCAGGGAGTAGCTCGATTAGAGATCCTAACTTGCATAGAATAGGATGAACGTGCTTAGAATAAAATGAAGCTTGGGTTCTGTTTTGTGGCAAACTGGCCAAAATACACCAGAATTGACTGTTTTTGCCATTACTGGTAATGTAGCTGGTGGCACAGGTGTGACTAAGGTTGGGAACCTACTCTGTACCTTCTCTTAAATTACGAAAGAAAGGGCTAAATTATATGTATGACTTGGTGTCATCTTTATTGGGTGCGTACAAGAGTAGAAATCCATATGTTTAGTTAGTTAGCAAATTTATATCATAAATTTTATTATATTACCAAGGATGGCCCTGTTAAGTAACCCTGGGGGCAACCACTACCCACAATAACCATATAATAAAACCAGTATAAAACAAGACCCGCCCCAAAAATACAATTAAAAGGTATCCACAATACAATGACTGAGGCACCTCATGAACCAACTCACAACACCAAAATACACGTATCAAGCTCCACTAAAAACCTGACCTTAATGCTTGGGAGAAAAGCCAGTTCTTCATGGCCTTCCATGCACACAGGCACATGTTACACTCCAGTGAATGGAGCAATAATGAAAGAAGCAGAGATGAGTTTGGGGGGAAATTGTGCAACCTTTTGAAAGAATGTTCCAGACATAAAAAATAGGAACATGAGGAGAGATTGGATAGTCAGATACCCAGTATTGTGTCAGTGTGGCATAGTGATTGAGGTGTTGGACTGCCAGTGGGAAGACCCTGGTTCTACTCTACCTTCAACCATGGAAGCTCACGAGGTGACTTTGGGACAGTCATTCTCTCTCAGCTCAACCTACCTCACAAGCTTGTTGGTGTGGGGAAATGGGAGGAAGTAGCCCTTGTTTTGCCCACTTGGGCTTTAGGGATGTGCGCGTACGCTTCCTACTCACACAACTGTTTGTAGATCCCAAATGACCTCCCATCTAGAAACAAACGTATAATAAAGTGGGTACTGCGAAGACTTCTATTATGGAATGTTTTGCACAGAAATATGCTGGAAGTAAAGCGTCCAGCAGAATTAATAGAATGTTCAACAAATAGTTCCACATGAGAAGAAAACAAGAATGTGTGATGTCCCCTCTGTTGCTGTGAATGCGTTTATGGATAAATGAATAGGTACTATATGTGAGTAGTGATGTTGGTTGGGGATCTGAATATATGTGTATTTTTGTATGCAGGGAATGCCATATTGCTGGCTGAGGACCTGAATGATTTCCAGTGAATGTTAGATAAATTCTATGATGCAACAAGGAATATGGGCCTGAAAATTAATGTATCAAAGAAGAAGATAGTTGTGTCTGGCAGAGAAAAATGAAGTGAATGATTGCAGGTTATACACAAATGACAAAAAACTAGAGCAAGTACCTTGGTAGAATGCTTATTGAAGATGGTAAAACTGAAGAATTTTTTTTTTTAATAAGGTGTGCAAATGCTAGTAGAAAAGTAGTAGGTAATAAATGCTCTGTTGTGAAGACTGAATGTTGAAACAAGCAAAAAAGGTTCTGTATAAAAGTATGCTTCTGCTCACTTGGTATTTGAAAGCGAGAACTGGATATGTCAGGAGAAACATAAATTGAAGGCAATGGGAATGGAGTATTTCGGAAGTATGGGTCAAGAATAAACAGGTGCTAAATAAGTATGGATTGAGTAGCAAACTGAGTGACTGGTGGGAAAGAAATACATTGAGGTTGTTGGTCATAGAGAATGAGGGAGGGTAAAATCGCAAATATATGCAGGGACAGTGAATGGGTCGAGTGGAAGGAAAACTGGGAAGAGTGAATGGGAAGGAAAACTGGGAAGAAAACTGTGATTGGATGGAGTTGATGTGATTCTCAAAAAGAAGAACAGGCAAAATATAAAGCAGTGTATGGGGTGGAAGCAAGAATAGTTTACAAGGACAGAAAAGAATAGAAAGATACAGTGAATGCTGTTGGTATAAAAAAGACTTATCTCTGTTTCCTCTTTTTTATTCTTTATCTCATGTTTCAAATTTCTTTGGCTGACCTCTTTTGCTCCCTCTCTGCATTTTGCATCATGTTTGATGGGTATCCATCTATCTGCTATCACTTTATCTCCCTATTAACCAAAACAGCAACATCTAGCTCACTTTGGTTGATTTTAAGAAAAAACTAAGCAAGATTGGAGACAACAAGAACAACAAAATTCAGGGCTTTAAACTAGACTGGGAAGTCAGAACAAACGTCATGGAAGAAAGAGGTTATGGCCAAGAATCTTGTATGCATGTGCCTGGGTAGTTACCAGGAAAACTCAACATAATGGAACCTTTAGCCTCGCTATCTGTCTTGAAAAGCTAATTTAAGTGGGCTTCAGAGACAGCTATGGATCATCTGAAGAACAGGAATGGGAAGCTCTTCATACCGTGCAGATTCAAGGCATGACAAGCATGATAGCTTGCGGTGCCTTGCAACTGTGTTAGCAAAATGATGGAAACATTCCATCCAGGTTTGCTGGAAAGACAAAGAAAGAAATAGTATCGCCCCTTTTCCTAGTGACTCTCACCCCTTACCAACAATCCTGCAAAGGAATACTGGGAGGGGAACACAGAACCTATTGTTCCATTCTGACAAGAACCTACTTGCAGTTCACAGAGGGAAACTAGCAATTTGAGTAGGATTGCTGGAAAGGGGAGGGAAGCAATGTGAAAAGAAATGGGATAGTAATTATTCCAACTACCAGTTCAAGTTGGCAGCATTACAATAAAACTTTCACACATTGATACATGGACAGAAGTCTCATGGACTTTTTTTGCCTGTATCTCTAATGCAAGGCAACTGAAAATTGCAATAGTTCTTAGGATAGATGGGTAGAGAGATGGGTAGATCTAAAAAGATAGAAATGATAGAAATGTTAGAGATAATCAGCCCAAATCAGTCTATTGCAGGATGAAGGCCTCCTCACTGAAGGTTATGGACCTTAGTCTACCATTGCTATCTAGTATGGTAGATAAATGTTTTTTGACTTCCTAGTCTAAGGCTGAGAGAGGGACTGGCCCAAAGTCACCCAGCAACCTCTGCACCTAGGGCAAGACTAGAACCTGGATCTCCCTTCTCCTAATCCAGAACCGTCAAGACTACACTGGTCTTGTTCCTGCTGTAGTTGGCGTAAGCTATCTCCTTGTTTGGCTTCCAGAACCAAAAACGGTAACAGCCAGGCAGAAAGTAAGTAGTACTTCAGGAAGCCTCTGAAAAGGTTCTTGTTTTCGGCCACTATGCACTAGGCAGTGATTTGTGTGACTGAAATAAAATACATTGATCACCAAAAAACGGTTTACTGTCTGCTGTGGCTTTTTAATCATAGGCAAGTATGGGCAGTGAATGGCAAGTTCACTGTTGACTTTGTGTTGCAAAGGCTGAGATGAAGCTTTATCTTTCAGGTCTTAAACAGGGATGAAGCTTCAGCTCCACACTGCTCCCCTGTGTGAATTGTCTCACCAGTGCAAGGGCACCTGTGTTACCACCCAACAGCTGTTTTGTGAATGGCTACCCTTTGCAAGTAATTATCATGCTCTATGTTTCATTCCCTCTCTCCTTAGCATTTAGCCTTCAACATTTGTATTTGTATACTTTGTAACTCAGGATACTTTACCCACCACACGGTCAGTGTCACAGTCAGGTGATCAAACAGGTACTATTGATCATCTTAAGTTGGTATGGTCACATCCTGTCTCCTCCAGGGTCCAGGCCCTGCCTCCCAGGACCATTCTCCTTTGGACGATAGGATAGGACAGTTCAGGTCTTTCCCACAGAGCTTTCTACCTATACAAGCCATGTGTCCAAGCTGATCTCCACCGCACAAATCTGGATCTGCTTGAATGGCTACGTGGTAAGAAGCTAAAGTAGGACAGAAGTCAACTTATTTCTCCTTCTCCCTCTCCCTCTCCCTCCCTCCTCTTCATGGTGCAATTCCCCTCATGATTGGTATTTTTTTCTATCAGCTAGTAATATTTTGTGACAGAAACAAGAATGGAGGAATCCGACCAAACCTGTCCTTATTACTCTGGAAATAAGGACAGCACCACCTGCTAGTATTGTACTTATGGCAGGATAGGGAGTATAAGTGGGGACAAGACTTTTTATGCTGGTATTGCTTCCTGTTGGCTCAAGGGCTGGTGGGTAGTTCTTTAACTGAGACACAAGTCCTCAGCATTCTCATCCACTAGGGTTAGCAGTCCTAGGTTTCAGACTTCTAGACCAGTGTTTCTCAACCTTGGTAACTTGAAGATGTGTGGACTTGGCTGGCTGGGGAATTCTGGGAGTTGAAGTCCACACATCTTCAAGTTGCCAAGGTTGAGAAACACCAGTCTAGACAAAGAGATACGGAAATTCAGGTTCTCTGCATCCATCTGGTGGTCATATGGAGTTTTGCAGTCTAGGTCTGGAATCTCAATCAACTACTTCTCAGAAAGTTCACATCTCTTTCCCTGTACCAGCCACTTTTATCTTGGTAAATATTTACTTTTATTTTAATAATCCCAACTTCTCTAGAGAGGACAGTCCTCTGTCTTCTCTGAGTCTGGTTTTAAATAAAAAAGGAACCACAAAAAAGAGGGGAGGAGGAATTAGGAACTGGAAGGTGCCCTCAACAATGAAGTTGCCTGTAGCTTAGCTGGCAGCCTAAGAGTAGGGTACCGGTTTGCCTCCAGGTCCAATTCAAGGTGTTGGTTATCACCTTTAAAGCCCTACATGGCATGGGGCCAGGTTACCTGAGGGACCGCCTCTCCCCCACGATTTCAACCCGTCCCACCCGATCTCACAGAGAGGGTATGCTCCAGACCCCCTCAGCAAAAGAACTCCGACTAGCGGGGTCCAGAAGGCAGGCCTTCTCTGCTGTAGCCCCCATCCTTTGGAACGTCTTGCCCCCGGAGGTAAGACAGGCCCCCTCACTCCCGGCCTTTCGGAGGGATTTGAAGACTTGGCTCTGCCATCTGGCCTGGGGCAGGGAGGGAGGATGTCAGAAATGGGGTTGGCTAGCCCCTTAGTGGCCTGGTGTGGCCTCTATCGGCCTCTTGGATCTTTTAAGCTCTTTTTTATCTTTGTAATGTGGTTCTTTTATAACTTTTAATCATGTAATTATGATTTTAATTTGATGTAAGCCGCCCAGAGTCCCCCATTGTGGGGAGATGGGCGGGGACAAGTCCACTAAATAAATTAAATAAATAAAAAGAGGGCTTGTGGGTTTGAAAAAGTTGCAAGGCTTATTAAAGACCTCTTAAGGGGACCCAAGAGTGTGGTATCCTCACATACAGGCTAGTGGTACACATTGCTCATTCTTTTAAAAAATCAGTGCAGAGAACAAGTGGCCTGGCATTAACCCTGAAGTATTGCAACAGCAACCTGAAACAACTTCCTTCTATGACATGCATTTTCAGAACTGAATGTGTTTATCATGTTTCCAAACCTATCTCAAATAATGTTATGATTGCAATGGATTATTGCAAGCTGTTTTTACTTTGCTGAGAACTCTGGGCATCAGGGTCCTCCCAACTGATGGAATGTCTCACTGGTGCTGGGGAAGCAGAGAAAGGAACAGGAGCATTAGAGGAGGAAGCGGGACCTTTCCAGAAAGATTCCTTATTCTAAGGGAGAGAGGAAATGTGGGGAAGAGCCTCAGAATAAGTCTGCCTTAATTATACTAGGTACAAATTGATCTGAAGAATTGCTTTGGCAGGCTTTCAAGATTGCTACCTTTCCTTATGAGCATTAAAGATCATTCCAGAAAGCCAAGTAGGTCTTGTTCTGTCAGCTTCAAAGGGCTTGCCATAGAATCATAGAGTGGGAAGGAACCCCAGAGGTCATCAAGTCCAACCCCCCTGCACACTGCAGGATTCACTGCACCATCCCCACACAACGAGTCTCCAGCCCCTGTCTGAAAACCTCCAGTGAAGGGGAAGAAACCCCTCCATGCAGTAATCTCTTCCTGTCGAGAAGTTCTTCCTAATGTTGAATCTGTATCTGCATCCTTGACGTTTCATCCATCTCAGAGACTTTCTTTGCTGCTCACCAGGGTCTGCCACCTCATTTTTAAAAAAAATTCTTTTAATTAAAAATAATAATTGGGACGCTAGCGTGGAGCAACTGAACATGCCAGCCTAAAGTGAGGTTGCTCTGGTTATCCATGTCTATAGTTTCCATTTCTGCAGTTAGAAAATACATACCAGACCTCCGGGTCACAGGTCTGCATTTGGGAGCACATTTCTGCACATGGTAGATGGGCCTGCATGAAGTTTGTTTCTTCACGGTCACTTTATCTGTGGCTCAAGCCAGAATGGAATCCAGATGAATAATGATATCTACCTGTATTATCTATATTTGCAAGGAAGCTGTTGGACCCTACAAAGGCACTGTGGGTGACTTGAAAAGTCCATCCTTGTGCAGAAAAACAAAAGCAAAGCATCTTGAGATCCCAGGATTAGCATTTTGGGTGTACCAAAATAACAAGCCTGGTTTCTCAAACTCCTCTGGTTTTTTGAGGAGAGGGGCTATGTTCTAGAAGTCAGGTTAAATTTGGGGGGAATCAGAGGGAAAATCAGAATGAATTTGTTATTCATGGAGGACTGCCAAGGTAGTGCATAGTGGCTGAAAACAATAACAGGCTGTGCATTTATCAAGCAAATTGTTCCTCCAGCAGCTATTTTATTTTGCAGGTGCAATTAAACACCTCTCCAAAGAAAGCAAGGATTAAAGCAACCTGTTAAAAATGTAAAGTAAGTGTATGTTGTTTCATGCAATGCTACTTTTAAACTACAAATCTGGATCTGTTTAGAATATCTTGAACGAGGGAAATAACCATGCTGTATTTGAATGCAACTCCAAAGATTTAAAAAACAAAGTCTTGCTCTTTGGGTATCTGTGGAAGGGGCAAAGGGGGGCAAATTATGAGATGTGCGTGTGAAAGAAAATGGACATGCGAGAAAAAAAGTCACAGAATGGAATGGCAAGGGTCCGGAAAGAAAAGCACATAGGAATAATCAAATGTTATTCCAATCCACAAATAGACATGGGATCTTTAAAAATAACATGTAGGCATATAGAAACAAAACATTTCATGTAAATCTTATAATCTCAGATATAATCAGTGCATGACCCACTAAATGTTTTTAAGTATGCTGCAAAATCTCGATAGCCGTATATTTTATAGGAACTTATCCACATCTGTGTGTTTGAATATAAGGAAATACGGATACACACTGCGTGTAGGATACTGGTCCATTCTCCCACGATGGAATTTATATTTCTAAATGCCAGGTCAGTCTGTAATAAGGCTTCCCTCATCTGCGATTTAATCACTGATGACCTGACATGTATTCTCAAGACCTGACTAGGCCCGGAAGGCGGGGTGGGGTGGCCCTTTCCAAGATATGCCTAGCTGGGTTTTAGGTGTGGCATCAGCCAAGACCCCAGTGCAGGGGTGGAAGTGTGGTGATTCATCAAGGAATCACTTACAGCCTTTGGGGGCGCTGCACCATAGGTCACCGGATGTGAGATCCTGTTCATTAAGTTGGGGTCTAGGGATCAGTTGGGACTATTGCTGTTGTACCAGCCTCCCTGCTGCAGAGCAACCTCCCTGCCTGAGCTCCTTGACTCCATCTTTGGGTTGGTGGTGGAATTTCCCAGACTTATGGTCTCGGGGGACTTCAATCTGCCTTCTCTGGGAGTGGAGTCTGAGGCAGCTCAAGAGTTCATGGCCACCATGGGCCTATCCCAGGTCATCCAGAGCCCCACACAGGACAGTGTAACGAACTGCCACTTGTTGATCTTAAAACCAGTAACTCTCCTTGCAACCAATATCGATTCAAAAGAAAGTTCATTTATTAAGAATAAGTGTACAGATCCAAAGCATTGCTGAGACTGAATAAAAGCGCGCCAAAAACTGCTTTTCTTTCTTTTCCCCCCCTTTCTTCGCCCTTAGTTCTTGTCTTCTGATTCCCTTGCTGGCATGGCCTTGAACATTCTAGGGCTTGTGATAAGAAACCATCTGCATCAAACGGTCTCTCCTTCCTACTCCCCCTCCCCTTTTCCAATGGCAGAACCGCAGCATGTAGAAAAAATCATTTTTTTTTTTTTTTTAAACTAGCCATATAATAATCTACTATAAAATCTTGCGAGGATTCTGACATACTGCCCCTCCACAGAAAAGGATGTCAGTCAGATGATTCCTCTTCTTCACTCTAAAAGGAAAAGCAAAGATACACATAATACAATAACCAATCTAATTGTTAAGGCTTTGTAGGATAAGCATCATAAAATTTTTTAACTAAACGTGGGGCCTTTACATGTTTCTTGTCAACCCATTCAGCCATTGACTTGGGAAAATGTTTCCACTGAATTAAAAATTGAACCCCCCTCCTGTGCTTTCTGCTGTCCAGTATTTCTTTAACTTCAAAATGTTGTTCTCCTTCAATCATCAATGGTTTAGGAGGTACTGGAGAGGGATGCCACTGAGAAGACTCCTTATATGGTTTAAGCAGGTCGCAGTGGAATACTGGATGGATTTTTTTAAAGGTGGCAGGCATCTGTAATCGTAGTGAAACTGGATTAATTACTTTATCGATGACAAAAGGCCCTATGAATCTTGGAGCGAGCTTTCTGGAAGGTTGTAATGATTTAAGATGTTTAGTAGATAAAAGAACCTTATCTCCTACTTTCCAGTCTTTTTCTGGTGTTCTCTTAGCATCTGCAAATTTCTTGTATGTAGCTCTGGCCTCCTGCAACGAGGCAGCAATCTGAGGCCACACTTGTGTCATCTGCTGGATCCACTCATCAACCGAAGCGACTTGAGTGGTCTGCTTAGGCAGTTCTGGGATGGGTACAAAGTCTTGTCCTGTAGCTATTTTAAAAGGGGTGAGACCAGTGCTTTGGTGCACTGCATTATTATAAGCTACTTCAGCGAATGGTAACAGTTCATCCCAATTGTCTTGTTGGTAGTTAATGAAACATCTCAAATATTGTTCCAATACTGAGTTCAGACGTTCACATGATCCCGCTGTCTGGGGGTGGTAACCTGAACTCAAGCCTTGCGATGCCCCCAGTAGTTTTAGGAACGCTCTCCAGAATTTGGCAGTAAACTGGACCCCGCGATCCGAAATTATCCGTTCTGGGACCCCATGAGCTCGGTAGACATGTTGTATGAATAATTTAGCCAATTTGGGTGCTGATGGAATGGCTTGGCATGCCACAAAATGTGCTTGTTTGGAAAAAAGGTCTGTAACTACCCAAATAACAGTCTTTTTGTTGCTTTCAGGCAGGTCTACAATAAAATCCATGCTTATTTGCTTCCAAGGAGCTACAGGGTTTGCTACTGTCTGTAGAAGCCCCATTGGTTTGCCCCCTCTCTTTTTGGCCATAGCACACGTGGGGCATGTGGCTACATATTCCCCTACATCTTTTCTCATTGTTGGCCACCAAAATTGACGTCTGATCAGATGTAATGTTTTCACAAAACCAAAGTGCCCAGCTGTTTTGCTGTCGTGACTTCTTTGCAAAACCCACTTTCTAGCATCTGAAGGGACATATAGCTTGTCTTGCCACCACCATGCCCCTTGTTTGTTTACTAGCAACTGGCTGTTGCTTTTGAACCACTCATCCTGAGCAATCTGGGCATTTAATTTTACCAATAACTCTCCTTCTGGTTGTCCTTCACCCTTTTTTTTCTGAGCTCTAGTGACCACTCTTAGGGCTGCTTGGGTACATGGAATTACTGGAGCGACTACTTCCTCCCGTTTGCTATTGTGTTGAGGCAACCGAGATAGAGCATCTGCCAGAAAATTTTTTCCCCCAGGAATATACTTCAGGGAGAAGTTAAATCGATGAAAATATTGTGCCCATCTCATTTGCTTTGGTGACAGTTTCCTCGGTGCAGTCAAAGCCTCTAGATTCTTGTGATCAGTCCAAATTTCAAATGGATGGGGTGACCCCTCTAACAAATGCCTCCAACAAACTAATGCCCAGCGTACTGCGAACGCTTCCTTTTCCCACACCAACCAGCGTCTCTCAGTCTCTGAAAATTTCCGGGATATGTATGCACAAGGAAACAGTTCCCCCCCTGCCCCCTTCTGCAACAACACAGCTCCCACTGCTACATCCGAAGCATCTGCCTGTATGACAAATGGCTGTTCTGGATCAGGGTGTTTTAAGATTGGTTCAGCCGTAAACAGACGCTTTAAACTTTGAAACGCCTCCTGGCACTCCTTAGTCCAGGCTAAGGGGGCTCCAGGTTTTGATGCCTTCGCCTTGTCCTTGCCCTTGGTTTTCAACAAATCGGTAAGTGGGAGTGCTACTTGGGCAAAGTTGGGTATAAACTGCCGATAGAAGTTAGCAAAGCCCAGGAAACTTTGAAGCTGACGCCTGGTTTTGGGAGCCTCCCAACCTGTAACGTCCCTCACCTTTGCTGGGTCCATTTCAATTCCCTGATGCGAAATTCTATATCCTAAATAGTCAATTTGCTGTTTATGAAATTCACATTTGGAGAGCTTGGCATACAACTGAGCTTCCAGTAGCTTTTTTAGCACCTTCCTGACTAATTGCACATGTTGCTCCATGGTTTCAGTGTAAATCAGGATATCGTCCAGATAAACCAACACCCCCTGGTATAAATACTCTTGTAATACCTCATTTATAAGTTGCATGAATACCCCCGCCGCTCCTTTTAATCCGAACGGCATTATTTCATAACGGAAGCACCCCAGAGGCGTGTTAAAGGCGGACTTCCATTGGTCTCCTTCACGTATTCGCACCCTGAAGTACGCCTCCCTTAAATCCAGCTTGGTGAAAATTTTCCCTTTGGATAAATGTGCCAACAGGTCTTTCATTAAGGGGAGTGGGTACCTGTTGTCAGCAGAAATGGCATTTAGCCCTCTATAATCCGTGCACAAACGTAGGGAGCCATCCTTCTTTTCCCTAAATAGCACCGGTGCAGCAATTTGAGAATGCGTAGGTACAATAAAGCCCCTCTTTAGATTCTTGTCAATGAACTCCCGCAATGCTTCCAACTCTTTGGGTGTCATTGGATACATTTTCTTCCTTGGAAATTTAGCCCCCGGCTCAATCTCTATGGCACAGTCACTGGCACGATGGGGGGGTAGCTGATCTGACTCCCTTTCGCTAAACACCTCCTGCAGGTCGCGGTATTCCTTGGGAATCTGGATTGCAGCTTCCACTGCCTTTTCCCCACTCACAGCACCCATCTCTTCATCTGACAACGTTTCGGTAATTCCTTCAACTTCCACTCCCCCCTCCTTCGGGAAACGCAAGATCTTCTCCTCCCAGTTCACTTCTGGGTTTTTCCTTTTTAACCAGTTCATGCCCAGAAGCACTGGGTTGCATGCCATGGGAGTCACTAGGAATGTAATAGTCTCTCTATGGTCCCCCATAGTTAGTTCAAGCTCTTCTGTACGATACTCCACCGGCCCTCCCCCCGCTGGCGATCCGTCCAGCTGGGTAAAAACCACAGGGGTTTTGAGTCTCTTTAAGCGCAGTCCCAAACCCCGGGCCAGGGCGGGGTTAATCAGATTTCGGGAGCAGCCAGAGTCTATCAGCGCCCGTATCTCTGCCCTCCGATTAGTCCTCACCACCCTTAGTTCCACCCAAATTTTAATGGGACTCACCCCCATCTCTTCGCTCTCCGAGTCCTCCCGTGAGCTGCTTTCTTTCTCTGGAAGAGCAGCCGCCTGTCGGAGAGAGAGCGGAGAGATGGGGGTGAGTTCTTTTCCCCCCCTTTCTTCGCCCTTAGTTCTTGTCTTCTGATTCCCTTGCTGGCATGGCCTTGAACATTCTAGGGCTTGTGATAAGAAACCATCTGCATCAAACGGTCTCTCCTTCCTACTCCCCCTCCCCTTTTCCAATGGCAGAACCGCAGCATGTAGAAAAAATCATTTTTTTTTTTTTTTTAAACTAGCCATATAATAATCTACTATAAAATCTTGCGAGGATTCTGACAGACAGTGATCGCATGCTGGATCCAGTGTTCCTGTTGGAGCAGTGGCTATGTGATCTGAAATTGGGGGAGCTTTTGGTGTCCCCCTTGTCATGGTCAGATCACCTTGTCATGGTCAAATCATGCCCTGATTGCCATGGGATTCTCTGGTACCACCATTCACTGCAGGGAGTCTGGAGCCATTGCATTGGTCCACCCCCAGTGACTGTTGGACCCAGATGGGTTTCAGAAGGAGCTGGGGGTTATTCCTGCTGGTCTGCTGCACGGTCCGTCTGAAGCCTTGGTTGCCACTTGGAGTAAGAGGGCAGCTGCGGCCTTGGATCAGATCACGCCTATGCAACCTCTCCCTTCTTGTGGATCCCAGCATTTCCTATGATTCGTGAAGGAGCAAAGAGAGTTGAATTTAGAAAAGAGACATCTAGAGAGTTGCTAGCATTCTACAGGGGATAAACTCAACCAGACATGGGTTAGAGCCACTATTAAGGCCTACCTTGTGGCAGTAAGGGCAGCGAAGTGTCAATACTTCTCCACCCTTATTGCATCCGCAGATTGCCACCCTGCAGCCCTGTTTCAGGTGACACGTGCCTTCTTGGGTAGAGGGGGCTCAGAGAAACCCCTGCGGGGGTGTGCGGAAGAATTTGTCCACCATCTGTCAGACAAAGTTGCTCGAATTCACAGTTGGACACTAGCCTTGTTCCAGGTCTGGAGGAGGTGCCTGGGGAGGAGTCTTGCCCAGTTATCAACTTGAACCTCTTGGGCCTGAGGAAGTAGACAGGGTCCTTAAGACTGTGAGCTCAGCCACCTGCTCTTTAGATCCATGCCCCTCCTGGCTGGTTAAGGCAGCCCAGGGGGTGTCGTGTGAGTGGTTCTAGTGGTGGTAAGTTCTTCTTTGAGTGAGGAGGTTGTTCCATTACCTCTTAAGGAAGACTTGGTTCGCCCCCTCTGCAAGAAGAGATCACTGGACCTCACTATACTGGACAATTTTCGTCCAGTATCCAACCTCCCTGTTTTGGAGAGGGTGATTGAGAAGATGGTTGTGCAACAGCTTCAAAGGACCACAGACGAAGCAGATTATTTAGATTCTTTTCAGTCAGAGTTCAGACCTGGGTATGGTGCAGAAACGACATTGGTCACACTTTTGGATGATCTGTGGCGTGGGTGGGATGGGGGTTGTGCATCACACCTCACCCTAATTGACCTCTCAGTGGCTTTTGATACCATTCACCATGGTATCCTTCTGGATCGACTCAAAGGATTGGGGGAGGGCAGTACGGTGTAATGCTGGTTCGCCTCTGAAGTGAGGCTGGCCTCATTCCTTTTAATTTTCCAGAGGTCCCTCAAGACTTGGTTGGGTCAGCAGGCCTGGGGACTGGCGAAAAATTGAGATGGCTCCCATGTAATTAATACTTGCTCTTCATCCAATCTCTTTTTTATTCTGTTTTAGTTTTGCGCTTTGTATAATTTTAAAGTTTTTAATATTAATAATATGAATATTAATTTGTATATATTGTTTTTAACTTTGTTGTTCACTGCCCGGAGTCTCTTGATTGTAAGAAGGGTGGCTGTATAAATATGCCGAATAAAGATAAATAAATAAATTAATAAATAATCTCTGATGTAAACAAAACTACATCAAATATCTTATTGGGTGCCATAAAACATCTTTCTTTCTTTCTGTAGTAGAGCATCCCATCTTTATGAACTGCTGAATTTAAAAACAGCTGAATTTTTAAAAATCTGCATTGCTTGCAGACGTTTCATTACCCAACTAGGTAACATCATCAGTGCAAACGAGTGGGGGGTTTGCTCTCTGTTTATATACAGTAGCCTGCCCTGCCAGGGTTGGTGGGGGTGTGCTTTTCTCTTTCTTTCTTTCTTTCTTTCTTTCTTTCTTTCTTTCTTTCTTTCTTTCTTTCTTTCTTTCTTTCTTTCTTTCCTTCCTTCCTTCCTTCCTTCCTTCCTTCCTTCCTTCCTTCCTTCCCTCCCTCCCTCCCTCCCTCCCTCCCTCCCTTTATATACTGCCCATCTGCCCCAGAGGGTGACTCTGGGTGGCTCACAATTAAAATCAAACCTCAAAAACAGTTAAAAATATAAATATCCACATTAAATTAGCTAAGAAATCAAACTATATAAGAAGTCTATATACATAAAAAGACTATAAAATTCAAGATGATGGGGGGGAATAGAATCAATTACTCCATGAGCCAATTCCAACGATGCAAGCCCCCATCTGGCCCCCAGGCCATCTGGGATAGCCAAGATTTCACACTCTTTCTGAAGGCCATGAGAGTGGGGGCACAACGCCCTTTGGGTGGTAAGTTATTCCACAGGGCGAGGGATGGTAGTGTCCTGATTAGGGTATTGTTTTCTGCTTGATTGTTTGCCTGGTGTTTTTAGCATCATTTTGAGAAGAAAATGATTCGCTCAGAGGGCTGTAAAGATCAGCAAGGGGGTGCTTCACATCCACGCAGGTTGCAAGAGTCCGTGAAGCAAGCAAAGCACACTGTCCGATTGAGCCGTGTAAAATCAGTCTTCCCCATGACAAAGAGACTGGGTTGCCTTCACGACCTGAAACTCTTTGTTCCAGCATATCCTAGCCACCTTGCATCTTGCGATTATATTTTTATACCCATCTCCACTTATATAGCCAAGTCTTGCTATACTATAGACCAGTGTTTCTCAACCTTGGCAACGTTAAGATGAGTGGACTTCAAGTCCCAGAATTCCCCAGCCAGCCATGCTGGCTGGGGAATTCTGGGAGTTGAAGTCCACTCATCTTAACGTTGCCAAGGTTGAGAAACACTGCTATAGACTGCATTTCTATTTGGCATCCCAGCATATTCTTTTAAAGTCCTCACGTGTATTTATTGTTGGGAATAAAATTTAATAATCCATGACAAACATTGCTTTCCTGTTCTGCAGCTTATTTGACCGTTCAGTTGAATGGCACGTATTCCTAAGTAAATGTGCTTTCAGAGCAGGAAAGAGATGGGTGGGGTGGGTGAGGGCTATTTCAACCATCCGTTTTAGGCAGGAGACTGGTAGAAATCAATCCAGCAAAGGTTTATTTCAAGCTATGAAGTTCAGCTTGCGTGCAGAGCTGTGGTACAACATTCCTCTGGACATTGGAGAGGAAATGCCAACAATGTAAATACATAAAAATTTATGGGTGAATTGGATTCTTAATAGCGCTCAGCACCTGCTCAAGTGGAAAGCTCTGGATCTCAGCTGTATGCCCAAAATCTGTTCCTTGCAGGTGTTCCCATGATGCATATAAATACCAAGAAGGATGACAGTTACCTCCAGATGGGGTTTCTGATTCAAAAAGGGCTTGTGAGTTCTCTTCTGATCAAGAGATGTTGCAGCTGATGCCATGTAAAAGCAACACCTTTGCTGGTGTTGAGGAACCATGAGAAGAAGAACATCTTTAGGCATGAACCTAGAGACAAGGAGGCAGCAGAATATTATTTGGCTGATGGTTCCTCGAGTACAAGACGTCTGTCCTCAGCGTGTCCTGATTTCTGCAAATATTACAAGTGGTTATAACAGCCCAGAACAATATTGCCTGAATTCTATTGCAGTCAGAGCAACTGATAATGAAAAGCTCATCATCTGAAAGTGGTTGGTGTCATATGGGTAACAATGGTCTCAGGGTAGCCCACTGCCCATAGTTTGGCTAAAGAGGACTAAAGGAGAAAAAATTTATGCTCCCTTCCTTCCAAAGTTGGCCGTGCAGGAAGAATTATCTTGTGTTTTCTTGCTCAATTCGATGAAAAAGATTTCCAATGTTCTTTCAAAGGAGAAGAACATCTGGATGAAATGGTCATCAATACACATAAAAAATAGGTGGAGTTTCAGTTGGGCTGCCATCTTTCTTTTTTTTTGAACACACACTGCAGAAACCCATGGGTGGGGTAAATTTCCATGGCACTTCTACCACCAGAGGGTTTTGCATATTCTACAGTCTCTTTGCCCCTTTTTTCAAAATCAGAAGTGGTGTCCAGTCCTTAAAATAACCCTGCAAACTGGTCAATTAGGGCTGCAATCGTGCTACTAGAAATGGAAAATCCAAGTGACTCATGCTAATGTATACTACAGCATTGACAGGGGACAGTTGCCACTCTTCATGATGCCCCAAATTTGTCTGCTGCAACTGCTGAAGAGGGTATTAATATAACTTTAGCATGGAAGGGAGTAACTAGAGGTGGGGAGGGAGAGAGTTGTGCAATACAGGTAGTCCTCACTTAATGACCATTTGTTTAGCGACTGTTCAAAGTTACAACAGTGCTGAACAAAGGGGCTTGCAACCACTCCTGGCACTTACAACAATTGCAGCACTGCCGCAGTCACATGATTGCGATCCAGGCACTTGGCAACCAGCTCACACGTGCAACAGTTGCAGCATCCCAGGGTCATGGTCATTTGCAACCTTCCCAGCCGGCTTCCAGCAAGCAAAATGGGGAACTGCATGATTTGCTTAACAACCACTTGATTCACATAATGGCCACAGTGATTAGCTTAATGATCGCTGCCA
Organism: Liasis olivaceus; assembly: GCA_030867105.1. Lineage (NCBI taxonomy): Eukaryota > Metazoa > Chordata > Lepidosauria > Squamata > Pythonidae > Liasis > Liasis olivaceus. The sequence continues at coordinate 8,717,063 of CM061350.1, forward strand.
AAAAGTTCATAAAATCGGGCATGACTCGCTTAACAACTGCCCCATTTAACAATGAATTTTCCAGTCCCGATTGTGGTTATTAAGTGAGGAGATAGCCTCCCTCACAGAACTGTGACTGAGGAAATGTATTTTATTTTCATTTATTCTTACTATTTTTATGCTACCAACTACTGATATCATGCTGCAATTTAGAGTAAAAACAAAAGTCAGAATTTATTTAAAAAAAGATTCAACAATTTAATACTGTGTTAGCTTAGAACCATCAACGGTTAAAGCTCTGATTTTTAACATCTTTTGAAGATCCCACAAAAAGGGCACTTCCCTCAGTTCATCCAGAAGTGAAACCTGCAGGTGGCTACAGATATGAATCGGCCAGAGTTGCTGCCAGATAAGCCAAGAGCATCTCCAGACGACCTCAGTAAATTGGAGGTGGGGTGGGAGAGGAGGGATCACAGAGAAGATGTCCTTTCAGATACCCCAGCCATGTGGGACTTTAACAATAATTTCTATTTTTCTTGGAACCTTCACTCGTAGTCCACACAATGCTTTCAGACAATGCTTATTTATTATTTTTGTGGTTTTTTTCCTTTTTGTTGACTATGGTCTTTCTGAATAATTGAATTAAAGACATTGCCTATGCAGTTGATTGTGCTCCTAACCTGAGATCCAGGTTCTAGTGCAGTTTGATGGACACGTCTAGTTTCTAGTTTAATGCAGCCAAGAGAAGGTTATACATAAGTTAAAAAGTACCTCTCCTTTCTGCATTATGGGATGTGCAGACTGAGGTAAAACAGGTCCATTTTACTGTTTGCTTTCCAGGGCAGATTTCCAGTCCAGCAGATTTATGTACCAATTTTCTAAATAAAATATACTGACATAAATTTGCTGGTCCATTTTGAGATGGAGGGACTGAAATTTTAAAAATGTATGAGGTGACCAAGATGGTTGGTTTTCCTTTCTTGAGCTCAACATTAGGAGGAATTTCTTGATAGTTAATCTTGGAGTCCTTGGTGTTCTCTGAGCTTGGTTGCAGATGTTTCATGACCCGACTAGGTAACATCATCAGTGCTAGTGAGTGTGGGGTTTTCTCCCTGTTTATATACAGTAGCTTTCCCTGCCAGTGTTGGTGGGGGTCTGGTTTTCTCCTTGGTAGTTCCTTGATGGGGGTATTGTTTTTCTGCTTGATTGTTTGTCTGGTATTAATCTCTGTTTATCTGGGTGTTGGTTTGCTGGAGGAGATGTGTCCTAGTCTTTTTGTGTCCTTCTTAGCTTTTTTATTGTCTCTTTCAAATGGTGTGTAAATGTGGTTTATCAATAGAGGTGAATATGTGTAGCTCAGGGTTGAACTGTGGAGTCCTTGGGGTTTTCTGAACCCCAAGGACTCCACAATGTGGTTTATCTCTGTGTGTCTATTGATGGTTGATTTGTCTGAATGCCAAGCTTCCAGGTATTCCTTAGCATTTTTCGATTTAGCTTGGTCTAGGATGCTCACAGTTGAAACTGTGGTTGAGTCTGTCCATGTGTTGTGAGATTAAGGAGTTTTCATCATGTCTTCTGACTGCTAGCTGGTGTTCATGGATGCGCTCTGCCAGTCTTCTGCCTGTCTGTCCTACATAGTGGCTGTTACAGTCCTCACACTTTTATGTTGTAGATGACTCCTGTTTTCCTCATGGGCTACCAGGTCTTTTGGTTTACTTAAGATGTTTTGCAGGGCTTATCTGTTGGTTGTTTCTGAGATGTTTTTGGTGTATGGTACAGATAGTCCTCGACTCACAATCATTTGTTCAGCAACCGTTCAAACTTACGGCAGTGCTGAACTAAGGGACTTACAACCTGTGCCAAAGTTATGGCGGTTGCAGCACCCCTGCAGTCATGTGATCAAAATTCAGGCACTTGGCAGCCCAGCTGCACTTACGACCGCAGGGGCACCTTTTGGCCTCCTGACACCCTGTGCTCTACCACCCCAGCTGACCTTCACCATCTTCTTGTTCCCACTGCTGATGAGGTACGCATGACCTGGCTGCTGGGCCAGGCTGGGGCTGGGCTTCATGCTGCAAAATAAAACAAAAACCCAGAAGCAGCACGAAACAGCCGTCTTGGCTGCACCCACAGATCAGAACTGCAAAGGGCTTTTTGGCACGCTGAAGCTCAAGGGCTGCTTTTTACCCACCAAAGAGCAACTGGCTTTGTGCCTAAGGCAGGACTAGAACTTATGGTCTCCTGGTTTCTAGCCTGGTGCCTTAACCTCTGTACCAGACTGGCTCTCTCAAACATAGGATCCTATTATATATACATATCCTCCCCCATTGGATCTTGAATCTTCAGACCCAAATAGTTAGTGATGACATGTTAGATATCCATCTCTCCTCTGTGTTCCCCCAAGAACTGTAAAGTCTTCCCAGTTCGCAGCTGGCTGCCCATTATGTAATTCATCTCCTCTAATTTCTCTTCTTTTCTGATGTCTTGTGATTCCTGTCTTGCTCCCCTTTCAGCCTCTTCCCCTCTCTGGGGCGACTTCAATATTCAATATTCACCTTGATGTTGCTTCTGATTTCTCTCATCTCCCTGTCTTTCACTCTGTCATCACCTCTTTTGATCTTCACCTTCATTCCATTTGCTCAGTTTGCAGGTTTGGCAACTCCTTCATCCTCTTGTTTAGTGAAAGCAGTATCAGCTGGATGCTCTTTTATTATTATACTTTGTTTTCAAAGTGTGATCATAAATAAAATAATAAGTATATTAATAAATTGGCAGGGCGGGGGGGGGGGGTGCTCCTTCATTTACCTCACTGTCTGCATCTGCCCTGAACGTCTCATTGTGTAAACTGGACCTGGCAGAGTGGAGAGAGGGGAAGTTAGAAGAGAGAGGCCTTTCCTTAACCTTGTGCGCAGTCCCCTGGGGAGATCTAAAGTTCCCCCTCTACCATCTGAGCATGGCCTGGAGAGCCCCGGTGCCAGAAGCAGGCAGCTGTGAAGGTGGTCGGAGAAGAGGGAGGTAGGAACCATTGACAGTTTCTCCATCTGACCAAAGCTCCTCCTTGGATCTCAAACATAGGGTCCTATTATATATACATATCCTCCCCATTGGACCCTGATTTGCTGTTTTTCCATCATTATGACTTTATCAGTCAGGCTTTTTTCTTCTCTCCTCCCTGCCAGCCTGCTTTTTGTAATAGCTTATCCACTGAAGAAATCTAGAGATCTCAAAGGCTTCCCCTTTCCTGTGATCTTGAGTTACTGTAATGTAGATAATGCATGAATGTTGCTGATTCAGTAACCTCAGTCTCTGGTTGTCAATTGATTGATTGCAGTTGTGTACCATCAAACCCGGAGCTACCACATAACCACTATTCCAGCTGTCACTACCTCTCTTTCATCTTTTCTTGCTGCCAAAAAACTTATCTGGCTGTGTGGAGGGTATAAGGAATGGCCTTGAAGGACGGGAGGAAGAACTGTAATCAAGGCAATGGTCAGATAAGTGGGAAAGTAACTTGAGGAAACATCTCAGACAAGCCCCTTCCTAGTTCACACAAAGATAAAGAGAAGGAGGGAGAAGCACATTCAGACTTGCATGGTTCTGTTACTATAGCTGTTACAATAAAGGTAGTCCTGACCCACATGGCATTGGTATCCTAGTCTGGTCTACCTTGTAGGGCTAACAGGCCTAACATTTATGTGGGGCAAATAAAAATGATTGCTTGGGGCAACAGTCTATAGAATGCTGTCTTACCCTTAATTTTACTTCATTCCTAAAATGGGAATAAAGTAAAATTATGTTTTGGCACGCGAGGGACTCAGTTCCAGCTATGCATTAGAGCTATAAACTCCTTTCCAATAAATTAACCTTTCTTTGAACCAGCATTGGTTTCAATGGGAGTTGCTTTCATTGGGAACTGAGTACCGTGGTTCTTACAGACATTTTCCTGAGAGCAAGGTAGAAAAACAGAAGCTCCTTTGCAACTTCCCAGTCTCTCCATACAGTTCAGTCCAGATGCACAAACTTTACCTGGAGCAGATGATACTTTTTTAAATGTGAACTCAAGACAGCAAAACCATTTAACAAACGCATCTGGCAGCGGTGAAGGGTTTGGTGACCAGCTACAGTTAAACTCAGTGCTAATTCAGTAAGTTCAGTGCTTGTGCACAAAGAAAGTGGAGTTATTCTACAATAGCTCCATGAGGGATATATACATTCATGTCTTTGGCCCAAAAAAATAAAGATAGACGTGGCAGGGGGGAGGTAAAATCTTGTGTTCCAAGCAAGGATTTTTCATCCTAATGCATTTCAAAGTATATTTTCTCAGAGGCACCATTAGCCAAAACAATGCAGTTTTGTAGATGTCATATGGTGAAAGTTATGGGTATGGCCATCCTAACATTTTGCTCGAAAACTCCAAAGTCTGAGCACTCCAAAAGTTCAAGGCTACCTGGCAGAGTGGAGAGAGGGGAAGTTAGAAGAGAGAGGCCTTTCCTTAACCTTGTGCGCAGTCCCCTGGGGAGATCTAAAGTTCCCCCTCTACCATCTGAGCATGGCCTGGAGAGCCCCGGTGCCAGAAGCAGGCAGCTGTGAAGGTGGTCGGAGAAGAGGGAGGTAGGAACCATTGACAGTTTCTCCATCTGACCAAAGCTCCTCCTTGGATCTTCAAGCAGGTGATCCAATCACCTTTTTGGGCTCTGGGCCAGAGAATTTCAAGCTGGAAGGAGACCAACATTTTATGTCCTTGGGAAAAGAACAGCAAACACCAATAACACAATGAACTTCTCTTATAAAAGTAAAAATACTTCCAGATATCTTCAGTATAAAAGTTTTGAAGGCTTCCTAATAGAAACAGAGGAGGGTGTAATCATTCGACATGCCACCGTTCCTTGATCTGTTTTGCAGTTAAATTGTTCAAAAACCTATTAACTGGAACAATAGGGCATTTGAACATTGGCAGCCTTTTCTGCTTACAAAGTATAAAAGCATGGTTTTTCATACAGGAAACGTTTGCACATATTTTACCTTAAATGTAAGCATTAGAATCGTTTTTCAAAGATCTTCCTTATTGACTTTCAAGGCTTATTTCATCCTCGTATAGCAAATAAATTCTTTCGTTGTATGGCAGTGTGCAAATATTCATTGCTTTTGTAGAAAGTAATTCTGAGGAAGTGTGTTTTGAAATGCTTTGGGGCAAAAACGCAAATCTTGCCTTTTGTACCTTTGAGATTTCTTATTCTTTCCTCTGCTGGTATGTACATGTATGTATATGTGTACATATGTGTGTGTATGTGTATATATATGCATATAAGTATATATTTGTGTGTGTGTGTGTGTGTGTTTTTGTGGGTATATATATATGTATGTGCGTGTGTGTGTGTGTCAATCTTTTGTGTCTTCAGTTTTTCTTTTCCTTGTTTACACCCTTGAGGTAGCATTTTTACATCTGCCATCGCTCATAATTCTTCTAGACATTGTGAGGGAATAATCCCAGATCTCTCCAGCCATTTGGGGTATACGTCTTGATAGGCCCTGTTGCTAGTAGGAGTTAGGTCTTAAGACTCTCAGGTCTCAAGTGGGCCTGGTGCAGACCAAAAGGGAAAAGGCATTTGGAGGAAAGCTAGAGAACAGGTCGTAACTACGAGACACCTGCTCTGTCTAACTTGGTTGATGAAGCTCTGCTTACAGATCCAATGCTGAAGGAACTTTGCTCTGCCTAACAAAGCTACTCAGAACCTTACAAGAAACCCCTCATTGGTTCTTCCTGTTTTCTATTCAAAAGCTCCAAGAACTTTAATCAGGGAAGGAAGTGGATTGGGCAAACTACGTTTGCCAGTTAATGCTTGCCTGATTGATTATGTGCCATCAGTTCAATGTTGACTCTTAGTAACCACATAGATTGAAACTTCCAGGACGATCTGTCTCCAACCTGGCTCTTCAGGTTTTCCAATGGTGCATCTATCACCACTCTAAACAAGTTCATCCACCTTGCTGCCAGCTGTCCTCTTCTTCTCTTTCTTTCTACTTGCCTAGCATTATGGACTTCTCAAGAGTGCTGGGTCTTTTCACTGCTTAATATAAGATGGGACAGACAGAAACTTGGACAGGCTTTCAAGCCTGACTCCACCTTGACTTTCTTTGGTATAAGAAGGAAGGAAGAGAAAACAACATGAGGCTTCAAGATTGATGTCAGCCAAGATTTGAGGTAGGCCAGGTTTGGAAACAGACTCCACAAGAAATACAGGAACCCTACTTTATTGATAAAGGCTGTGGTAACAGAATCTTGAAAGCCTGATCACATTTTCCCTTCCCACCCTCTTACACCAAAGGGAGTCAAACTGGAGTCACTTGAAGTTTCTTTCTAAGGTATTCTTTTTCCCCCTGGCTTAATTCGTGCTTTGCTAATGGTCACATTCCTTCTTGAAGGTCATCTCTGTAATCCTCTATAGAGGGCAAGCTGTTGCAGAGGAGTGGAGTCCCCATAAAGAATTCCAGCTTTTGAACTCTCTCCCCTCACACCTCTTGATAAACCTTTGCAGGCTTATGGTGTTCGTATAATGCATTGTCCCTATTAATCAGTTAAACATGCCAGACAAATGCAGATTTGTTTCTGTAAGCTGAACCTGTTCAGAGAGTTATGTGTTGCATTCAATCATTCACACACAGCTGCATGGATGTTTGGGCCACCATGAGGCTTCCTGAAAGGCTCACATAGTAGTAAACGTTGACGTTGAACTGTTCACTGAGTAGAACCATAGCAGACGATGACCCCAGATAAGCAACGACGTTTTGAGCCCAAATGTTCATAAAGGCGGTACAGTGGAAATGCACTGTGTTCTCTAATAACATTGCATTGGAGATATAAAACCTCTATTGGTTATAATGTACGCTTAGTTTCTTGAATATATCCTTCATTGACATTCAGGTCACATTATGGAAGAAGAAAGTTATTTTTTTAGCATTTCATATCATAGGATGTTTTTCAATCAGCTATTCGGTAAGCAGAATGACATGGTATAGCCCTTATCATGCTATACCACATCAAAATGCAGGTGAGGAACCACATGACTGAATGTTCCCATAGATAGTGACATCCTCCCTGTATTAAATTAAAATGGAAAAAGAGTTATAGGTGAATTTTCAGAACTGTTTCTTGCAAATAGAAAAATCCATCCATCTCATTCTGGAAAAGTATGTGATGTTGATTCCATTCTTTGATAAAAGGAACACAGCTCTGCCAGATGCTGGCTGAATCACCAATTCCACCCCACGGATGTAGCAAGTTTCTCTCTCTTTTTTTAACACAGCGAGTCATTTAACTTCTCCTACAACTGAAGGGGTAACCAAAACAGAAATCACATGGGTTGCGGCAGTAAATTATCAGGCTATTTTCTCTGGGCTGCAATAGCCCAGATGACCACTGGGAGGCAGGAGAGGATTAGATTGATCTGTAGCTTTGCTGCCATCTAGTGATGGTCTGGATCGCTGCAGTCCAGAAAGGTTAGCCCTAGTAAATGAGTTTATTCTGTCCCATATTTATTTAACCTGCACAAAAAGGGATATTTTCATAGAAAGGAATGTATCTTTTCCAGTATTCCTCTTCCATCAAATAAGAAAGCTACTCTAAAACAACTCCAAGTGGTGTATCCTGCACTGATGCTTTAATAAATGAATTATTGGGCCATCCTTTCCTAAACTGATGACCTCCAGAATGTTTTACTTATTGCATTTATATCCTGTCTGTGTGGGTGTGGTGGGGGGGTATTTGTCACTTTCTTTTTGTTTTCTTTTTGCCTTGTGAGCTTAAGATAGCATAAATGTGAGTCTCCTTTAAATTTATCCCCAAAACAACAATCCCATAAGTCTGAGACAGAGAGATACTGGACCTAAATGTAGTGAACGTTTTGGTCTAGTGGCGACTTGAACTCCGAAATAAGTCCCATCCCTTCAGCACTACACTAACCTGGATCTTTAGATGAGTTGTGGCTGCAACTCCCAGAATTCCTCACCAGAAACACCTTCATCATGAATGAATAGGATGGAATTGAAGAAATCTGAAGTTCTGCATCTGGGTAGGAAAAATGTAGGGCACAAGTATAGGATGGGGGAGACATGGCTTGGCACTAGTACATGTGATGGGATCCAAATGTCCCTGTTAACTAAAAGTTAAACATGAGCCAACCATGTGATGCCACTGCTAAAAGGCAAATGCAATCTTGGCATGCATAACCATGAACATAAAGTCCAGATCCCAAGAAGTAATTGCTCCCTTCTACTCTGCCCTGATCATTTGGGGTCCTGTGTCCAGTTATAGATACCATAGTTGAAGAAGAGCAATGACAAATTGAGGCAAGTTCAGATGGGCGCTACCAAGTTGGGGAAGGCTCTGGAAACCAAGCCCTATAAGGATCTGGCTATATATTTGGCTGGATGGGGAATTCTGGGAGTTGAAATCTACCCATCTTAAAGTGGCTGAGGTTGAGAAACACTGAACGAAACAGGACAACCAGTGGAGTCTTCAAACAGGGGCTGGAGGGTCATCTGTCAGAGATACTCTTGTAGATCCTTCACGGAGCAGTGGTTGTACTAGATTACTTCTAAGATCCCTTCCAGCTCTATGATTTTATGATTCTAAGTAAATCACATTTCTTCCGCATCCTGAATCTCTTCATTAGAATGCATCTAACTCATTTCGCATAAGTCTTAAATATGGGGCTGAAGCAGACACCATTTTAGGACAAGCTTTCCTTCCTCTGTAAGAAATAGCTTGCCTTTTTTTAAAGAGTACCTGACATTTATGTTCTCATAAATTATTATATTAAAAACAAATTCTTTTTTTTAATACTTCCTGATTGATTAGGAATGCCTTTTAGTTGATTAAAAAAGGCTTTTGAATCCATTTCTCTGAACTGATTGATTGGAAGAGGCAGTTCTGATCCTAATTTCTTCCTCATCCTGCAGGCAGCAGTGATGAGAAATGTGTGTGTGTTTCCCCATGTGCACATGTGTGTGGAAGGGGAAAGGGGAAAGATATCTTGTGGACTTAGGTTTCCTTTTTTATGGGACACCTGTGAGTTTTTTCAAAAAGTTCTTAATATTCAGATTAAATCAAGAGTATGCAATGTTTTGTGAATTATGCAGTGCAGGGAGAGTGCCAATCCTTATTTAATGCTAGTGCTGCCATCTTGACAATCTGTGGAATAAGCCTCTGATCAGAGCCAACCTTATTTCCCTGTTTCATACACATGGTATGCATTCTTTTAGCCACTTCTACCAGACACCATTGGACGTGTGGGGACTACAACTCTCAGAATTCCCCTTGGTCATGCTGGCTGAGCAACCTGGCCACTGACATTCCAACCATCATGGAGGGTGACAGGTGGGTGTTTGGGAAGCTTATGTAGGGCTGTGGCAGAATTTTGACAGATGCAGCCTGCTCTTTTTCTAGATATTTTAAAGGCAGGCAAGTTGTGCACAGGGAAAAGCAAATCACATTATCCAGTCTCCTTCCATCTCCTTTCACGGGTGGAAGACCAAATTTTGCCGAGTAATTTTGGTTTCTAAAAATTGGAGGTTCTAAAAATTTGGGGGTGGTAGCCATGATGCATTCCTTAATTTTAGATCTTGACTGAATGGTCTCTGGGGAGCCTGCTAAAAGGAAAGAACAAAGAAATGGCCAGCATTTCAACATTCCCTTACTAGACCTGTGTAAAGCAAAGGTCCAGCCTTTCATGGCAGTCACCCTCAGCAGCCCAGAAGGCAGAGCATGAGAAGGCACGATGGTATCATACCTGCCAGAGCACATACCAGCCAATCATAAAGGAGGCATTTGCATAGGACAGAATAAAACCCAGTAGGTTGACCAGACTGCCCAGCTTGCACCAGCACAGGAGGGTAAACACTATTTTCAATGCAGAGCCAAAAAACGTTGGCTGCATGTTGCTTTCCCAGAAGTTAGAGGTGAGCTGAAAGCAACATCCTCCATTCCTGCCCTCCTGAAATTATAGATGCTTCCTCCTTAGGCTGGGAGAAGATGGAAGTGCCAATCAGCCCCATGAATATTATTTCACTGGAAGTATATAAGACAATTTGCTTACTCAACTAAACAGCATCACCATTAGAGAAATAAAGTGTTTGCTTCTGCTGCATTCATGCTAGCTTTCCAGAATGGGCACCATGTTCCTGTAGAAAGGAAAAATAATTTTTGAAAGGTAGAATAGTAAACTAAGCTTCTGTAGGCTCCTATATGCTTAGCCAGACTGTAAAATGATTTGAAATAAAAAGAAAAAGAAAAGATGGGGCAACACATTTCAAACTTGCATAGTCCAACGATGTATGACAGCGCACCTTTGCTGGTAAAGAGCAAAACAATTGTTCTCCATTTTTATCCTCCTGGTTTCCATTCAGTGTGATGAAATGGAAACTGTTTCCAAACTTCTAAAGGAGAGAATTTTGATGAGGGTTTCATGAATGGAAGGAGGTATTCTCACCACACTGGTGAGGCCACATTTGGAATACTGTGTCCAGTTCTGGTCCCCACAATACAAAAAAGATGCCGGGGCCCTAGAAAGGGTGCAGAGAAGAGCAACAAAGATGATAAGGGGTCTGGAGGCTAAATCCTATGAAGAATGGCTAAAGGAACTGGGTATGTTTAGCTTAACCAAGAGAAGACTGAGGGGAGACAGGATAGCAGTCTTCCAATACTTGAAGGCTGCCCTGGGGAAGAGGGCACAGATTTATTCTCCAGAGTAGCTGAGTGTAGGACAAGAAGCAATGGGTGGAAGCTCATCAGAGGGAGGTCCAACCTGGAAATAAGGAGGAATTTCCTGACAGTGAGAACTATTAAGCAGTGGAACAGCTGGCCTCCTGGAGTTGTGGGTGCTCCATTGCTGGAGGTTTTCAAGAAATGATTGGACAACCATTTGTCTGAGATGGTATGAGGACTCCTGCCTTGGGCAGGGGGTTGGACTAGAAGACCTCTAAGGTCCCTTCCAACCCTATGATTCTAGGATTCTTGAAGATTTAGGTGGGTGAGGGATGGGGGTAAATATCCTATCTTTTATGGTCCAATCTCTGAGCAGCCTCCCTGCCTTCCCATATTTCTATTCATTCTCAGGTGAAGACATCATGAGGGAACTCCCCAGGATGTTTTTTTCAGATAGAGAAATATGGGCAACTGCAGAATGTTCCCAGTAATCAAAAGAAGCATCACAAAAGCCACTGCACCAGCAGTGGCATGCTTCAACATCTCCAAGAACAAAGCCCATTGAAAATACCAGAAGAGAAATTGGAAATAACTTCTCAAGCATCCTGAGACCGAGGCTGAAAAACAAAAGTCTCTTTTTCAGAGGAAGAAGATGTTCAAAACTGGGGCTGTCCCTCTCAGACAAGGCTACCAGATCTGTGCTGCAAAAGTCTGGATGACCTCTAGAAGGCAGCAAAGGGGACCATGCAGATTTTGGCAATCCAGATCTGGTAGCCCTCTCTGAGATAGATCTTGACACAGCCTTACCTGAGCTGATCTAGTCCTCAGCTGGGCCAATAGATGGAGGAGGTTCTACACAACGGAGAGTTGATTTTCACATGTGGAGTCGAGTCTTTTCTCCTTAGTCCTTTTTTCTCAAGTGGAATTTACTCACTTGTAAGACAGCTGGCTGGAAGGAATCTTTTCTGGGGCAGCTTCCTTAGGGAGGGATTAAGAAATAACCACTACAGAGCCCTATGGCTGCTTTCAATGGATGCCATTTGCTTTTGTCTCTGTAGCGAGAGAATTATTTCGGCAAGCAGCCCCTATGAAAGGGGATAAAGAGGAGTCACCGGTCTTGTCAAAATCTGTTGAATTTTCAGAATGCCTTGTAACTCCAAACTAAAGATCTGCTCTGAGCCTCCACATTTCTCACAAGTATTTTATTTCAGGCCCCCAGTTCAGGTTTTTTTATAATAATGAGGGAAAGGGAAGAGCATGACTTGTCTTGAGTGAGCAAAGGAACACGTTTAGAATTCCTTATGACAGAACAGCCTTAAATTGTTTATTGTAAGTTTCAGTCAGGAGGGAGCTTTTAAAATGTTGGATCTCCCTTGCTGGAATGGTTATAACGTGAACGTATTAATAAAAAGGTGAGGGACATCTCAGCATTTAAGTAGCAAAGAATGCTTGAAATAACGACCTGTTGCAAAAGACCAGGGATGCACATCTGCCATATTTAAATTATTATTATTGCTATTATTACTACTACTACTGTTACTAAGTTCACAGGATAAGAAGCAAATGGTTTAATGTTTTTATTTTACATCTTAAATTTTATTAGAATTCATCCTGAGCCAGTGGGTGCATGGGTACATGTAAACTCTGACTGGGTTCCTACATGACACTAAGCCATTATGTGCTTTTTATGGTTTGGGGTTGGTACAGTTGTAATTTATTCAAGAAAAGGCAGTTAAGCCACGGACAACTTAATCAAGGAGTGGATACCATCAAAAGTTATCTGTTGTCTCTAACTGTGCAGGCACATGAGCTTATTGTCCATGCATTTGGCACATGGAAAGGAGTCAAATGATCCCTACCATATCTGGGCTGCCAAAATCCATTGATTGATTGATTGATTATGTACCATTAAGTCATTCTTTACTCCTAACAGCTATATAGATAGATTTTCTCCATGATGATCTGTCCCTAACCTATTCTTTCAAGTCTCCCAACGATGCACTCATCACCACTGTAACTGAGCCAGTCCATCTGCTAGTTGTCCACATCTTCTCTTTCCTTCCACCTTTCCCAGCATTAGACCTTCACTAGAGAGCTGGGTCTTTGCATAATGTGTCTGAAGTAGGATGATATGTGCCTGGTCATTTGTGCCTCAAGTGAGAATTCTGGGTTGATTTGTTCAATTGTCCATTGGTTTGTTTTCTTGGCTGTCCCTGGTATCCTCAGGAGTCTTCTCCAACACCAAAGTTCAAAAGTGTCAATAATCTTCCTATCCTGCTTCTTCAAAGTCCAACTTTTGCTTCCATAGAGTGTTACAGGGAATTCCATGGCTTGCACAATTCTGATCTTTGTAGGTATAGACACATCACGGCATCTGAATATCTTTTCCGAGGCCTTCATGGCTCCTCTACCAAGTGCTAGTCTGCAGCGTATTTCTTAACTGCTTGTACCTTTACTGTTGATTGTTGATCCCAAAAGGCAGAAGCTATCCACCACTTCAACATCTTCAAGCAGTGGATAACTTCTGCCTTTTAGGATCAACCAAAATCCACCAGATGGCAGCAAAACAACACTGAAAACGAACCCATTGTTGCCACCTAGAGGCCATCTGGACTTTGCAGGCCAGATATGGTAAACCAAAGTCATACTAATGATCTCAAGCCTTTTCTACTTTGAGAACTACCACCGGTAACCTCTGTTGTCTTCATAGGATTATTTTTAAATCCTTATTTATTTTTACTTCTAAAAGATACTTTTTAATTCGATTGCATAACCCACACTAATACAGTGTTGTGGAATTTTTGCCAAAGACAGGAGCACAACGCTGAGGAGAAGAACCATGTTTATTGCAATGATCATTATTAGGTGCCTGTTTTCAAGAAAGAGGGACTCTGAACAATAGTAAAGCATAGAATTTATACACTTTTGAGGCTGAGAGGTAGGAAATCTGAGGGATCTGATTCAAGGATAGGCTTGGATAGGTGTTATAAGGGGGATAAGTGGTTTTTCTATTGTGAGATAAGAACCCTGGCAAACCCTTAAGCAGACGGGTGATGGCCCTCCCATTGTTTCAGTAGGATAGTGTTAAGAGGGATATTTTTGGCAGTGGAACATGGTCACTCTTGGGTCAGCTTGGAGCTGATCCTGTTTTGCATGAGCAAAGAATGGCAGAAGGAAGTGGAGAAAAGAGATTGCAGGAGAGGCAAGGGGGAGGGGGGGAGAGTGTCCAGCTTAATTTTATTATTTTTCCATCACGACAGGTTTTAAATCTGAATGATCCTACTCTTGTGAAGACATTCCATTTGAGGGAAGTGCTGTCTGCAACAAAACATTCCAGTACCATGTCCCAGAGTCAATTCAGGCAGCATAAGAGTAAGTTTCTTTTAAGGATGTTTTTTGAACTCAAAGGCTTTCTTTAACCAAAATCTATTTGAGCCTTTCAGTTTCTATAATCCAGGCATTTTATTTACTTACAGTATCTATTGGTATTCCCTTTTTGTTTTCCTCCCAAGAATCCAAATACCACCTTCTGGAACCACAAGCAAATTAATGGCTTGGGAGAGAAGAAGAACAGATGTGACCTAAGGAAGCACATCTTGCTTTGTCTCTCAAGCTTTTTTTAAAAAAATCTGTACAATCATGTCCGGTTCTCAGAGACTGCCCAGACAAGCCCCTGCAGTTTTCTTGGCGAGGTTTTTCAGAAGTGGTTTGCCCTGGCCTCCTTCCTGGGGCTAAGAGAGAATGACTGGCCCAAGGTCACCCAGCTGGCTTTATGCCTAGGCAGGACTAGAAGTCTTGGTCTCCTGGTTTCTAGCCTGATGCCTTCACCCACTACACCAAACTGGCTCTCAAGCTACTTGTGTTTAACTTCAGGAGCCCAGAAGGTTGATTTATCTACTCCAGCAGAATTTCTGATTTGTTGTAGCAAAACAGGCAGTATCAGAACAAGAGATATCTACGTAGAGAAAATTTGCAGAGAAGGACAAAGTGTTTCGCAGTTACGCTCAACCACAACAAATAAGCCTTTTCGCCTCCTAATAATATGGTTTCAAGCTGAGTCTGTCTCTGGATCTTGGGACCTTAAAATCCTCCAGGAGATTTTGATCCATAGATGATGGGGCAAATACCTGGGGAGGAGCAGCTCTGAAAAATTACTTCTGTGAACTTTTTGAAGCTGAATATTATACATATTTGCCTAGAGACAAGGGTTATTGAATTAAATAGTACTCCTGATTAAGAGGTGCTATAAATTAACTTTACTTTAAGATTCAGGACAATGAAATTAATAGACCAGGAGAAGGGCTGAGCGTATCTGCCAAGAAACCTTTAATTGCCGAGATGTAACAACTAATTATTTGCTGCACCCGCTCATGTGTTCCATTTTATTTTTAGCCCAGTTCCTTTGCATCAGGCACCACCAGTCTGGGTTTGTAACTTACTTTTCAAATGAAATTGATCTCTGAAAATGCCTGAAGTGGTTCCTTGAAAGACTGGATAGCGTGGGAGGCAGGAAAAAAGTCCTGTGACAATTCCACTTGGAAGTGGGCTTATGGGTAGGCCTGTTACAGAAACCTGTTCTTTCCCACAGTGATATCTTCAAACCTGGTATTTCAGAACATGATCACGAAATTCCAAGTCCTCTACACATGACCCAGAGAAAGCAGTTTGTCTTTGAACAGTTTAGGGGAATTATACAACTACATCTTGTCTAGGAAGTTGGAAACAAATGTGTCTCTGTCTCCAAGTGCACGAGCCAGTATGTTCTCTTTCTCATTTTTTGCACGTCTTTCTTCTGAAATAATAATAATAATAATAATTATTATTATTATTACTATTATAATTATTATTATTGCCTTTTTTTTAGCTTCATTTTTTGTGTTCATTAGCCTTAGGACTATGCAGATTTTCTAGGTCTTCCTGTTGATGTGCTAAGCGTTGCCTTGAAGTTGTTTTGAAGGGAATGTGTTTCCTCGCTTGAAAAATCAAAGTGAAGCACCCAATTGCCTGGCTTTGCCTGCTCCAGGTGCCTCTTCCAGTATTTCCATACCCAGATGAGTCATCTCCATAGGTACCTGAAATGCCAAGCCAAATCCAGCCACTGAAACAGGAGGATTTGTGGTGTTACAAGGTGCCTTGGGCCAAACTACCTTTCACAGGCCAAAGATCCATAAGTCTGTCCACCAAAGCAGAGCCTCTGAATGATGGACTTTTAGGAATCTGTCAGCATTCATTTGTTACACTTGAGAATTATTTTCCTAAAAGTTCAAAACTCTGTGTGTGTAGTTGAATGCATACACACTTTCCATTTTGCCTAACTCCCACTGTTTTTTGCCACAATTGTCCTGATCAAGCATTTTTGTATATTATTTTCAGGAATATATGCATCTTTGCACCAACTTTGTTATGGCAATATATTTTTATTAGAAGGAGCTAACTGCCCTGAAACATTTGCATTTCAAAGAATACAGAAATATTTAGTTCATGTATCTGTTTGAAAATGAAAAATTAGATGAATTAGTATTCAGATGCCTACTAAATACATTTTGTCCTCAACTCTAGATAAAAGCATATAGCTCAATGTTCATAGGCTTCGTTTCAATGTTTAGCCAACCGTTCCATATCTATGTGTTCGATATACATAGGATTATCATCTGAACAAGATAAGGGTTGGATCCAGTCCTAACTCATCAAATTTTAATCCTCCCACTGATACGGCTGTCTTAGAGCTCTGTGATTTCAAAGGACTGAAAGAGACCAACATTGGCTTAGTCCCAACCAGTAAGGTTAGATTTCCTAGATATAAGAATTGTTCAGCAGTAGAAGAGAGTGAGTAGAAAAATAAAAGAGAGCAGGAAACCTCTAAGTGTTGTCCATGATCCAACTGTCTTCATGAGCAGCCAGTCACAAATAACTGGTAGTGGGTCTAGTTACACACTTTTGCTCATATTAAAAATTATATCCAACAAATTGAAAGATGTCCAGGATTAATGTTACGGGCAACTAGGGAAAAGGCAAGGAACCTGCAGCTTTCCAGGATGTTGCTGAATTATAGTTCCCAGAATCCCTCATCATTAACTACATGATTGAATCTACGGAGTATTATAGTTCAACGTCTGGAGGGCCATAAGTTCCCCACTCCTCCTCCAAAGAAGCATCCCTACTGGAAGATGAACTTTTTTCTTAATTGGACTGGATATATTTTGTTTTCTACTCCTCTAAACTGTCTCTTTGGTGCTTAAAAAACAGGGGCCTGCAAAATATGGGGCAGGTGATAAAATATGGATCATGGCCATGCTTGGTTGAATGAGGTAAGAGTTTGATTTTGGCTTGGTTTGTCTTAACAACAGTATGGCCTACAGAAATAGATGGTTACTTATGAACACATAAGAGAAGGTTCAGTTTCAATCTTCTCCAAAATGTTGGTAGCTCTGTTAGGAACTTAAGAGATTCTTTCATGGGTCCCTCAGGCAACTTTCCATCAAAGTTATCACCTAGCTAAAGGTTGCTCCAGAAAGAAGCATATCAAGATAGTTGTTGGGAGTATTATAGCCTAAGAATGACAGAAAGGGAACTGCAGTGTTTTAGCCTTGGGCCAATCATGTTTCTCAGTCCAAACTACTTCACAGGGCTGTTTTTAAATTTTAAATTGGAAGAAGAAACTCTGGATGCCATCTTAAGTTTCTTGGAGAATCATAAGCTGGAGAATGAGGAGGAACAGGAAGAAGAAGAATGGGAATTTGTGGTTAGGTAGAAGATGGTGAGATGGAGAGAGTGATGGTTGAATGACTCCCTTCCTCTGGCTTTTATGCCACGCTGTGAATCAGCTAAGATGGGGTAGAAAGCCCATTCTCCATTAAGGCATGACAGATATTTTTACACCTGCTGAGACTGTGAAAAGCCTTTGGGTAATCAATAAATAAAAGATGAGTTGGTTTATTCATGACTGTATCATCTTTTATGATCAAACAAGGAGGGGGATTTGTTTCTGCCCACCAGACAAGTCCTTGATCTGATTTTGACAGGCAGGGACTGCTGGAGAGGCCCTCCTCTCCATTTCTCTTCCCTACTGACAGCCTTCAATTTCTGCAAATTTAACTTTATCTGTGCTTTGGCTGACCCCTCTTTGGGATGCCATCTCTGGGGAAAGAGAGGGAAAACAGTGTACCTAAAATGGCTATTTAGCTGGAAATGCAGTGGAGGAGGTCTTCTCAGTATCTACAGCCCCATCTTTAATATTTCTATAATATTTTTTAAAACATGTTTTGAAAGAAGGGAAAGAAAGAAGGTGCTGGTGAGGTTGGGGAGAAAGATCCCTGAAAAGAAAAAGGAATAAGAGATCCCTCTTCCCTGACCCCCATCAATGATTTTCAGGAAAACAGAAATAAAAAGGAGGAAAAAAAAATCCCCATCTATCATTGTTCAAGTTTCCATAAAGGCCAAGAAGCCTTGCATTGAGAAACATTGTTGGGAACTTGAAAGAACAATAATTATGGTACAGTTGAACAATAAAACAATGAAATCAAAATGAAATGGATAAATCAGCACATTTTTCTATCATGTGGTCACCCTGTTGCAGGTTCTTCTTCCTGGCTGTGCTCACCTTATTCCTTCATCCTCAGTTTTTAGAAAGAATTGGCATTAATATGTTGCAGAAGGACACCATATTCAAAATACCCTTTAAAAGTAAGTAAGTAGGTAAGGAAGTTAGTAAAGCAAGCAACCAACCAACAATTAGGCATTTCCATTAACCTTCAAGCCAATGAGGAAGGGGGAAAATGTGAAGCATCAATTGGCATTGACAATAAAATGCTAGCCAGGTAATTGACTAAGAGAATCTCCATTGGAAAGAGTTCGACAAAGATGACAGAACTTTGTAGGGATTTAAATATTAATGAAGTGACTGGGATAAAACAAGCATAGGTACAGAAGAGCCTTTTGACCTAATGAAGTTATAAACTTGGGTGCTTGATTACCATGAATGGGACCATTGTTATGGTTGTGTCTACTGATGAATCATCAAGGTTGGACCAAAAGAGCTGAATGGTCCTTAAGGAGTCTGGTGAAAGAACAGAGAAGCATTCAGAGAGAAAAATAGGGGTGTGTAGAATTGGTATGTGTATGAGTGCGTGTATGTGTATACTTCCTCTTGGTTTTCCAGGGTACTGCAACATCCAGTTCTAAATTGTGCCCTCTAAATCATCTCTGCTTAGTAGCTGTGAGGATGGGAGCTATGATCTAAAATATCTGGAAAGTATAAGCGTACGGGAGCCTATTCTATGAGCCTTTGAAGTTGGATTAGTCTCTATGCTGCCCGCTGTTGGATTCTGCTTGCCTCCTCTATGCACCGTTGATACGTTTGCAAGTAAATAGAAATTGCAAAGCCATACAGAATTGCTGAAGTTTGCTGGATAAAAAAACCCTTTACTTCTACCCCAGAAAACAGCCACAAAAGAAAATGGGGGAAAGCTTAACTTTTTATTTAGTTGATTTATATCCTGCCTTTCTTCTGAGGAGGCTTTCCTTGAGATCTCTCTTCACTTTATCCCCACAGCAGTAATCTCATGCAGTAGGTTGGCCTGAAAATGAACGATTAGCCTAAAGTCAACCAGGGAGCTTCAATGATTGATTGATTGATTGATTGATTATGTGCCATTAAATCATTTTCAACTCCCAGCAGCCACATAGATAGATTTTCTCCATGACGATCTATTCCTAACCTGGTCTTTCAGGTCTTCCAATGGTAGGGAGCTTCGGTGGCTGTGGATAAACTCCAACCTAGGCCTTAGTCCAATGCTTTCACTACTCTACCATGTTGACTCTTTTAACATGTTAAAAAAAAAGTTTTAACATTTAAAAATTGGATCAGATCATGATTATCTAATCCAGTTGTTTTCAATAGGATCACAGAATCAGAGTGGTAATCCAGGCCATTGAGTCCAACCCTCTATTCAGTGCAGGATTCTAATTCAGGGCACCTCTGACAGTTGCCTCTCCCTTCTCATCTTGAACATACTCTGTGAAGGAGAACCCACAGCTTTCTCTAGATAATTGGTTCCCCTAACGAACTGTTCTTTCTGTTAGGATGTTTTGCTTCTAACATTCAGCTGGACTCTCCTTTCCTATAACTTAAGTCCATAATGCCATGACATGCACTCCGAAATGACGGAGAGCAGATCTTGACCTCCTCCTGTGTGATATCCTTTCAAATAAGTGAAGAAAGCTGTCATATCCCTCTCAGATCTTTTTCCCCTGAACATTTCCAATTCCCCCTTTGTAGGACTTGACTTCTTTCTCACATGGTCATCCTCAATGCTCTTCTGTTTCAATTTGTCTGAAAGTGTGATGCCCAGAACTAGACACTATACTTGAGGTAGGATCTGACCAATGCAGAATATGGCAGAAAGACCATTTCCTATGGTTCTGAACTTCTTGATAAAGCCCAAAAAAAGCATTTGCCTCAGTTGTTGGGTGTTTTTTGTTTTTGTTTTGTTTTGTTTGTGTGTGTGAGTTTTTTTTTGTTTTGTTTTGGCCACATCACTCTGCTGATTAGTTTGTAATCCATTTCTATTCCCAGATCTTTTTCAAAAGAACTGCTGCCAATCTAGGTATCGTCTATCCTCTACATGTGCATCTGTTGTCTGTTCCCTACATGAAAAAGAAAAAAAGTATTTGCTTCCATTAAATTTATTATTTTTCAGCCATTTTTCTAACCACTAAAAATGGTTGTCCATTTTAATGTTGTCCTAGGATATTAGCTATCTCATTCAATTTTGCATCTGAGACTGAATAAGCATTCCTTCATCTCTTCATCTAAGCAGTTAATAAAAAAAGGCATGTAACTAGATGAGGCTATTTAATCCATCTAGCCCACCCCCTGCTCATGTTGAAGAATATAGGATTCCAGATTGAACCTTATGGCACCCCACTCAGTACCCCACTCCAATCTAATGATAAGTACTGTCTGAGTATGATTTTCAAGCTAGATGTCCATCACACCATCCAACAAATATTTAAAAGTTTCTACTCCTGTCATTGGGTACTCTGGCAAATGGTCTGCTGAAATCAAGATGTATTACATCCACAACGTTCCCATAATCTACCAAGTAAGTTACCCCAAAACTGAGATGAGATTTATTTGGCAAGATTTACTCTTGACTAATTCATGCTGACTTCTGGCATTGTTTTCAATCAGTGTCAGATTGATCAAGTTACATATAGCCTCTTTATAATCCAAAAGGCAAATCAGTTTCTCAAAGGTTTCAGATATATTGATTTCATAAATATTCAGCCAGTCTCTCAGTAAGCTCTTTCAGGACTCTAGATACAATTTATCTGGCCCTGGAGATTTTTAACTCAAAATAAATAGGCATTCCTGACATGTTTCTATCAATCCCAGTTCTGCCCTTCATTTTGCTCTACAAATTTACCTGATGGAACACTTAGCACTTAGAAGAATGGACCAAAATAGGAGTTGAATAGTTCTTTTTATTATTACCTGTCACCATGTTGCCATCTTCACTCAGCAGTTGATATACTAATCTTTCCTCTTACCTTTATATTGAGCCATTTACATTCAAGGTTTGACAGTAGCAATAAGTATCAGATACTCAAAAGTAAACTTCATTTGAACACAAAGGTTCCATTTAATTAACAGTCCATTTAATAGACTTTACTGCTTGGAACTTCATGTTCCTCATCAAATCCGCATGGAATAGTTTAGAAACCTAATGATCACATAACTAACACAGAGTAGCTGAGAGCTTTCTTCAAAAGGAACACCAGGAAGAAACTACCCTGTGGATCAACCATTCCCATCCCACAGAATTTCACTACCCTAGAACATGATGGAGAACCAGTTTGGTGCAGTGGTGAAGGCACCAAGCCAGAAAGCAAGAGACCATGCGTTCTACTCCTGCCTTAGGCCCAAAGCCATCTGGGTGACCTTGAGCCAGTCACTCTCTCTCAGCCCTAGGAAGGAAGCAATGGCAAACCACTTCCAAAATCTTGCTAAGAAAACTGCAGGAACTTGTCCAGGCAGTCTTCAGGAGTCAAAATGATTCAAAGGCACCAAAAAAAAAAAAAAAGAAGAAGAAGAAATGATGAACGGATCTGTCATCTCATCAGCAATGTCCCAAAGTGTTCAGTTGGTGTCAGATATCTGGATTCTATTAAACTAGGTATGACTTTAAAAGGGTGCAGAATTGAATCTGTTGCCAAATTGGCAGGCTAGGCTAGGCTAGACAATGTAAACTATAGGTTACATGGTACAAGAAAAGTGGATTTTCCTCTTCTCCCTTCAACCCTTCCTTGTTTTTTAATCAATAGGAGAACAAGGCTAGGTAAATGCAAAAATGGTTGGCTCATGTAGGAAAACAGCAGCAAATGCTCGTTTTCCTCCTTGCTGTGCATTTCATGGAGAATTGGCCCAACCAGGATTCCGCCTTCGTTGTTCCTCTTTCAAACTAGGAAAGATGCAGAGCCACTAGCAACTTCTCAATGCCTTTGTTTCTGCAGCTGCATATTCTTTCCTAGTATGCTGTCTGGGAACACTAAGTTTTACAATCCTTTCTCATCTGCTGGGCATCAAGTTAAGGAAACTGCTGTGGATTTATCCCATATTCCAAGCGTGGATCCTCATACAGTCAAAAAGTCTTCATGCCTGCACAAGAGCAAGAGGTCAGGAGATGGAGAAGTATCCTAGGATTTGCAGAAATACCATGAATTCTTGGAGGGGGGAACAAAAGTGGTAGAACATGGCAGGGTGAAGAGTTGGGATGGAAGAAACAGAGTGTCCTGAGAACGAACTGCAATGGCTAGAATTCTGAACTTTAGCATTCTACTTGGTTGTGCTTTCTTGTATATTCCACTTCCAGGCGCTATAATGAACTTTCCAAAAGTGAACAAACCCAAGACCTCTTCCATCAATGTTTTGCTTCCAGTATTTTAAAAAAGTGAATCTCTGTTCTGTACTTATGTAGGGAGAGCTATAAGCAAATCCATGTAGAATAATGGCTGTATTCTACCTAATTGCTCATAAGAAATTAACTTGACCTTCTTTTCCAATGTTTTTCCAAGGGCAAGAGAATTACTGGCAAACACTTGGGGCTTTTTTTTTTTTTAAGTTTATGCTACTTAAAGGCTTTAATAAATTAAATAACTGTAAATATGCCCATGGTTGATGGCCTACATTTCAGGCAGACCTTTAGGTTAATAATGTAGGATGGTTATTCATATTGTGGTTGTTTATTGATTCTATTCATATCCAGCATTCCTAATTAAAAATATAAAAAAGTAACGTGGCTAACAATACAATCTACAATAAAAGATAATTAATCCACATGTAAAATATAGCCACAATAAAATCAGACAAGCAATTGAAAATGGCAGCCAGTTAAAAGCATAATTAAATTTAAAATACAGATTAGACCACACACAAGCAGGAAAGCAAACTAGAACAAGTTAGCTACGTAGAACACCCCTTTTTCTGATTTTTTTCCCCCTTGTTGATGGGAATCCTCTTAAAGTGGGAGTTCCAAAGTGCCACTGCCCTCTCATAGAAAACGATTTCTCACTTTCTTCCGAATGGATAAGCAATATTAGCAAGACAGAGAAAAGCAACTCTTCAAGGAATCTTGACTCTTCAACAGCATCATTCAGGAAAAAAGTGATCGTTCGGTCGCTAGCTGCTGTGATGTTCATGCTATAGAGGACTAAAAGCACTTTGACTGGCCTTCAAAGGCACCCACAGCCAGCGCTTGACTGTTTCATCCAAAAATAAGCAGAGTGATGCATTGAATTGCAACTTACCTGGTTCTATTGGACAAGCAATGTTCATGGAAGCTGCCCAGGTTGTGAAACATTGCTTTAGTTTTTTAGGCTCGGAGCTCTGACTGGAAGGACCTTTCATCTTTTTCACATTTGTATGCCCGATCCTGTTGGCTCAGTTGCTGTATTCCATGCATTGATGCATATACTCTAAGGCAGCAGTTCTCAACCTCGAGAATTTTAAGACATGTATGTCAGAATCCTCACAAGATTTAAGAGCTTTAATAAATGAACTTTCTTTTGAATCAATATGGGTTGCAAGGAAAGTTACTGGATTTGGGATCAGCCGGTGGCAGATCGTTACAGTGTGGACTTCAGCTCCCAGAATTCCCCAGCCAGCATGGCTGGCTGGGGAATTCTGGGAATTGAAGTCCACACGTCTTAAAGTTCCCAAGGTTGAGAACCAGTGCTCTAAGGTAAAGTCAGATATATTTAGGGTGTGCTGAAACAATACGAATTCATACAACATGCAAAGGTTAGTTTTAAAATTGACTTGTTTCTATGTAGCTTAACTCATTGGCTTCGTTGATGGTCACCCTAGAGCTTAGTCTTCTGAATTTATGGGTTGGTTCATGGATCCATCTGAGCAAAACTCAGTTGGGTTAATTAGGTAAGCAGGTTAAAGGTCACATGAACACAGTCTAACAATTAGGTCCAGCCCTTACTTTTTTGCATGGAAAAAGGGAGTGGGGTCCTCTGGAGGTTGCAGGTGTCGCAAGGTGCTCTCTTTTTGTCTATCTTTAAAGTTCCCCAGGATTGTTTCCCAAAGTTTAGAGGCGAACGACTTAATTATTTCAGCACCATTTTCCATTTATTTCTTTAAAAAAAAAAATCAGTAGAATAGGCATATTAAGCAGAGAGAGAGAGAGAGAGAGAGAGAGAGAGAGAGAGAGGGCGAGCGCTTGTAAAAAATGCAAATTGCAGCTTCATGGATTGTTGCTCTTAGTAGCTAAAAAAAAAAAAGCATGGCCCTCAGCCATAAAAAGATTGTTCACTCTTGGCACAGAACATACGCTCGGGGTGTTTCCAGATCGAAGACTCCTTGTGCTTCCAATCAAAAGGGATTCTGGAGTCGCGCCATCTTTTTCTCCATGCCAATTTTTTTTTCCCGAAAGAAAGAAAAGATTGAAGAAGTGAGGCAAAACCACAAGGAGATTAGATAGGGATGAGAACATTGCCTGGACCCTTTCAAGTCTTGTCCACGAAGCAGAGTCCTGCGAGAGTAAAACCTTCCTCCGAAAACCAGCCTCTCCCACCACTTTGCCAAGAGGGCATTTCCCCCTCTCCCAGCGCATCTCTTCCTCCTCCTCCTCCTCCGGCTTCGCTCCGCTCCTCTCCCGCCCACGAAAGAACACCTTGTGTGCTCCTTCCTCCCTCGCCCTGGGTTGCCATCTCCGGCTTTGCTCCCAAAAAATGTTGCCCCACAAATCGTGGCGCTCTAAAGCCATTTTAACGCTGTAAATGTTGTTGAAAGGAAATGTTGTGTTGCTTGAGGCCAGTTGCGGTTTAGCTGTAAGCTTTTTTTTTTATTGATAAATCCTAAACTGCGGTCTCGGAGACAAGACGCGGAGAAGCCAGCTTCAAGCACGCAGGCAGGAAGGGGATGTCAAAAGTTCCCATAGACAATCTCTAGCTCAGGGTTGAACTGTGGAGTCCTTGGTGCTCTCTGAGCTCGGTTGTTGGCTTGCACACGTTTCATTAGCACTGATGAGGTTACCTAGTCAGGTAAAGAAACGTCTGCAAGCAACAACCGAGCTCAGAGAGCACCAAGGACTCTACGATGTCGAAAGTGACCGGTGCCCAGGTCACCAACGGAAAAGCTTTGTGGTCCACCTTGCAGGTGTGATCTTCAGGTCTGGCCCACGGTGAGTCTGCCCCCGCCCGCATCTCTCTCTCTCTCTCTCACACACACACACACACAAACAGCAGGATTTGCTGCCTGATGAAACTGTTAAGAGGCTGAGCTGTTTGGGACAATCGCTTTTCTGCCGCCGATGCCAACCAGCTTTTCTCCAACGAAAGGCCCCCCTCTGGTGGTCTGGAGCGCGTTTCGTCCAGCGGATTCTTCTTTCCTTTCGAAGCAGCAGCTCCAAAGAGGAACTTTAGATTCCCCTCTCCCCTCCCCGCCGCTGCCCTCGCCCTCGCCCTCGCCGGCTTCCCCCAAAATCTGACTAAGGGGTAAAGAAAATGGAAGTGCGCAAATGGGAGTCTTTTCTCTTGGCGTGTTCGCACGATCCTCTGGGTTAACCAAACCCAGCCGCGACCTTCCACGTAACAGACGAGGTCTGAACAAAGAAACCACAGGCGCGGGTAAGGTGGCGGCCCGATTTACACAACCCGCTGGATTCCCACAACCACAAACGAACCGATCCTCGTTTGAGCTGGCTCCAGCGCGTTTTGCGGACTCGCGGTGCTCCGCTTCAGGGCCGGCTCTCTCTCTCACACACACACCCACACACACACAACCACCCCTTCCCGTTCCCAAAGGAGTCCCCTGGAGATCCCGACCGGGCTGGCTCGGATCGAGACACCCTCCACTCCCCGGCCGAGGAGGAACCCGCCCGCTGCGCCCCTTCGGAGCGCGTTTGGCGCTCCCTCGCTCGCTCGCATCCACGTGGCTCTCTCGGGGTGGGAGCACTATATTAGGGCGGGCGGCCGGGCAGGCAGTCCGGCGCGCTCGTCAGGAGGAGGAGAGGCTGTGCGGCGCCGCCCGGAGCAAAAGAGAGGGTCCCCTCGGCTCGCTCGGACCCGCGAGCGGCGGCGGCCGCTTCGGAAGGACAAAGGGAGAGGCGGCGGCAGAGGGACGGCGCGGCGAGCTGCGCGGAGGCGGCAGCCTCTCGGACGCGGTGAGCGAGCGAGCGAGCGAGTGCCCGGCGGGCTGGCGGGCTGCCAGCCGGCGTTGCGCACCAGAGAGCTTCCCTTCTCGGAAAAAAGGTTCCCCGCTCGGGAAGGGGACGGGCGGAAGGGTGAGGGGGCGCGGCCGGGGCTCCGGGAGCGGGCCGGGTGTCGCCAAGCCTCGGCGCGGTGCCCTTTCCCGGCAGGGTTCTCTCGCGGGCGGCGGAGAGCCGAGCGCCGCAGCTCTGGGACGAAGCGCCGCTGAGACCAGTCCCGGGATCGCCGGGTCGGCAAGTCGGGCGAGCGGGCTCCGCGGCGGGCAGGAGGGGAGATCGGGAACGCCCGGGCGAGCGAAGCCCCGCTGACTCGCGTCTCGCCACCCAAAGCGGCGGAACGGTGGTGCGCAGGTTCGGCGCTCCTGGAGGGCAGAGTGGGGGGGCGGGGGCGATTAATTGAGTCAGCCGGGGAAACGTGTCGTGGGAACGCAGCCTCAAGGGGGCGGAGGGAAGCGCCTGCCTTGCGGGGAGCGGGCCCGAGGCACACCGGGAGAGCGCGCGCGCGCGCGCGAGATCCGCTGCCTGCTTTGCTGGACCCCTGAACGTGTGGAGGCAGAGCGAGGCGCCGCTGGGCTTGAACCGGGGGCGGGCGGGTTGGCGAAGAAGGCTCCAACTTTCCGGCCGGGACGGCTGCAGAGCGGAGAGGAGACAGTCCGGCCCCGCTTTCAGGAGGGCACTCCCCCCTTTCGGCGGAACCGCAGCAGAACCGCCGGCTGGCGAAGCTGCCTCTGGCTTTCCCTCTCCCGCGCGTTTTCGGGTCCTGCTTGCCTCGGGGGCGGGGGCCCTTGGCGTCCTCCGCCGCCGCCTGGCAGAGGCGAGCTGCCGCGGCTGTGACTCTGCGTGGGTGTGTGGGTCGAGGAAGGGCTCGACGGAGTTAACGGGGCGGGCGGCGGCGGCAGCTCTCCGGGGTTACGAATGGGCAGGTGGGGCTTGCAGAGCGAGGAGGAGCGGTGGCAGCCGAGGCGCTCCGGGGTCGCCGAAAGGAGAAGGGAAAGCGAGGCGGCCCCTTTTCTGCCTCAGGAAGGGCGCCTCGCCACGTGCGCCGCCGCCGCCTGGTTTCAGCTCTGCCGCTCCGTCGCCCGAGCCTCGGCGCGCGGGAGGCTGGGCGCTAAGCCGGCGTTCCGACGATCAGCTGGCCGGACCTCCTGCTCTCCTTTTAATTAGGGTAAAAATAGCTTGGTAGAGGAATGCTGGAAGTCGGAGTGGTGGGGCGGGAGGGGGCGAGCCTGTCACCTTCAGACCTCCCCCACCCCGACGCAGCGCAAGGACATGAAGGGTGTTGGCCTTTAAAACACAGTTTGAACTTTAGGGGGGAGGGTTTTAGATTCGTAAGCAGCTTTGTAAGTTCCGCTGAAAGGGGGCTGTTGAATGCGGGTTTTAACGATATCCAGTAAAATACCAAGCGTTTTAGCGGCCCTTCTTCTTCCAGCTGGGCATCCCCAATAGTTTACAAAATCCAGAATGCCCAGCCAATTGTGGTCCCAACGCCTCTGGGAAGGGCCAGATCGGGAAAGTCTGCGCCATGCATTTACTCAAAAGTAGATTTCCCAGCAGTCAGTCTGTGTTGGTCTTATTTGCTTCCTTTTTAACCCGGTTGAGGACTGCAGACTAGCTGGTTCTCCCTCATATTAAGCAACAAGAGGGCTTGTTTGGTGTGCTATGCTGGTTAGTTGCGCCTTTTTTGGTAACCCTGGTTCGGTGTAAAGAGAAATCTAGCCAATGCGTGCTGCAAGGTTTGAATAGAAAACATCTGGCCAGTCTATATCTTCTTAGGCTAGGGCAAAAGGGGGGCGGCATAACCCATTAGCTTCTGCCAAGCAGTTGCTAGTTTTGTTCTTATTTTTAATCTTGCCCTGTTCAAATATGAGCGTTGACAGGAAATAAGAAAAAAGTACTGCTGGTGACAGCTTTCAAGAGTTTACTAGCAGGAAGCTCTTGAACCAAAGCCAGAAACAAAAAGTTTCATATATTGTATAAATATGCAACAGTGTTTAAAAAAACAAATTACAGTTTAAAAAAAAAACATTCAAAGTCTGTTCAGAAGGAAAGAGGGCATCTTCCTTCAGAAGTTCTCAGACTCTGCAAGCCCTAACTTGCAAGTGCGAATTTGCCACCCTGGAAGCCCAGCGTAGCTTTTCCTTTAACTAGGTCAGTTCAATATCTAGTACGTACTTCACATGGCACACTAAGCCTGGCTCCTTTCCTTTCCCAGCATACACAGGACACTCAGCCCTTGTGTTAAAAGCATGGTGCAGTTTATTGTGTGAACCAGAGAATAGGCTAATTCACTAACCAAATTAAGCATATTTTGCAAGCAAATGGAAAGTTATTCTTTGCCCAGGAGGAGGTCTTTTATTAAAAATAAACCTTTCAAGATGCAGTGCCAGGAATAACAAATCAGAGAGAAATGTCTATATTCCTGTAAGCGTACAAGGTAAATTGGTAATCTCTGTGGTGACCCAGTAAGCGGACTAAATCTTAAGGTAGAAAATCAGTTTATTCTTCTTCAGTGCTCAGTAGCTGGTTTATTGGAATGTATTCTGTCTGCAGCATATTACAATGAAAAGAATCCAAGGGTGATCAATTCCTTGAGCATGGGGAGGAGAAAAATGTAATAACAGAGTTTTGTAGGTTGAACATTCGCAGTGTTAAGGTGTGTGTTTCCCGGCCCCTGCTGTTTTATCTGCGTTGAGACGTTTAATGTGACAAAAAGAATTGGGATCATTGTGTACATCTCTGTTTTCACTGGCTATCTTTGGATGAACAGTTTACTTTCTGAGTCTAATCTATCAATCTGGGCACTGGTAAGAATAAAATGGGGTGGGAGGACAGAATAGCCCACACTGTCTTGTTAGTATTCTGGCAAGATGTTTGATTATCTCTCTGCTTCAGCCACTAGCATTATCTTCTTAGTGTAATTATAATAATAAGTTTTCGCATTCCACTGAAAGGAGAGTTGGCCGTGGCTATGCTGGCAGAGGATCATGGGATTTCAATCCAGCAAAACTGAACAGATCTAGATTGACAATGCTTCCCTGTGTTACCAGTCGTGCAATCACCCTTTTCATGTCTATGATGATAGGTAATGATTTTTCTGGCATAGTTTATATATATCAGCTGGTGCATAGTAGTGAATAGACATATTTATGGTGTAGGCATGTGTGCAAACTTAAAAATGGAAAAATCTTTGTTTTTTAAATGTACAGGTAGATAGATTATTTGAGGAGGAAAAGAGCAAAACAATGGCCTCTAGGTAGGCAGGAAAACCTTCCCCACTTCGAATTACGGTAACATAATCTGAAATGGCAACTATGTTATAGGATGCAGACTTTTGATGAGAGTGCGCTCACCGATGGAAAGCAGTAGTGGATGAAAATGTATTCAACAATACTATGATCAATTGAGTTTAGTTTGTAGTTATGCTTTTTAAGAAAACCTTGTCAGCATCTTGCTGTACAGACTTTTTAGTAATTTGGACAGAAGAACTTTCAAAACAAAAAATACGTAATGTCAGGTTTCAACAGACAGTCTCAGTATCCGATTTGCTCCGTTCAACTCATCTAGTTCTGCAATTAAGATTAGAAATTGCTGACAGATTGGGCTCCAGTCCCTCAGTGAACAGATGGTCTTTTCAGCATTTGGAGCTGCTGATAAATTAATAAAGGGTCTTCTCAGGTTCTCTGTGGCTGATCAGCATCTCTTTCCTGTCACAAGAACTTGGCAGAGGGGTTTGTCACCACAGGATTTCCTTGCTGGTGACCCTGGCAAAGATTGGTTGTGCTGTTCCTTTTGACTGGAGGCGGGGAACAGTGCTCCACTTGTACAGAGCATTTGACAACTAAGTTCACCGCTACCCTGCTAGGAACACATGCGGAGCAATTCTTTCAAGGCGCTTGGACTCTCCAATGTGTCTCCTGTCATATATCAAGTGTTACTTAATTTTCAGAAGATCTACAGAGAAGCAGGAGTAGTCCTCATAAACTGTTTGCTGCACTTTCAACTCACTCCTTCCTTCCTTGAAGGCTTGAAGTGTTGCATGCATGTTTCACTCTGTTTTGCCACTGTCCTGCTTCTTTTCTTCCCCTATGATGAATGTGCAGAACAAAAGCACAGGGAGGGAAGGAGATCATATCAAAGGAGAGGCATGAATTTCAGTGTTGCAGGTTTATAGCTTCTCACTGCCAATATTCACAGATTCGTAGAAAATAAGGGGTTGGAGAGGACCTTGGAGATCACCTGATCCAATCCCCTGCCCATTGACAGTAAGTCATCTACACCGTTCATTGAAGACCTCTCTGAAGATGCAACAGCTTCATCTGTTTTGTGAAACACAGTTTCTGAGTTTTTATAACTTGCTAGGTTGGGCTAAAACAGGGTTATCTGTGGTTGTAGAAAGCCAATAATTGTTTCATCTTATTGGATGAACCAGGCCATCACATTAAGCACCAATATTGTTGATTATGAGGACATAGCATACTGCATGAATGAAGTACATAGTGTTGCATGAGCCCAATGCTGTATTTTTGGTGCTGGGTTATGATAACAGGGATCGTTTACAGAACTGCCCTTTTCCTATGTTGAGCACTTCCTTAAGTTCTGATCCTCACTTAAGTTGATGCCTATCCCATTAATTTCACCATCTTCTGTGGAAAAGAGGCTGGGACAGAATGAACTTTACTTGATTTCACAGCATCTAAAGCCAAAGGAACTGAGTACAACAGCCAAATTGGATTGCCAGAGGTTTGAAACTACGGGTTTGGTTGTTCATTAGTCAAGACCTGACAGGCTGAAATTCTTTGGAAAACCACATAATTCCCCAGTCATCCCCCAATTTTCCTTCATAAAAATTATGCTTTAACTTGAATCCAGACCAAGCCTTCAACTCTATTCTAGTCCCTCCACTGGGAACTCAAATCAACTCAGATCATGTATGGGCAGCAAACTGAAAGTTTAAGGAGCTCATTCTGGATGAAACCGCTGGGTATGGGTAAAGAGTTAAAGCCTCTTCCCGCCCTAAGCAGTTTGTCCAGTGTTTCTCAACCTTGGCAACTTTAAGATGGCTGGACTTCAACTCCCAGAATTCCCCAGCCAGAATGCTGGCTGGGGAATTCTGGGAGTTGAAGTCCAGCCATCTTAAAGTTGCCAAGATAGAGAAACACTGAGTTAGTCTAGAGCAGTGTTTCTTAAACTTTTTGCTCTCAGGACCCCCTTCCCACTTTTAAAAATTATGGAAGACCCCAAAAGAGCTTTAGTTTGTATGGGTAGTATTGATCAGTAGTTACCATATTAAAAACTAAAATTGATGATTTCATAGAATATTTATTTATTGAACCGTGTAAAAATAACAATATTAAACCTGTTAGACATTAACATAATGAAATATTGTTCACGAAAAAACCTGTATTTTTAACAAATAAAAACAAAAAATGTGTAGAGTGTCGTCATTT
The DNA here is from genome assembly GCA_030867105.1 of Liasis olivaceus. Classification (NCBI taxonomy): domain Eukaryota; kingdom Metazoa; phylum Chordata; class Lepidosauria; order Squamata; family Pythonidae; genus Liasis; species Liasis olivaceus. The sequence goes on from CM061350.1 coordinate 8,748,907, forward strand.
AAAATTTTTGCAGATATTTTCAGTATCTGGCAAATAATTTTGATTTCAAGGACCCTTGAGAGGGTCTTGGGGGACCCCCAGGGGTCCTGGGACCATACTTTAAGAAACAGTTGTCTAAAGAAAAAGGAGTTGCTTGCACTGGCTTTAAAGTAACATGTACTTTGGCCCTGGGATACCACCTTGTAGTTCTGTTCTCACTGAATTCACCTGGGATGCCCAGATTTCTTATTTATATCATGTGCTTTCAAACATGTAGAAGAGCCCTTGAACGATGCCATTTGGTATCTCCATCTTCCTTCATACTGCTCATTGTGGGAGGTGGCCCACTGAGAGAAAACTCAAGTGCAAAGGTAGAACCCTTCCGGAGTTGGCTGTAAACTAATGTTCTGCGTCGCTTGATGATAAAACTTTGTTGGTGCCTCTCAGGGGTAGAATTTTTCTGGTACCTTTCATGACTTTTGACGGCTAGAACTTTTCTTGTACCCCTTCAGATAGGTAGAAACTTTCTGATAGCTGTTTTTACTTGAAATATACCCTTGAGTAGTGGAACATCTTAAGTCAGGAAGGGTGGCGTCTGGAGTTTCTTTATCCAAAGTTCACTTCTGCTGTATTTTTACATTCTTTTGTGTGACTTAAGGATTGGGATACACAAAAGAATTGTGTAACGTTTCTCTAATCATGGCATAATGCAATTACTGTCTCAGTTCTTACTCAGAGGTTCCCTTCTTCACCAGCAGACATATCTGAAATTTTCTGATTACCAAAGGGGAAGAATAGCCTTTTCCCAAAATGACTGCTGTAGTGGCATAGCCATCATAAGACAATCCAAGCAAATGATCAGAGAGGGCATAGATCCTGGAGGGACAAGGGAAGAAGCCGGTAGGTTGTTTGGAGCCTATGGTACAGTTTTGGTGACTTCAACCAGGTAAGATTTGAGTAAAAATCCTTGCAGATCCACAACTGACTACATGAACATAAGGCTACTTTCCTGTAAGAGGGGAGCCTTCAATTGGCATGCTTAGTTGGAGGTACACAACATGGAAACTAAGCAATAGGCTTAGCATCTATTTTAATTGATTCTCATGTTCATGTGTAGCATTGCTTTCGGGTGAGGCCTGGAATAGAAATGGAATTAGATTGTCTTGACAGTAGCCAAGAATGAGCAGAAGATGAGGTCTGCTAAGGGGCTTGGCCCCAAGCAGTCTTGGTGTTGTGTTGACATCCATATGGCCGGAGGACCTTTGATGACAGGGTAAGGATCAAAAATGGGGGAATTCAAATATCCAGCATCTATTTGTATAGAAGAAAGTTGGGTTGGGTGTTGATAAAACTATGAGTAAATGTGGGAGGATCCATGGTTAAAAAGAAGTCCACCCTGCTTGGAACTGTAGAATCTGAGCAGAGGTACTTGAGAGTTTCAAAAAAAAAGAAAGCTGAAGTTGATTGTAATCAACTTAAGTGGATTCCCTATCAAAAGAATTGAGTGCTTCCTTCAGGTTGTGACTGGCATTTGGAAGCTGGAAACTAACTGGGAGGAAGGGAAAGAGTGTGTACATAAAAGTTTTTTTCTGTGGAAAAACTGAAGTGCCCAATTATCCTGGCTTGCTCCCACAACCCCAAATATCATGAGGTTGGCTTTAAAAAGAGATTAAAATAATCCCTTTCTAGAAAAGTTTGTCTGGTTTCCAAGCATTGAAGGTTATTGTAGGATTATGTAATCAAACATTTTTTTCTCTGCCTACAAGAGCTAAATGTTTAATTTCACTTTAAGCTCCAGAGCAAGGCTTGACTTGCTTTTTTAGAAGAAGGCTGAATTCCCTTTCGCCCCACTCCCCATTAAATAAAGTGGAACATTGAAATATATATATTGAAGTAAATACACACTGTCATGTTTTATTACTGTATTCTTATTCACTTATAACATAGCTCCAAGGAAAGGGACATGATTTCAGTACGTCTTTGGCTTTTGTAACATACTGAAGGAAGATCACCAGTTGTTCTGACGAGGTAGACCAGATTAAGAAACTACAGGTAGTCTCCGAATTAAGAACACCCAATTTAAGGGCAACCCATGGTTAAGAATGGAGCCTATTGTAGCAAAATTCAAGTTAAATACACAATGGTTCAAGTTAATTACCCAATTCCTCTTATATAGTATTGCACAATAATGCTGTTCTGGCTTACATACAAATTCAACTTAAGGACAGATCTTGGGAACAGAACTCATTCTTAAACTGGGGACCACTTGTAAAACCATACAGGTCAGGACTCCTCCCTCTCTTTATCTTTGTGTGAACTAGGGGGGGGCTTGTCTGAGACATTCTTTCAAATTGTTTTCTTGGCCCAGGCTCAGGCCCTTCTTACTTGACCATTTCCTTGGTAGCAGCTCTTCCTCCTGCCCTTCAAGGCCATTCCCTTTGCCCCCTACCTCAGGAAACCCCAAGGGTGTAAACTGGCTCGAGGAAAAGGCATTAGGCAGCCACTTCCATGTGACTGCCAAGAAAACAAATTTCCATTAGCTCCTCAGGAGTTGGCCACCCCAGGGCCAGAGTTCCAAAATGTTACTTGTTCTTTCTGTCTCTAAAGGTTGCCTCTTACCTGCTGGAATTTGACAACGAATGCTGTTAGATTCTGTCTTCTGACACCTGACAAACCTTGGGGCAGTAATTCCCCTATTTGAAAATGTCCTTAGAAAGTTAATTTTTATCCCTCTTATTTTACGTAAATGTGTTCTTACTCATTCACAGATGTTTACTTGGTAGAAAACTTGTATTTTGAAGAAGTACTTCTGTGCCAGATAAAGTCTGAATGACTTGTGCACTTACTTACTGGAAGTATCTGCATTTATGTAGTTCTCCTCCAGTTTAATATTTTACATGGGGAAAGTATTTAATTATAAATGTTTGAAACGTTGACAAATTTGTCATTGTTTTGGCTCAGCTTTCCTTCCACCCCCTCTGCCTGAGAATTACTTTTTTAAAGAGATAAGTTTGACTTCTGGCATGCAGATACAGAAGAAGGAAGGTGGAAAATAGAAACAAAATTCCATTTGGAATTGAATTGTCAAGGGTCTGACTCCTAAATTTTGTTTGGTGGCTGAATGCATGAATATATAAATGCATGGAGTTTTTTAAATTGACCTTTTAGAGACAAAAAAAAGAGAGAGAGAGAAAACATCCTTATCTCAGCAGGTCAAAGTCAATTTAATATGAGTTCCATCAACAACATCTTAGAGAGCCGGTTTGGCCTAGCGGTGAAGGTGCTGGACTACACACCAAAATACCATGAGTTCTCATCCTCTTTTAGGCATGAACGCCAGCTGGGTGACTTTAAGCCAGTCACTCTCTTTCATCCCTACCCACCTCACAGGGTTGTTGTTGCAGGGAAAATAGGAGGGAGCATTATGTATACCACCTTGAGTTTACAAAATACAGGCAGAATATAATAATGAGGAAGAGAAGGCAAAGAGGGAAACAGCATAGGAACTATGGCTATCCTTGGGTTGTTGGTTCAGAAAATGAGATGGTGTCTTTACCTCCCTTGTGGCAGATATCTTGAAAATAGTATATATAACTGGGTGTAAATTAATACCTAAACTTTATCGGTACCAGTGCTTAATAAGTTACCCATCATATCTCAGATGGTTTCTGATTGACCATTATTTGTTTATTAGGCCACTGTGTGTCTGTCTATCCATCCAATTGATCTATTCATTAGGTTTTTAGTAGCTGCCTGGATGTCCCAAGTGCGGGAGCACTACTGGTATCGTTCCAGAGAGCATGATGTCACCAAGATGATACACAGATTGAAGCTGCAATCTTTTACACACTTAGCCGGGAGTGTGACCCGTCAAATACCAAGGCCTTTATTTCTGAGTAAGCAGCAATAGGTAATCCTGTGAAAAGCAACGACAGCCAGGGGGACTGAGGGAATTCAAAATCTGAAAAAATCTGCACTTTTTAACCCAGTGCAGTGTTTCTCATGCTGGCTGGGCAATTCTGGGAGTTGAAGTCCACACATCTTAAAGTTGCCAAGGTTGAGAAACACTGATCTAGTGCATCTTAAATTGTCTCCAGTTTTGCTAATATAAGACTGCCTCTGGATCATTTTTCCATCTTCCTGTTATCAAAACCTCTGTGCATCTTGCAAGAATTGGAGGTTGGCTTTGACAGTTGATTTTATATTTCCAAAGTTGAACATCCAACGGTCATTTGAGCCTTTCTTTGTCCTAGTTAATCCTTAGGTGAGCCCTTGGTATAACTGAAGTTCTCATATGGTATGTACTTGACAGGACCAAATCTACGTTTTTAGATTAGTTGTGGGCTCCATGTGAGACCTACTTGTCCAGTCTTAGAAAGGGGGGATTAATGTTATCTCTAAGTGACCATATCCATCCTGTGTCTTAAACTCTAAAGGGATGGATTAACAGAGCAAGATATTCATACATTAGTAATACTGAAGCAGTATTTGCCACTGTGGAAGCAAATACTTCCCTAAGACCTAATCAAACTTAAGTCCAGAAAATAACTGAGAGATAAATGGTGCTGAAGCAAAACATGACATTGACTAAGAAATTTCTTTCCTTTCCTCTGAGATTTTACAAATTGCAGATTTTGTATTGTGGATTAGATCAGAGCTGGGGACCATTTAGTACAATTGTATTTTCTCAAATTTATTATTTTGGACATTGGCTCCAAACAGCATCTATTTTTAATCCCTGTGTATTCTGCATATACAGTGGTACCTCGAGTTACGAACTTAATCCGTTCCGTGACTCTGATCGCAACTCGAGTTGGTCGCAACTCGAGGTAAATTTTCCCATAAGGTTCAATGTAAATACGGCTAATCCGCCCTCCGAATTTGGTCACACCACGAGGCAAATTTCCCCATAAAGCCTTATTCTTGCCAAGCCTGCTCTGCATTTTCTTTGGAGCCATGCTGACAAGCACACCAAAAACCTTCCAAACGCCACAAAACACACCACAAGCCTCACCGAACATCTCCTTGCTACCGCGATCTCGCCCACAGGAAGCCGCAACCGCGTGGCAGCAGGGCAAATGGCTGTGGATCTGGTTCGTAGCTCGAGGTGGAGTTCGCATGTCGAGGTAAATTTTTGGGGCCGGAGCTGGTCGTATCTCAAAAAATTCGTAAGGAGGGGCGTTCGTAACCCAAGGTACCACTGTACTCTGGTTACCCATGTCCTTTTGCTGAGTCCTCTTAGCATTTTCTCACTTTTACTTCATGTAACCATGCTAAAAATACAGCCACAGAAAGTATGTGGAATGAGTATGTGGAATGAGTAACAGAGATTTCACAAAATGAGAAAGTGTGGAAAACAGAAGCTGCCAAAAGCTAGTTTCGGCAGCTGATGCCAAAATGGATCATTCCTTATTCCTTCTAAGTACATGACAGATAAATCTGTGAAGCTTTGGTACATAGTAAAAAATAAAATCTTTTGGCTTCCAACATGCACCAAAAACTTGGGTGCATCCCAGACATGTAGGCAAGGTGAGATTAACCAAACAGGTGGAGTAGGATAAAGCTAAATTTGATTAAATGTAATTCAGGTTTGATCAAGGGGTGTCAGTATGATTGCTTGCTGTATATTTAATATTTTTACCTTCTGTCACATTAAAACAATTGCAGATTGGAAGCAACTTTTGAAAGGGGCTTAGAGACTACACTCAAGATATTTGGGAATCACATACAGCCCAGGAAATTCACATCATGTACCCTTAGCGTGCACCTTGAGCTGGCTAATAAAGTTAATAAAGCTTTAATATAGGAATGTATCAGCCTAGGTATATTTGTAATTGGGAGGTGTGGTTTTATTTCCATGTTTTTCAATAGGAATGCTTAGTATCAACAGAACATAGATGCCTATCACCTGATTAGGAAATAATAATTGATTTTTTAAAATTATTTTCATAGAAAATGATTTTTGTTCATTTTTCATTTTTTTTTCCATACAAAATGATTCATGTTTTTTTAAAGCCTTGATTCTAGAGGAGAAGCCTCTGTGTATTTTTTAAATCTATTTCTGACTGTTCTGGTGAAACCCTGATGAAAAAGGGCTCTCAGTTTCCCTCATCTTTATTTCCTTACATTTGAAAACCAAAGGGATAACAAGGAAACTGATGTTCATGAACCTTCACACATTTCCCTCATTTCTGTTATGTTGGAGGGCTTTAGGCAGACATCCTGTCTCCTTGAGTGTCGAGGCCGTGGAGATGTGGGAGGAGGTGACCCCGGTCTGCATTCTGGGAAGCAGTGGAGTTTGGAAGTTCGGAGGGGGGTGCCCCTGAACTCTGACTAGCAACCAATAGGTCATTAGGAAGATAAGTTTCCCCAATAATAAGGAGGATCCCAAACTTAAGCCAATTTCGGCCAATCATTTGTTAATTGCTGTATCTCTTGTAAGAAACATGTATAAAATCTTCTTCTTTGGGTGTGACCCGGGTTCTTCTCTGTCTTAAGGCTGACTCTATTGGCAAGCTTTCAATAAAACTTTAAAATCTCAGCTGGTACTTTCGTGTCTAATCTTCTGCCGGACTGAATCCTAATTGGGGGGAGTCAGAAACTCTCAAACTTTGCTAACACTGGCATTCAAGAATAAATCATCTATTTCCCTTTTCATTCTATTTTAGAATCATTTTCCAGAACTGGAATATTTGGCTTATCCTAATGCTTGATGTACCTATCTATGGCCACATTTTAATATTCTTGAAATGTTTTTTGAGAGCTAGGCACAATGTTATGCTGATGACTAGGGATGAGCTCTGAAGGACCTGTTCTAAAGAATCCTCATTAGGAATTTATCTTGGATGCCAAGTGGCTACTGTTGAAGTCTGATCATCATTTTATACAGAGAAGGATCACTAGTGGATTTTCCATGTGCTTTGTTCTAAACTCTGACATCATTCACTTATGCCATCACAGCTTCCGATCCAAGATTGCAGACCTCGCCAACGTAGCATTTTTAGATGTTTCTCCTATTTGAAAGAAGAATTACAAACTCACAATATCCTTGATTTCCAATTCTGCATTTATAGCGCAATCATAATACATTTCTCATTGGAGTCAAAGGCAAACTCTTGAGTAGTTGGAGAGGGGAATCTTTTCAATTGAAAATGCAGTTCAGTTGTAATCTTCGGTTGGGTTGAGGAAATTACTGCCCTATATGCACAACATCAAAGTGAATTCACTGTATTAATTAAAAAAAAAACTTTCAGGAGAAGCCTAGAGAAGTTTAGAGAAGAGAGAAATACAGGGCCTTTTGATTCTAATGAGTTCTGCATAGGTGAACATCACCAGAATATTTGCACTCACTCTTCCTTTAAAGCAAAAAGAGGAATTGAGAATTATGGTGCTTTTCTGCACATTAAACTTTGTTTCTCTTTCACAGGACTTGGTCACATGGGTATAAAAAGAAGAAAAACTCTTTAAAGAAGGAAATATCACATTAATTTATTATTTAGAAATTACTGCACTCTTGAGAAGCACCAATGGCTTCCACTTCTGAAAAGCTAAGGGAGTGGGTAGCATTTAATCTTAAGTAAAGTGTATTTCATTGCATCAGTAATATAAAGCTTTTGAATTGTTTTGTTCTATCGGAGAAATACAGTGGTACCTCGGGTTACGAACGCCCCTCCTTACGAATTTTTTGAGATACGACCAGCTCCGGCCCCAAAAATTTACCTCGACATGCGAACTCCGCCTTGAGCTACGAACCGGATCCGCGGCCATTTGCCCTGCTGCCACGCGGTCGCGGCTTCCTGTGGGCGAGATCGCGGTAGCAAGGAGATGTTCGGTGAGGTTTGTGGTGTGTTTTGGGGGAAATTTGCCTCATGGTGCGACCAAATTTGGAGGGCGGATTAGCCGTATTTACATTGAACTTTATGGGGAAATTTTCCTCGTGCGACCAAATTCGGAGGGCGGAACGGATTAACCGTATTTACATTGAACCTTATGGAAAAATTTACCTCACGTTGAGACCAACTCGAGTTGCGATCAGAGTCACGGAACGGATTAAGTTCGTAACCCGAGGTACCACTGTAATTTGTTGGAGCTCCAGGAATAATCAAAGCAACCTTTGATATAAAGATACTTGGCCAAACCTGGAATGAATAGTGCTAGCCAAAACAAATAGTGTTATCATGTTCTACAGCATACGGTCTACTGTACACCTCTTCCAGTTGTGATTCTAGATTTGAAATGAGAAATTGGTAAGATTTTTCTCAGCTCTTCTTTTCTTATAAAGAAACTCAGACAAACTTCTCAGGAAGTTTTCAGTGATGGTTCCCTGAAGAAAATATTGGTGTGTCAAAGCTACTGATCAGATGGCCTGATTCTGATCACAATTTGCAAGTTTTTCAAGTCATGGGTATTAATTCATATCTGTCTGTCTGGTATATTCTCCTTTGATGATATTTCATAAGATGACACAGTACCTCTCATAAGTTACCCTTGCTTGTTACTGAGCCTTCACATGTAAAGCATGCACTTAGTAACTACTCCATTTAATTAAACTGTGCTCTTTTAACAAATCTTAATTATTCAGAAAAATTGAGTCTAATTCCTAGCATGTAAGCATCATTGTTCTTGGTTTTTTATTTCTAAGAAGTAATTCCAGCCAAATCAATGTTGTTAGTGTTTGTTTTCCTTTAAAAGTGTTTAGCTTGGCCTTGTTTAATTGGAAAGATGGTTCCCATGCATGCATGGGGAATGAATGAATATGGAATGAATACAAAAGTGAGTGGCCAGTTTACAAGAAGCTTGTTGAACTTACTTGTTCCTACGGAGAGAATGAGTAAGGATAGTATTGCAAAAACCAATATATAAAGAGCGAATGGGTTGAGAAGAAGAAAACTTACAGGGTCAGTGAGTTCTTTCCAAGGAGTGTTGTAAGAAGTCGAAAGAACAAAGACAATAGTATGAAGCAGTATACCATGGGGATGTGGTGGAAGCAACTTGCAGGAATAATTTGCAAGAACAGAAAGGCATGGATAGATAATAGAGAACAGTGTTCACGTAAACTAGTTATAGCTATGCTTCCTTCTCTTTTCAACAGTACTTGCCCCAAAGCAAGCTAGGTATGAGTGTACATTGGGAGGCACTGTTGAGAAATGGATGTTTAATTCTAAAGTTGGATTTCCTTTCTATAATAATATTTTGCGTTTGTGGTACTGCAAAGGAGATCCTAGGAAGAACAAGATAAAATAAAGATACTGGCAATTTTCCATCAGTGTAAAAGTTACATTTAGGAGAAGATGTGGTTTAGTAGAGTCAGCTGGATTGGTTGATTCCGTTCCAGTGGAATTTCTATTATTGTATTCCTGAATAACTCTGGAAAGTAGAAGTTTCGCTTATTTTTTCAGGTTCCTTCATTTATGAAAACATTCCTCTTTTAAAGTGGAAGGAAATAGCCTTAGACATTATTGGCAGCTGGTCAGGGTCACATGCTGGATTGATACAGGAATGTTGACGGTGAGGTGAAGTGTTTCCTTGTTTTCAGTTGATTCAACAACTCTTACATCTTGCACCAGTTAGAATAAAATCCACCGCGATCTTCCTTTTGCCTGTGAACGAAAACAGTCCAGATGAGGTTTTCTTAATGCATGTAGTATGATTTAAACTAAGCATCTATTGATGGAAAAAAAAAGGGAGGTCTCACTGTTTATTAGTGAACACTCGTACAGAGTATCTTAAACATTGAGCAGGGTAAATGGAGGGTATACTTCAGTGGCAAAAAATGTATACATTTCCTTGCTGTGGGATCCATGAAATAGGGCTGTGCACAGAGGTCTTAGGCGAGGGAAGGAGGGGCAAATGACGATTGTACCGCTTGATGCAAGCCCCTCCCCTTTTGTATGTGGATTGTGATGTCACACAGACGTGCCAAAAGAGGAGACTTGCATAGGATGGACAACTCTGCTTTCATAATTTCCGCAGATGCCTCTTGGGGTACATGCTTCAAAGTTGTTTTGGAAGAAATGTTATGGAACTCACATGAATCCCGTCCCTCTCTACTATTCATTAAACCAGACTGATTTTATTTCAGATTCCTCCACAAGCCGGGGAAGGAAGGGAGGAGACTGCCACTGATTTAAGAAATCGACTGATTAAAGCTAATTCACTTTTAAAGTTCAAAGTGTTTCTTCCAAATCATTTTTAAAATGTGCATAGCCCTACCATGAAACTGAAATGATGGAATTACCTGCCCCGCCTCTTCTATTCTTGCATTCTGTCACATTCTTTCGAAGGGCATCATATAAATTGGAGCCAGGGATCTTTTTTCCCAACAGGCTTTTTTAAAAACAAAAGCAAAATTCACCTCTGAAGGGTAAAGGCAGCACAGTGGTAACCATCATAGGATGGGGTGGTGGGAGTGCAGGGCTGAAATATTTGGCTTCTTTATATTCAGGGGGAAACTCGTAAGTAAGTTTAAATCCATTTGAATAGCTTCATGCACCTGTTTTGCTTCTTAATTTGGTTTTGAAAAATCCTTGTGAGGTCAACTATTGACATTTGATAAAATCTAACTTTGCTTTCCTCCATAAAATGTGGTGGGAATGAATAAATATGTATCGTTAGATGATATCATTGACATTATCCACAAAGACCTAGAAAATACTTAGTTGCTTAGACAAGGGCAGCAGCTGATTTTAAAAGAAATGGTTGTTTTGTGTATACACTTCAGGGTGCTTTAATTCCTGTGTTTGTGAATCTTTCAGCATGTAGCACTTGTGGGCTTCAGAGGGCGGTTAATAATTTCTCCAAGTAAAACTATCAGGAGGGAATGGAAAGGGTGTGTTTAAGTCTGGTTAACTGCTGTCTAGGTACATTTATATTTCCTACCTCTTCAATCATTTTGTATTAGATTAGTTTCTTAATCATAATCAGAAATTAACTTAGGAAAAAGGAATTGTAATGTCAGTTCCTATAGTAGTACTAGCGGCAGAACTACTAGTGGTAGCAGAGGGGGAATAAGAGCTGAACAGTGGGACTACTAGAAATGTAATAACCCTGGCTTAACTAATCACAATGCCTACTTTTAAATATTGCCTACCACCAATCTTCATTTCAGGGAGTAAAACAAAACTTGACTCAGGTTGCCAAAATATGTAAAGGGGATAACTGGAGGCAGGCCATTCTTAATTTGAAAGAAAACAAAATCCTCAGCTTAGCCCAGTCTTTCCCATCCTCTGACCATCTGGATTTGTACGGGCTGCAGCTGTCAGAATTTCCAGCCAGCAGGAGAAACTGAGGTTCATCCCATGTTCTAATTTAACAACTCCCTTCACGCTCTTATTTTTCCACCTTTGTTAACTATGTACGTGACACTCTTCCATTCTGTGAAATACACAGTTACTTAACAATCAAAGAGCTGCTGCCTTTACATTAAAGAAAAAAGAAATCTGTAATTTTCTAAACTTGTCATCCTCTTCTCTTGAAATTATTTTATCCTTGCACAAAAATGCTTCCTACAAAGCAGCGCATCGTAGGTAGTGTTTTGCTACCTACAGGACACAGAGATTGTTACAGTGTTGTGGGAGGAGAGTGAAACCTCCAGTCTTACATTTATAAAAGGTAGGGCTGGGGCATTTTGGATGGGAAGAATTGAAAATAGGAAGAAGCTTAAAGCAACAGGTTTTTTTCTGCTACAGATATCCTAAGGAATTTGTTGGTGAGGTTCTGAAACTAGATGTGACCTCATCTCTCCAGTCTCTGCACAGTGGAGAATGAGGCATAGGAAGGGGTTAAACATGTTCTTTTCCTTTGCAGATCCTCCCTGTATGTGTTTGCACCTGCACACTCTCCATTAACTCAGCAAACCTGGAGTTGAGACCTTTACACAGATAGCATTTAATTTGGCACAGTCCTGTTGGCTCAGAACTTGTCCTTGTACTTCCCCAGATGTGACCTTTGATTTGAGCAGAATTTGGCCAAAATGAATAAACAGAAAAACCAGCAAAAAAGAGCCCTGTTTTAGTGCAACATTTTGCTGCCCTGTTTTCAGTTTTAGCATGCATGTGTCTAGAGGGTGTCTGCATGAACTCAGTTCTCTTTTGCTACACTGTGTGAAGAAAATAGCTCCATGCATCTGTAGTTGGATTTTACAGAAACAGAGACCTCAATTGCCAATTCAACCCATCATCAAAGGATTAGAGGGAATACCAGTCAGGAAGGCAGCGAAGAATTATTGTCTCTTTGCAGCAAATGTCAGAGCGACAGAAGGTAGCTCTTGAATCCCCTCAGTTAAATTACAGAAAGTTTTCTAGTCATCTATTGACCAAACTCTAACGGCACTATCCATGTGCTATCAGCGGACTTGTAGATGGTCAGCCCTTTGAAGGTGAGCAATTCAAGAAACAGACCCCACAAGGTACAGGGTAAAGTAACAAAATTTTGAAGGCCTGCCCAAGTTTCTCTGTCTCACCTTGCGGTAAGCAAAAGCACGGTACCGTTCTTTTGATTTTCTTATGCTTGCTTCAATACGGTATCTCAGTTGTGTGATCTCTTCAAGTCCCTGCTTAACAGCTTGTTCCTTCCTTTCTCCCCCTCCTTTTCTTTCTGTTCCTACAAGTTTTATAAAAAAGGGATAAGTGAATATATAAAAAATGAATAAAAGAAAACAATCATAAAACATAAAAAAGGAAACAATAGGATTGCAAGCTATCTGTGCATATCACATATCCATCAAATATTTAACAATACATAAAAGTTTCTAAATCTAAATTAAAGAGAATAAATGCTAATACATCATTATTATAAAACATCTTGAAATCTATGCCAGGGAGAAACGTATTCTATCATTTTTTTGATTATTAGATAAAATTGCCTTTTCAAAAACAGATGTTACATATCTCTTGAGTCTAGTCCTTAATGTGAGGAATAATACTAGTTTTTCAGTTTCTCCAAATAGTTCATTTAGTAATGCCCCAGGTTCATTATAACCATATCTCTTCAGAAATAGTCAGATTCCTTCCCTCTTTAGCATCTCTTTCATATCTTCCCCAAGGTCAGCTCTAAGTTATTGTTACACAGGTCTTCCAGTTGGTTCCAGAGCCATCCAAGAGTTGCCAGACAATTCTAATGTTAATGTGACTGAAGAGTATTCATGCAGATGTGCATTCATCAGATCTGAAGCCAACAAGGTTTTGTGGAGCAAGTGTAGTGCTGTGCGTGTGTCTTTCTCTGGGCTAGTGTGGATACCCTAAGATACACTTAGAGTTAAAGCACGAGCAGCATACACACTATCTCCTTACCTCCAACTTGTATTTTCCTGGGATTGTGTGGCTATTGTGTTAGCTCAGGAAAAGAGACCGTTTTATAAAGGAAGTGCTGACAGCATTACCTCCCACTCTAAAGCATCTTTTCAAGCTTTGGATCCAAAATCTTGTGCATCCTGAGAAGTAATTTTATACTGACTTATTGAGTCCAAGTTAATTTTTGTGGTAGCACCGCTTCCCTTGTCAAGTGTAGCTGCTGGCAGGCCTTCCAATGGTCAAGTGTGACAGTTACTCAGTGGTAAGCATACAGTTGTACTTTGAGTTACATCTGGGGTTGTGTGATCCGGCCTTTCCACTCCTCATTAATGGAGCCCTGTTGCTTTGCAAGTGAAATGCAGTTCAGTATCAGCACCCACAGCTTCATTCCCAGATGGCCTAGACTATTTTCCCCTTCCCCACGAAAAAGATCAGCAAAAAAGTAATGTAAGTGTTCTTTGTCAAGAACAAAGTTACTGAGTTTTCTGATCGGTTAAAAGTATGGCTGTTTCTTATTTCTGGAATGGCCTTTTGGAAATCTGATGATCTTCCAAGGTTTAGAACAGAGCCAGGCGTCTTTTTAATGGCTGGAGCTTAGACGTAGCATTCTCTGCATGGCCAAGGGCCACAGTAGATAAAGTGATGGTGTAAAGTGGGTGGAACCAGTATGTTCTGGCTTTTTATCACTTTTTATAGGGAGTTTGGGATGTTCATTGTTTTATAAGAGAGGTTAAGCCTCTGTTAGGGCTTACACTGTATGCTTTTCTGTGTTTCCTAACTTGGATGTCAAGAAACAATTACATGACTTTTCAGAGGAGTTAGGGAGTGCCTCCCTCTGCTTTAGAGGCAGTAGCCACACTGAAAGCCAGTGGAGCAGATTGGTTACCTAAGCAACTGGTAGCCAAAACAAAAAGACTATTAGCTCCTTTCTGTTCATTCACTGAAGTCTCAAAACTCTTTTGGTTGTATCTGGTTCTGCCCATCCAGAAATAAAATGGAATTTGTGGGCATGTTATTGAGATCCAGGAGAACTGCGGCACAACTGTTGAGATCCAGTTGTGAGTCCAGAAGCCTTCTGACATGACTTTTGATGGAGTCGTGTCCGGGAATTCTCATTAGCCTTTAATTCCTGGGAGTTATATTCCCAATAAATACCCAAGAGGCTGAGCTTTTCTATAGTGCTGCCGAAATCTGGGATTTATCTATTCTCTCTCCCACCAATCCCTTTTTTTCCTGGATCAACACATGACTAGTGCTTATTTGCAATGATTCCCATTTTAATCATTAAGCAGTTTTGGGTAAAGTCTAGACAGACAGGGCAAAGTTTAAAGTGTTTTGGGTGGTTATAAAATGAAGGAGCAACACTTACTGAAAGCTTTCCTGAAGCAGGCTTGTTTCTAGAAGCATCGTGGACCAAAAGTGCCAGTCTTGTATTTATGTTTGCTTTCATGCATACTTTGCTTCTCTTTACTCTTCGTCCTTTTGTTTCTCTTGCCTGCTAAATTTTGTGTGAGCTTCCATTCAAGCTTTACCTGGTGACCAGAAGCGATAAGGAGTTCCAACCTGGTGAGTGAGTGGATTGCCGAAAGAGAGATGGAGCGTTTATCCCCTATTCGGCATTGGGCAGAAGAACCAGTTTGTCTCTCTCAGCTCTTCCACATTTGGCATAGAAATCTTTAGTTTCCAAAAGGGTGAACAGAATTGTCCATCCCTCACCTGCCTGTGCCCAAGAAATTTAGCCATCTTTTTTTTCTTAATGAATCACTTTGGGTAGCTTATTTAAAAGACTGGCTTGTTTTAGACTTACAAGAGGAAAAACTCTGTTTTTTTGGTTTATAAATTACTGCGGTACAAGCTCTGCACAAAATATGTTAGTATTGATAAAGAAATAACAATGTGCCAGGTTTTTCTTGAAGACAAGCCTGTTTGTGGCCTCTTGGCCTCTCCTTCAGTGTCTCTAGAGAAGTTCATATTACCGCTAATATTTCCTTCAAACCCTTCTCTTAATTATTGCCAATATATTTTCTTGATTCCGCCAACCTTTTTCTCCCCACACCCTGCTTTTCCTGTCCAATTTTCTGTTGCGTTCTCCAGACATTTTCTTTTTAATATATCCAGTCTGGCTTTGTTGAGCAGAAGTTGCCCTGCCCCTCTGACAACTGTTTCGGGCTTTTAAGAAGCAATTGTACATAACCTACAAATCTTAGCTGTGAAATATGGATGGACCTTCTAGGTTCAGAGGCAGTCTGTTCCCCCCAAAGCTATCCAGATGGAAGGCTACTGTATCTTGTGGTTGTGAAAAGATGTAAGAGAGCAGTGGAGAATAGCATGCTGGGTGCATTCATCTTCCCCAACTCATTCTACATCAGCTCCCTGGGCATCCATGCTACTCTGCTCAAGAGCAGGACCAGACTTATGAGTCACTTCAGGTCTCAAGATACTATACTAATGGTGCAGGAGTCTAGCTGTCTCTATGTCCTTTCCTTCTGCAGGAGAATACTTGTTACTGGAGCCTGACATTGCAACCGAGCCCTAAGTCAACCTTCTGAAACCAGAATGGCAGATCAGTTCATTAGGAACAGTGCCGAAGACATCCCTAAGTGCGTTCAAAAATAACGTCATCAAAGAATTAAAAGAGCAAATAACTGGGGAAGAGCGGTTGAGTAATCCTCTTAGGCTTCCCTGCAGGTTTGGAGGAAACCCAATCTTGGATAAATAACTTCATGGTAGAAAGGAAACAATGACCACTTCACACATGGGTGTTCCTCAAGGGAAATTTTCTCCATTCCCCTTTTTGCTGTTGATCAGGCAGTAGGGCAGCTTTCTCAAGCCTGCTGCCCTCACAGTTCAAATAGTATTTGCATTTATAGTATGTGTTCAATTAAAAAAAAAATCTTGGTGAGCAACATTTGGAATACAGTTACATTTACCAAATATAATCAAGCAGTTAAAACATTACTATACATCACAGCAAGTGATGTCAGCGCCAAGCTGATCTCAGAAAAGCTAAATGGGGCTGGCCCTAGATGGGAAACCAGTAAGAAATCCCAGGGGTACTGACTAGGTTAGGAAATTGGGGGGGGGGGGAACCTCTGGAAAAAGGCAGCGGCAGGACTATATTATGCCAAGAAAACTGAATGGATGTGTCCGTGAAGTTGCCGGGAGCCAAAGTTGACTCATGAAGGAGAAACAGGCAGCACATCAGGGCCAAACAATGTTAAAAATACAGATGTATGCCTGCCTGGACCGAGGAGGAAGAACCAACCAAATCTGGGATTCCACAGCTGAGGTGACAAAGGCTCCTCAGGGTTAGCACAGAAAGAATAAACTTCCTTGCCCTCTGATCTTCAAGGGAGCCTGAAATCTGCAGGAGGAAATGATCAGTACAGGGAGTCCCCAGGTTAAGAACACCCGGGTTACAGATGACACATAGTTAAGAATGGAGCCTATTGTAGCAAAATTTGAGTTAAGCACACAGTGATTCAAGTTAAATACACAGTGGTTCAAGTACATTGCACAATACTATTTATACAGTATTATGCAATAATACTGTTCCCACTTACATGCAAATTTGACTTAAGGATGAGCCTTGGGAACGGAACTCATATTTAAGCTGGGGACTGCCTGTAAATTCTCCTAGTCTCAAGCCATTTAAGGATTCAATAGATCGCTAAACCTTGCATGGTGCCTAGAAGCTATCAGCTTTCGTATTGCAGACTTCAGGTGTTCACAAAGCTGACTGTGGACCCAAGAAAAGTTTCTGCAGATTCTGTAAGGGAAGAACAAATAAGAGACCTTGGTAGATGTTTGTTTGTTTGTTTATTTATTAAATTTGTATGCCACCCATCTCCCCCAGAGGGTGACTCTGGGTGGCTCACAGTTAAAGTAAAACCTGAAAACAGTTAAAAATATAAATACCCACATTAATTAGTTAAAAAGTCAGACTATATAAAAAGATCCTATACATAAAAAGACTAAAAACATTCAAGATGAGGGGGGGGGGTAGAATTAATTACCCTACAAGCCAATTCATCTGGCCCCCAGGCCATCTGGCATAGCCAAGATTTCACGCTGCTCCTGAAGGCCATGAGAGTGGGAGCACACTGCACCTCAGGTGGTAAGTTGTTCCACAGAGCGGGGGCCATGGCAGAAAAGGCCCTCTTCCTAGACCCCACCAGTCGAAATTCCTCGACTGGTGGGGTCTGCAGATATTCCAACTGGATGTAACTTCTGAAAGTAATCAGGGCTCTCCTCTTCCTAATTCATCTTTCAGGGATCTTTGATAAGCTAAAAAGGTAAAGTCTCACTCCAATGATGGCTTCAAGGATAGGAACAGACTGATATGTTGCTTCAGCTGGGAACCAACTCTCAGTGGCTTTCATTCCCAGTTGCTGTAAAAAAGGATAAAATAAGAAACAGAACACAAAAGGACAATTCTCACATTTCATACCATGCGAAGAAGCACCCATAGAGAAATCCATCTCTGAAAAGAAAATATTACTTTTATTCCCTAGAGACCTTGAACAGCAAAGTCTTAATGGTGTTGCTAAATCCCAACAGGGTGTAGCACCAGTCTGATCTCAGAGGGGATTTCATTCCAGAGAAAGAGAGCAGCAACAGAAATGGCTTGTTCCCACAGCTTCTGATGATAACTTTCTCTTGACTGTTTTTGACTTCTCAGCCTACTTTACAATCCTGGGATTTATTGGAAGTCTCCTATCTAATACAAACCATGTCCGATCCTGCTTAGCTTTTCAAGATCAGACAAGTTTGTCTGAAAAGGGTGGAGCAATGATTCTACTTCAGGATGATAAAGATATCCTTCAATTTCCCATTCATTCATATATATGCACACCAATGTAACAGCCAGTCTCCTTCTGTTAACGGCACTGAATGCAGACCATTTATGTGGGTGTCTCTAACATATTAAAGAAGTGCAGAAGAACATGGAGGAGGGGAAATAGTGATTTAGACTTAGATCATAATGGGGAATGACCAACTTAATTTGCTTATTTTCAGAAGGTTTTGATAAATTTATACAAAATGTCAAAATATTCCTGGAATTATTAAAGTGGATGGACTGGAAGGTTGCAGAGTGAGGAATCATGTTTCTGTCCTGGCAAAGTAAGTTTGCTGTTAAGATGCTTTTAATCTCAAGAATAATACCTGCCTGAAGATCTGTAGCTTCACAGAGAACAGTTGCTTAGAAAAATACAAAGAAAACCACCAGCGCAATGTAGCAAAAGTAGGCGTGTGTTTACAAGTTCTCCAGACTGTGCTTTTGAAAGTTGGATAGTAACTGCCTCAGAAAAGAAGGTACAACAAGAAACGTGGGGTAGTTTCATACATTCATGAGTCACAAGAAAACCATAACATGATTTGTTTTGCTTTGCCTTAGCTTGATCTGTGGACTAAGCTATGGGTGCGTACTCAGAAAATTAGAACAATGTGCACGTCTGTGGTCCTGGGTCTCTGAAAGATGGGGCTTGTTGAGCTAATGAGATTAATCCCTTTGTCAGCTTTTTAAAAAGCTCTCAAACCACACCTTAAATAGGTGTGCTATTTAAGGTGTTTGCTGCTGATTTTAAATCCAGTTTTAGTATCTTTGATTTTAATATTGATCTTATGTTTTCATGGTAAATCATTGTGAGACCTCTCAGTGTGATGGAGAAAGGACCAAGTATGGGTTCCCTTGCTCAGTGATAGCACTGGCTGATGGATCTGTAGATGAACAGGATTTAAATACAAGCTGTGTATTAATCTTGAATAATGCTGCAAGAGAAGGCAAACTCTTAATCTCTCTCAAACTGGGCCTCCTCTTCAGTCCTTTGACTTGCAATGCATCTAAATTCAGCAATATTACTCCTATCAACAAAGTGATAGTTCTTTTTCTTTGAAGTTTTTGTTTGTTTCTTAAATGGCTGTCACATCCATCTGTGTATACTTGAAACCTTCATGCTACATACTCTCAAAATCAGTTGGCTGGCATATATCCTTAACTGCCACCTCTCTCTCTGATCCTCACTGTTTCTTCTCCTAGTTTAGCAATAGCAACACTGCTCTTTCTGTTCCACTAATGACCTTGCATCTCATGCTGAATTTTTATTTCTACTAGCAACAAAATCTTGAATTCCAGTTCTAATTAATATAGAAGCCCCAGAAGTCCTCCACATGAGTCCTCCAAAATGAGGATTCATCTGTTAGGCATCTGTAACCACATTCCCAAAGCTGACACCTTCCAACTAGATTGGACTTCAGTTCCCAGTTCTCTCAGATACCATGTCCACTTGGCTGATAAGGCTGGGTTCTCTCCAAGCAAATTTGAATATGTGTGCCTGAATGCAGGGTTGGATGCTGTGGTGGCCCCCCCCCAAATGAAATCTAGATAAATGAGATCCTCAATGGCAAATAACCCCCCTGGCTAGGAAAGATTACATTTACAAAAGTGTGGGAATGATTTTTGATTATGATTTTCTGTTCCACAAGGCTGGCAAAAAACACAATTCTTTACGATTGATTCTGCTCCAAGAGAGGATAGTGGCCTATTCATTCATTCTAGTTATATGTTGTTCCAAGGAACTCTGCTGTGTTGTTTGGTATTAGATTGATAGATAATAGTTAGCCATGTCTCATGCTACCTAGGATATGATATCATATGAACCACACTAATTATTTTTAGTAAGTGTGGGGAATGTCTCAGCTCTTGTATGTTTAGTTTATTAAAGGAATATGTTTTTATAAATCTGTCTTTTACCTGGATGGGATAAACACATTCCCAAATAGGTGTGTGCAAACCTTGCTGAGATATTTCTTTCTCCCCTGACGTTTACACAAGTGAAGTTGGTCAGCTTTTGCTCAGGGTTTGATTTATGTCATTTCTTTGGGTAGCTAGTCTTGCACTGAATGCACAAATGTACATTTGTACAATGGAAAAAAGAGAAATTGTCTGTCCAATTCATTACCTAGACCTGTTTTAGTTGGGTTTCAAGCTGAGCATTGTATTGAGACAACATTGATCACTCTGATTGGGACCCCCGACAGAGCCAGGATGGGGGTGGTGCAATTGCCCTGACTCTCTTTGATCTATCAGCAGCTTCGATATCGCTGAGCATGGTATCTTCAAAACCATCTATGAGGATTAGGAGGGGGAGCACAGTACTGCATGGTTCTCCTCCTTTCTCTACTGTATGTGCAGTTCCAGTCAGTGAGATACTGCACAGCTCAACTCTCTTGCTGGTCCTGTTTAACAACTACCTGATGATGCTGACTTGGATTGTCCATCAGTTGGTGATCAGGTATCATCAGTACACTGATGATATCTAGTTGTACTTCTCAACCCTGAGCCAACCAAATGGTCCCAGTTTCTGGAGATTATGAGGGTCTGGATGAGGAGGAATCGACTCAGGCTCAACCCTACCAAGTCCAAGCAGCTGTGAGTATTTGGGCTACCCTGATTCTGGAGAATTTCCACTTTTAGGTCCAGATGGGATAGCATATCCCCATTTAGCACTGGTGCACGGTCTGTTTTTTTTTTTAATTCATGGTTCCTGCTTGAAGGAATGTGGTAGCTATGGCCAGAAGGCCTTTGCACAGGTTCGCCTTGTACAACTGTTGTGCTTGTTCCTGGACTGGGAAGCTATTTGGATAGTCACTCATGTCCTGCTCACTTCCCATGTGGACTGTTGCAATGTGCTGTAGTTGAGGCTGTCCTTGAAGATCACTCAGAGGCCATAGCTGGTCTAGAATTCAGCAGTGTGGGCAATAATGAGCATGTCACAGCATGCCCATGTAACACCTCTGTTTTGTGAACTGCACTGATTGCCAGTTAGCTTCCAGGTACAATTCAGAGTGCTGGTTGTCACCTATAAAGCCCTTTATGGCATGGGGCCTGGCTATCTGAGGAGCCATCTACCCCTGGTAGTTTATCCTGTATGATTGGACAGAGCTGGCATATGTTGGGTCCCATTGATTAAACAATGTCACCTAATGGGACCCAGGAAGCTGGTCTTTTCTGTCACTGTGCCTGCTTTCTGGAATGGTATTCCTCCAGATATCCCTATGGCCCCTCTCCTGACTTAATGTGAAAGGGCATTAAAAACATGGCTTTTCCCCTAGACCTTGGGCTGGGGTGGATGGCAAGCCTCTTAGAAGATTATGTATATTAAGCTACATTGTTCTTTCTCCTTTATTCTATGGCCTCTGTACTGTTTTTATTGTTGTAAGCCACACAGAGTTGTCATGGTGGCCCATGGCTTATAAATTTTATATAAATAAAAAATAAATAAATGTACCAAGATTGGATAAAATTGAAGAAAGCCCACACCAATCCTTATATTGGATAAGACCAATCGAATTGATAAGTGTTTGTGTGTTTTTTTAAAGCATTTTGAATTTGTTGTAACAACTTAAAATGCTGAAGATTTAGACTCGAATATCGGTTTGCACTGTAAAACAACTGGAAATTTGAAAGAGTGATAATTCCACTCTCCTCCTGTCCCAGTAACACTGTTATGCTTCAGACTGCTTTATATCTGTATATTACTATGCCCGCTTTATTGTTGTTGTGTTTTCTTTGTGTTTAATGGCTTTGTTAGGAAGACAGGTAAGAAATGATGTAAAATATGCACAGTAGGTGCCACAGAATTCCATCTAGGAACATTATGGGGTGTTTTAGAGATTCCTTGAAGAAATATTTGGTTGGAATTGCTGTCCCCCTGTGGGTTTTGTGGGTGTTGCTTCCCTGGATCAACATGTTGTGTGCATCACAAGGCTATCAATGCTGATAAATTTCTCTGCACCTGAAAGGACCAGATTTGCTACTACTGTACAGCCTATTCTAAGATGATAACTTGGAAAACTAGACATAGTTTAATTACCAGCCACATCCTCCATTCTTTTTTGTAGGATTTGGACTATACTGCCTAATATGTCTAGGAAATGGGAGGAAACTGCATATTGTTTGGAATCTTTCTATTGGCTTTTCAAAAAAAAAAAACTCTTGATACTGATTTTATATTTCTCTCCTTGCCTTCAGTATCACATTTTTCTTCTTCACTGTCCAAAACAAATCTTGACTGTCCAAAATGTTTCCTGTTACTGACATTTTTACTTAGTTTTTTGACATCCCAATGTTCTCCCTTTCTCAATGCCAGCTTCATTCTAAGCATAATCTGGTTTAGGAATTTACTGATGTCCCTTGACTTTTCAATCTTGGATGGTTCTGTTTTTCATAGAGGCACATCCAGATTTGTTTATTGTCTGCACTGAAAATCCAGGCCATGGAAATGAAAGGGGAGTGAAATCTGTTTGCTGACGTTTACATCTGAAATTGGTCCATTCGTGCACATAATTAGTTGGTGTGGCAATCACGTAGGACATGCATGTGGGAACTTGCACCATTAATGGTCCCACTTTCATTATCAGGAGATCATGACATTAATTCCTTTCATCTTTTTATCTTGGCAACTGTCCTTTTCAAGTAAAGCAGTTTATACTTCTTCAGAAAAGGAAACGCAGACAGTTTGATTTGTTGTGTCTCCCAGAAGGAGACATGCCTTTCCACGCTAAATTATTTCCTGAAGCAAAGAACTGAGTCAGAACCTACTTTGCTTTTAAGTTAATTCTGCCGGTACCTCAAAGAAAGATGGATTCCATAGGATGTATCATAAAAAGGTGCTCTGTAATTCAAGGATTTTTACTTACCTCCCCTACAAAGGAGCTTGAGAGGTAGTAGGAGAAATTCCTTCTCATTATCATTATGCTGCTGATGAAAACCATTTCAAACAATAAAACTGGAATATAATTGTTTATCTGCATATCTCCTTGTTATCTTGGCCCACGGGTTTCAACACACTTTTTGAAATCAATTATTCCTTATTATGCATCACCAGAGATTTTTCTTACCGAGGGAAGGACAAATACATCATTTTCAGTCTCTCATTACTGTGAATTGGTCAAGTTCAGTTCATTGAAATTTAGATTTTTTTAAACAAGTTTATAAAAAAATTATATATTTTGGACACATTTCTTTAATCACATGCATACTTGTTTGCAATGTACCTTAAGATGCAGTTTTTAAGCAATTTCCTTTATTGTAATGTTTTGTACATCATTCATGAATATGCATGTTTATACAGGCTTCGCCTAAGAAACATTTTTTTTAAACAAAGGAAGAATTGCATTGCAATATTTGGAAAAGTATGAATTCCAACTGTTACCAAATTCTAGTTCATGTATGGATATGAAAAGTTAAAATTAGATTGTCTTGTACTCAAAGGTAGCCTTCATGAATTCCTCTTCTACACCAATCTCTGCCCGCTGAATGGTGCATTAATTCACTCTATCCAGCCAATAGAAATATTTGCTAAAGCAACCACAACATAATCAACTGTAAAATAATGTTTTTCTTGCTTTTGTTAGATTTATGTCCTGCCTTTGTGGTAGCAGCTGAAGGTAGTTTACAAGAGGCTCACCCATCATTTTATCCCATTTACCCTGTGAGGTAGATTGGGCTAAGAGAGATGACTGGCCCAGACTCATCCACCCCGACTGAAAATCAGAAGGTGTCTGGAAGAAGATTTTCTGACTAAACGCATGTGCTTTTGTGAGCTGCAACTTATTTCATCAGAGACACAGAGTGGATAAAGTGATTTGATGAAGTGAATTGCAGTTCATGAAAGCTTATGCTTTTCCATAATATCTGCTATTCTAAAAAGGTGCTACCAGACCCCTTCTGATTTTTGGTACCGTAGCCTAACGTGGCTCTTCTCCTACACTGTCCATCTTAACTAGCGCACCAGAATAGGACGATAAGGCTGACTTGTGAAAGCAACTAGTGTATTTTGTACTAGCTCTAGCCAATATTGTTGCCTGAGACCTAGACATACTCAAATAACCCAGCTGCCACTGATCTTTCTTCCAAGGAGATGATGGCATCAGCCCTGGTTCTTCCCATACCAATTTCATCATCAGGACAACTCTGGAATGTAGACTAGGCTAAGAAGGAACGGGCTATGTTTTCTAAAAGCACTCTGAATTCATTGGCCAACCCGCCTGATTTTCATGACATGGTGATTTTGTTTTCCTGCTCTTGCTGCGTCTATAGCCTTTTACTGCACAATAACCTTAGCAAGGCTTAGCAAACTGGCCACTGTAGGGTTGTTTCTGTAGCTTTAATGACTGAAGCATGTTTAAACTCATAATGGATCAGGCTGTGCTTATGACAGACACAGTTCAAATCCAGCAACACTAGGAATCGTTATTGCTAAAGAAGGAGGGAGAAATGAGAACAATAAGTGTATGTCAGGGTTTACCAGTTGTATAAATGTATGTAAGCGCATCACTGTAGTAACTTTGTCAAAAACTCCCTTCTCAGACTTAAGAAATTAAGCCCACAGGGCAAGGAAAGTAAATGCCAGATATGCATAAATTAAGCAAAGGAAACCTGCAGCACAGATTTCTTGTTGTACACTAAAAATAGCCCCCTCTAATGCAGCTGAAACCTTGGATTTGGTGCAAGTGGGATGCTTTGTAACCTTTGGGAAACCCTGGATGGAGGTCCCATCGGCCTCTTATGCTTGTATGAGTGGGGCGACAAACCTCCAAATTCAGACTGAATTACTTCGAATTTCAGGGAGCCAGTAGAGGTGCTGTAATGTTGCTGTTGGAAAAAGACCAAGAGTAAATCCATCCTAGGAAACATAAGAGCACATGTTAGGGATTACATTGGGGTTAGAAGAGCAGCAAAACATGGTTATTTTTCTGCTCATATTGTGTTGCAGCCCTGCTTGAAATGATCCATACCCTGCTGGAGAGAGACAGGTCACAAGAACATCTACAGGGTAGCTGGGAAGATTATTCTAGGGGTATAGTGGATATAGTTGCTTAAATCTGCTTGGAGTTGATACTGACTAGGCAAGTTTTGTTGTGTTGACCGAGGCCTTCTCTGGTTACATGGGAAGTGTTTGATCCTGTGATTCACGAGGAAGTAGACAGGATCCTTGTGATTATTAGTCTGGCTGCCTATTTAATAAGTTCATGTCCCTTCTGGTTGGTTAAGGCCAATATGGTTGGATCCATGTGTTGGTAAATTCATTCTTGGGAGAGGGGGTGGTTCTGCCTGCCCCAAAGGAGGCAATGATGCACCTCTTCCTCAAGAAGCCATTCCTGGATCCAGTTGTTCTGGATGATTTTCATCCAGTTTACAAGTTTCCTTTTTGGGGTAAGGTTATAGAACAGGTGGTCAGACTAGAACTCCAGAGGGCCCCAGAGGAAACAGATTAACTAGACCTGTTTAAGTTGGATTTCATTCCAGGGTTTAGTATGAAGACAGCATTGATTGCACTTGTTGATGATCTCTGGTGGAGCTGGAACAAGGATAGTGTGGCTTTTTGGGTTCTTCTTGATCTCTCAGTGGCTTTCAAGCCTGAGATCATGGTGTCCTTCTGGATTGGCTACAGGGTTTCTGAGTGGGAGACATAGACTTATAATGGTTGCCCTCTTTTGTCTATGGCTGATTTCAGTTGGCCTTGACAGGTGGGGAGAGATTCAGCTGCAGGCCCCTGATTTGTTGGGTGCCGCAGAGCTCAATGCTCTCACCTTTCCTGTTTGACATCTATGTAAGCTGTTGGATGAGATCCTCTGACATGGGGTCAGACATCATAAGTATGCTGATGATATCCAGCTGCACTTCTTGATTTCTAATTCCAAGTGATGCTGTTGATCCTCCTCAGACTCAAGCAGCCTCCTGGCAGTGAGAAATGACTTCAGTTCCCAGTGCCTGGACGCTACTTGAATCTGGATGGGAAAGAACAGGCTCAAACTCTTTCCTGACAAGATCAATTGGTTGAGGATATGTGATTCTTCTGCTGCTGGTGATTTTCCATCATAGGTTCTGAATGGGGTGGCACTTTTCCCTTCACAGCTAGTGTGCAATTTGGGGGTCTCACAGCTTGTGTTCAATAAGCAGGTGGCATCTGTGGCCAAGAAGGTCTTTGCACAGTATGCCAGTTGAGCCCTTTTCTGGGCCAGGAGTCTCTTTTCATATTCACTATGCCTTGGTCACCTCGTGTAGACTACTACAATGCGCTTTACATGGGACCACCTTGAAGACCACTCAGAAGCTACAGCTGGTTTATAATGCAATGATGTGGGCAGGTATGGGATATCTTCATGTACCCATGTAACATCTTTGTGATGCAAGCTGCACTGGCTACCAGTGAGCTTCTGAGTGCAAGGTCCTGGTTATTGCCTATAAAGTCCTTCATGGCATAGGACCTTGCTATGTGAGGAACCAGCTGTCTTCCACCATCTGGATGTGGATGTGCTTCATGTCTCATCCATTAAGTAATGTACAGTAAAGTAATGAATTGGGCATGTTTTGCTGCCTTGAGTCATATATAAAAATATGATGATGATGATGATAATAAAGATCACACATTGTTTGGCTACAAACAATGACATGACAAAGTAGCAACAATGGTGCATTGGAATATCTGCAAGAAATACCTTTTGCTTGCAAGCAAGAACTGCTGGGGCCACAAAATAGACAAAGTAATAGAAAATGAAGAAGCTAAAGGGCTCTGGGACTTTAGAATTCAAACAGACAAACACCTGCCACACAACACCCCAGACTTAACAATTGTTGATAAGAAAGAAAAAAATCTGGATAGTGGACTTTGCAATACCTGGAGACAGCAGAATAGAAGAGAAAGAACTGGAGAAAATAACAAAATACAAAGACCTGCAAATAGAACGACTGTGGCAAAAGAAAGCAAAGATAGTACCAAGAGTAATAGGCACCTTGAGTGCAATCCCAAAACATCTGGAGCACCACTTGGACATCATTGGCATTGACAAATTCACCATCAGTCACTTGCAAAACGCAGCTTTCTTTGCAACAGCTTACAACCTGCAACAATACCTTTAACACCATCAAACAACAACGTCTGCCTATCCCAGGTCCTTGGAAAGGACTCGATAGGTGGATAAAAATGCCAAATCCAGTCTAAACATTTGGCTGACTTGTGACCAAATACAATAACAATGTAATCTTCCAGTGGGACCTAGGATGCATGACTTCTCTGTCACAAGGCTTGCCCTCTGGAATAGCATTCACAAGAAGTTTGGATCACCCCACTGTACAAATCTAGACAATTTTTAAAAGCTTGGCATTTCCCCAAGCTCAGGGAGAGACAGGTGTCATGTCAATTTGTTGTCTAGTTTGCCTTAGTTATGAAATGTTGTTTCCCCATTATGTTCAATTCTATGTCATGTTAATACGTCTTTCAAGTAAACCCTTGAGGTGAATTTTCTTTCCAAGACTCCCTGGACTTTTTATTGTGCAGTGAAAGTCACCATCTTGCCATTTTTGACACATATATCCTGATAGGAAGTTTTTGCTTTGTAAGTGGAATCATTCACCAGTAGGAGTTGCCCATGGCATCTCAGGAGCTGATCCCTCCAGTTTATTATGGTCTAGACAAGGTCCTGGTTGGCTTTGCCATCTCCCCATCAGTATTTGGAAACATTTCGAGCTACCCTAAGGGGAATCATAAATGGAAAAGCCGCTTGTCTAAAGGGCGAAACAAATAAACCTTCCTTTGCAGTGTCAAGTTCATTTTTCTTGTGCTCGAGGGATAAATTGTGCTCTGACAGCTGTAGATGCATTTCATTAAGTACATATTGTGCTGGACCTTGGAACTTCTTTTTAATTTCAGAGACTTTGCTTTTAGATTGTACAATCAACAAGTAGGATTTGCAAGAGAAGATGAGGAAAAAATCTTCCAGCTTCTGTTCAGCATCGCCTAACCTGCAGCCACAGCTCTAGATTCATGTTGGGCTACAGCCCTTATAATTTCCAACTATCAGGTCCAATAACTATGTTGACTTGAGATGATGGATGCTGTAGTCCAACACATTGTTGGAGAAGGCTGCTGGAAAGGTCTGCAGGCAGGAGTTTTACACTCCCAACCTTTTCACATTATATCAACATGTATACATCCACCTTGATCCACAATAATTTAACCACCCCATCCCCCCCCCCCCACTTCCAGTGTACTTTGATGCATTGGATAGCTAGGTCCCAGTGCTCACAAATCAACCCCCCCAAAAATCATTTTGTATAAAAATAGGCAAAAAGGAATTCCTCAAGCATTCCTAGTTTGCAGCAAGGACTGGGGAGATTGTTCCTCTTCTGCATTAAGAAAAACAGTCATACGTTTCTTTAGGGAAGGCTGTTCAACAACTGGAGAGAATTTCTAATGAAATGAAAGAAGAGAGGGGAAATGGTTGAAAAACTATTTGAAAAAAAAGGTTTTCTCTAAGCTGAATACTGAAAGGAAAAATCAGTAGACACATAGAAAGTCAATTTTTAGCACAAACTCTTCAAATCACACAAGATTGTGCTTGATTTTTAGATCTCTGAGGATCACGTCTGATGTTATATTTTTCAGTCTTAGCTTGCAGATGCCAAGACCTTGTGCATTTAAAGCAGATGTTCTGCTGCTCTCCCATGAATACCAGATTCCTGGCTTCTGTTCTCTCTCTGTCCCATACTCTGTAATTGCTTTTGTTTATCAGTGCAAAACACTCCCCCCACCCCGGCCCCTTGGTAGTAGTATCTGGCCAAGAATGATACCTGCTAGCTTGGGTCTCTGGAGAAAATGCAGCTGTAAATATATGCCTGCCACCAGAAGCATGAGTATATTGATAAATATCAAAAGTCGTTCACAAGTCCAGAGTCTCCCCACATTGACATGCATGCAAATGTATGCACATAGATTCAAAGTACCAGTGCAGCTCCACCATATCCAGGTAAAAAAATTAAAGTCATTTTCTTGCATCTTCCATCCCACCAACGTGGACTTTCTTACTGCAGGCCACACCTAGAAAGTGAATTCTGCATCTGTATGCTGAGACACAAGCTTTGCCCTTCTCTTAACTGGATGATCCTGCCTGGTGGAACGATATTGATAAGATTCTAAAGTAGCTTTCCTGTGCTGCCTTGTTTAAATTGAAAGTTCCCTTGCCATCTTCACTTGTCCCTCTCTATATATGAGTCAGAAATTCCTGCCCACCTTCCCACAGGATTGCTTAGTTTTGCTTCTTGGGCCACAGAAGGAAAAATCATTGGCTTTCTGAATAAAAATTTGGGACAAAGCATGGTTTAGCTGTGCTTAATGTAACTTTTGTGAGGGCAATCAGGGTCACTGTGGGGAAGTTGGATAGGTGGCCCTTCCAACATTTGTTTTCTATGTGCTACAAATTATATCTGGTCCCGGTTGTCGTAACAGCTGTAGCTGTAAACAATTTAGGTATATAAGCCACAGTTTGGGAAAACTGGGATAAGCAGGAAGGGATACAGTAGTGACTTAACCAACTGGGTGAGGCTGTTTGCTTTCACAATTAAATCCTGTGCACAGGTCTATTTCTGCTTCATGCTTTATATAGCTTCTAAGGCTGTGTCATTTTCTTGGAGTTAAACTTTCTAGACTTTTATGTCTCTTCATAACTGAACAAAAGTAACTGGTGTTTGAAAAATTAAGTGGTTTGGTCTGCCTATTATTTGTATAGGAAAGTGCCAGGAAAGCTGGGGGTTGTGAGTTAGAATGGGAAGTTAGGGGCAAAAAAAGGCTCAGAAGATGACAGTAGTTGTTTGTCAAGAAAACACCATGATGTGCCCCTGTGTAATCACCAAGCAGTTCTCAACTCAAAGGACTCTTTGCTGTAGTGGAAACACTGTGGGAGGAAAGCCGTGTAGCAAAATATCAGATGGCATGTGGTAATGCCTTTCCTGACTAACCAATTTTATTAAAAGGCATAAGCTTTCGTGAGCTGTAGCTCACTTCATCAGATGCATAGGGTGGCTTGATGGATGTAGGATTAAAACTGGGAGGGGGGAAAGGAGGGGAAGACAGGTGGGGCGTGCAGCAGTCTCACCCACATATCAAAAAGTATCTAGAAAGGTCTCACCAAATGCAATGGGTTTTTAATACATTATAGTTGTTAGTTGATAAAGTACTTGTGATCTGTCTCAGGTATAAGCTGCACCTGCACGACCAACCTGTCCTCCCCTTTCTCCTGTCCCCACGTCCCCATTTAAATCCTCCACCAGGCTAGTCACTAGATCCAGATTCGGGGCAGCTGAAGGATAACATTCCCTGATGCCATTTTTATTCCAGAACTGAAACATCTTTTTAAAGAGTCTTACGTCCTCTTTTGCAAAAACTTAAAGGAAAGGAAGAAAGCAGGACTTCAGGAGAAGGAAAGGCAGGAAGCAACACCATTCTGTCAGCTCTGCTTCTTTCTTTGCATTGCACATGTACACAGATTTTAGCTTGTTACAAGCCTGCTTTCTGACTTTTAACAATTGGTATTCGAGGTTCTTTTTTCTTCTCTCCTGCCCATCCTTTCTTCCTTTTGTGCCACGTTAAATGCTTTGACCCTGCTGACATAGATTGTCTGCTTTACTGATCCTACATAAACCGCTTTCGGAGTCTTTTTATGATTTAAGATTAAAGACATGAAGAAATACATGAAATATGGGTCACGTACGTTGTTGAAACCTGTTTTTGTTCCGTCAGTAGTTTGGAGCAGAAAGCATTGCATAGGTACAGGAAGCCATGCACTGCTTAATTTTCACCTACTGTCAACTTGGGACCAAGTGCCTCTTTCATAGCCAGAGAGCTCCATATGATGATTGACAGCTGACAAGCATTGTGGGTGAAGTGAAAGCAACGTTTTTCAATGGCACTGGATTTATCAGCGTGCATTTGCTCGAAACTGCAATAAAATCCCTTAATTGTGTACCTTTGAGTTTTTCTGAGCTAGTTTGGAGACATATGATTATTTCTTATTTTGAGAAATGAGATATAGATCCTGGGGGAAGATAACCAGTGTTTTTTTTTTAATTTGTTTATATGCTATAAAGCAAAGCGGTGCTGCATCATAATGATCTTATTTCATAGCCCCTCAAAGGCTTCTGGGTTGAAAAAGTCACTGTGATAATACTACTTCCCGTACTCAACAGGGTACATCCCATTAACAATTTTCAGTGTCAAACAACACCTCTTTTCAAGCTGCTGTAAGGAATTATCCAAGTTCTATGCAGGGGCATCTCGTAGAGTGTTTTATTTTGGGAAAGTAAACAAACATATGCATTTTCCATGCAGCTTTTTGTGATCTCTATTTACATGTTGAGTAAGAGGAAAGGCTACTAGCTCCCCTTCGGGAAGGAAGGAGCCATCCCCACATATGCAGGCTGCAATATGTCTTATTGCTTTGAAATTGACTGGGGATGCATGTTCTAAAATGTGCCCCTACAGCCGCATCTCAGTCCTTCTGTGCCACTGCTGGCGAGGTCAAAATCAGCCAGATGGTGGAAAGAGGGTTGTGTTGCAAGACTTTTTAATGGAAACAGAAGGAATGATGTCATTGTAGCTGGGCTGTCCCCCACATAACCACTACACTGGGCAAACGTCTGGATAAAGGCACGCAACATGGACTGAAAATATGGGCGCTGACTAATTTTCTTTTGTGTGGAGAGGGGATGAGAGAGTTATTGTTGCATCAGAAGAAGTGGTGGTTTATGTGATAGGACACTGTTTGAGTCTTTTTAAAACAAAAAACAAAAAAAACTCTTATTTTGATCAGCTAGAGGAGAATTGCTTGGCTCATGGTGTTCTCTGCCTGATCTCATCATGCTAAGGTCAAGAGAAGTGAAGACAATCAGTGAGCTTAGTAACCCCCATCAGTTTTTTACCCTGAACATGTAGAAGTTTCTGAAGACACCTCTAGTTCAGAAATGAGACCAACAAGGGGAGAACTCTTTGTACCCAGACCCACTTTCTCCCCCTTTCATCCCACATCCTGATTTTAAATACCTGAAGAGATTTATTAACTTTCTTTATTGCTTCTTTCATAGCACATTTTATTTCGTGTCAGAAGCAGCTTGTATCTCTTAACCTGACCTGTCTTGGTCCTCATTAATTACTTTTATGAAGTACCTCAGAATCTTCCAAGTGTCTTTTAGGCCGTTACTTTTATTAAAGTGTTTATTTTAGGAACATGTCTCTGCATTCCCCAGAATCTGCACAAGTTGGCTGGATGATCTATCTTACTCTTCATTATTTAACTTAAAATAAAGTAAGGAAGAAAGAAACAGGAAGTAACAGCTGTGTCTGGATGGAGAAATTAAAATTGCACTCAGTAAGAGAACTTAATTTATTCAATGACACCAAAGAACGGACGCCTCTGAATCATTGCAAAACAGCTTATAAACTTAATAGACTTAGTCTAAAAAACAGCTTTTAAACATTTTCTATTTATGTAGGTTGCCTTTTGTCAGATAGAATTTTTGAGCTAAGTATATTTTTCCGCCATGACTGTTTTTCTCACCACATCTCCCTCCACCATCACCAAAAACCCCTTTCTACCTACAAGAAATCTTTTCCACATCAATTTCTCTGTGACAATTAGAAAACCCTGCATGTTGCAAAACATTCTGATAAATGCTCCAGAGCTCGCCCTTAGTTCACATAAGGTACCATCTGCATCAATTGGACTTCACTCATCCTTTTAATTTCAAAAACACTATTGTTGCTGAAGTTGCCCAGGCGTTCAGATGCTTCCTTCTCCCACCCACCCACCCACACACACTGCCCAGTTTCCCTTTGGTCTTCTCAGAACTTGAAGCAATGCCAAAAGATACGTTTGAAGAGTGGGCTTACTCTGTTTAATACTGTTGGAAATAAAAGCCCACTGAATGGAATGCTATTGCAGAACAAAATTCTCCCAGTTTGCAAGCAATGCATGTCGCCATTTCTGTCTCTCCCCCGACTTCAGCTCAACTTCCAAAGAGGCACAGACAATGCCACCCCGTTCATCAACCCCCCCCCAAGGATGGAATAGAAGAAGATCCCCAATGATTAGATACCATAAGTTTTCTCTTGCATAAAAACAATCAGAGTCTTTCCATGGAGGATTTGAGTTTTCAACCCAGAACCTTCAAAGGCCCAAATGCTGTTGCTGCTGCTTCTCCTCAAGTGTTTCTACTGCACCATCAGCCTGTCCTAGTCTCTCCCCCCCCCTCCAAAAGAAAAGACAACAGGATTTAAGATCAGCCTGCCTGAAACAAAAGAAAGAGTCAGCACAACTGCTTGAAAGCTCTGGTTGAGGAACCAAGTGTATCCATGGCTGACCAAGTGATTGTGCAACAGGAGACCCAAGTCCTATAGGTACCATTTCCCTGGAAGTAACAATATATATTTTTTAAAAATGAAATAAGTAGCCATTTCCTTACCTAGCAAGATATCCTAAATAAACTGCCAGCAGTGAGGCTGATCTAGGCACTGTTCCAGCTTCTAAATATTGCAACACCATGTTTTGATTTGGAGGAAACAAAACAGAAGAAAATGACTGTAGGCTTCAATATAAGAGGGAGATGCATTAATTTCAGTTGCCTGTTCTTAGGTTGCTATTTTATTTTCCCCAAAATGACACTAATGTCACCTTATTATGAATCATGCAGTGTATGAATCCAGAATGACACTGTTTTGCTGTGAACCCAGCCAGTTGTAGCGTTTTCAAAAATCATGGTTAAAGCAAACCATAGCTTAGCAAAATATATGGGCCCAATCTCTATCCAACGCATTCTGGATAGCAGTAATTAAATAAAATCCATTAACAAAAGCTCCAGTCAAACCCCTAACAGCCAAGGAAGCAGAGTCTCATTAATCAAAGGGCAAAAATCTTAGAAACTACATCAGTATACTCCTGCCCTCATTTATGAGTGAGTACCTTAAGGCAGGGTCTTTAATGATTTTCCTGAAGGTTGTCTAATGGATTGGCTGATACCTTGATTAAGAGATAAAGCTGAAATCTGTATGTGGTCCTCATCTACTATACTTTGAAAGCTCCTTTTTCTTTCCCAAACTGTAGAGAATTCCGGAACTCTGTTGCTAGCCCCTCTTACAGACACATACACACACAAACGATAGCATGCTTCGATCCTCTGTGATCTTTGGGGGCACTTTCAGCCCAGCACACTAAAATAGTCCTTGACTTCAACCTTTTTTTATCCTATTTCCTCCCAGATATTTTCATGCACAAAAAAATTGTTTCCTATGAAAATTCATGTAAGTGACCAGTGGAGGTGGGTGGGTTGTGAGTGGAATTTCATCCATCTGCTCTGCTGGGTTGTTTCCTAAGTCTTTTATTGCTGGCATTGGAGGTGCTCATGAAGTTGGTGGTTTCCCAATAAAACCGCAAAGCATTCAAAGGAAACTGGCAAGGCTGGGGTGCTGAATCTCTGGAGGCATACACAGAAAGGAGAATGGAGCCAGTAGCAGAGTAGAAAAGAAGAAATCTATTCAATAGCAGTAGAAGTAGTTTCCAGATATGGAATCTCAGCATAGATTGAAAGACCCAGGAAGAAAAGGTGTTATGCAACTGTTGGCTTCAGGGGGTCCATCCACTGCCATTTCTTTGGGGGTCCTGAGAAGCTGAATAGACATGGATTGGTATATCTTTTTCTCTGTTACTCTTTTAATATTGATTCAATAAAATCCTTTTTGGCATTCCTCTCTCGTTTGAGCCTTTTGTCTGAATCCTAAAGTACCGCTTGGCTCCTGGCTGACCACCGGTGCCACCGCAAACCCTGAGATGAAGATTTTTAGGACTGAAATGTAAGAACTGACATCTTTTTTTCATAAAAGTTAAAACGGAGAGGGGACGGGAGAGAAGAATTAAAGAGTAACACATTTTTCCAGACTAGACCAATATCTAGTTGACTTTATTAAGAACAGTTGAATTCTCTGGGTTGGGAGGGTAGAAGGAGATGCTTGACGAAATGAGAATCTTACACATTGTAGTATCATGAGCAACAAGCATTATTGTTTTGATTTCCTGAAGAAGGTGTCCTTGTATATTTGAGTAGGTATTCAGCCACCCCTGTTGAAAAAAATGGCTCTGTTGTAAGCATACAATTTTCACTGTTCACACTTTCCCTGTGAATTTAAGCAATCATGACCCAGCCTGCTTGGGTCTGGGAGCTTTCTAAGATAGAGACAGAGGCCATTGTTGGAAGTAATTATCTTTTCTGAACAAAATCCTGACTTTTTCTGGATCTGTCAACTTTCTGTTGCTGGGAGTTGGGCGGCATATAAATTTAATAAATAATAATAATTATTATTATTATTATCATCATCATCATCATCTTTCACCTGGACCACAGTTCACTCTCCTAGCCTGGCCATTCTTGTCTCCAATAAAGTGCTTACTATTATTTTTCACTTTGGACTCAAAGACCTTTTGGTTTACTTGGCTTCTGATCCTTAGCAGACAATGTTTTCTGGCAAATGACACACTGAGGCTGATCTTCTCAAGTAACAAAAACTCTTGTCAAACTAAAAGATGTATCTTCCATCAAGATGTATCTTCTACCATTGTCTGGTCTTAGCCTTATTTTTATCAGCATTACCAGTAGATTAGTATTCTTCAGTTTTTCTCTTAGCATCCAATATACCCTTTTCCCACTCTGAAAGGCCAGAAATTTAAAGCAATGGATAAACTCACTAAATTTACTTACAGATTTGCCAAAGATGATGGATATATTATTTCTATGCCGTATTGTCAGAGATGCTAGAGACCTACAAATATTTACAACAGAAGCCAAGCCTAACCATCAGTGGTCAGTATCAACATACTGCCAATATCTGGTAATAGTTTGCCACATAGAATCATAGAATTATAGAGTTGGAAGGGACCACCAGGGTCATCTGGTCTACCCCTCTGCAATGTACAGAAAAACCAATTAAACTATCCTTGAGAAGGGGCTGTCCAGCTTCTTAAATTCCTCTAAGAATGAAGAACCCACAATCTTTGTAGGTACACTGTTGTACACATCAGGGACCTTTTCCATATATTTACATGAAATCTAGGTAGATGTAACTTCTACTCATCATTTCTGGTCCTGGTTTTTGTGGCTATGGAAAATAGTTTGGGTTCTTCTTCCCTGTAGCTCTATATACCTTTATATCACCTATCATATATCCCTTTATCTTCAGTCTGAACATCCCAAGTTCTTTCAGCCTGTCTTCATAGGGCATAGCTTCACGATCAAAAGGTGCCAGCTGTTTTATTCTGCAGAAATAAAAATGTCCATTCCAGTTGTGTTTGAGAGCTCCAGTCCCTTAAATGTATTATTCCATATAGCAAATCACACAATCTTCTAGACATTTTTGACCTAGCAGTGAATTTTAACATATAATTTTAATTTAAAGAAGCAATTTCACTGAACAGTTGGGTCTCTGCTAAGAAAAGAAAGGAGGTAGAAAATTAATTCATAAGCATAAAGTCTGAGCTCAACTATCATGCCTAAGCCAATGTTTTAAATAATACTGCAACCTCTTTCTAAGTTGCTCATAACCCCTTTGTGGGAGATCCTAACCCATAGTTTGAGAGCTCCTTGCTTAAATAAATTAGAAGGTAGTGCAGTGTTTCTCAACCTTGGCAACTTTAAGACATGGATTTCAACTCCCAGAATTCCCTAGCCAGCATGGGATTTCAATTCCCAGAATTCCCTAGCCAGCCATGCTGGCTAGGGAATTCTGGGAGTTGAAATCCATGTCTTAAAGTTGCCAAGGTTGAGAAACACTGAGGTAGTGTATCTTAGTCCAAAAATGTTAAATCCCTCATACCTTTGATAAATTTCCACTAAGGTTTAATTTTTAAAAGTTTACTCTGACACAATTCTTCTGATCATAATCATTACGTAAACAGTTTTTAAGTTATGTGTTTGGTATGGTGTATCCCTTTTTACTTCTGATGGTGGTATTAAATGTTGGTTTGCTTGACAGTTTGTCCTCACAGTTGCTTTCTCATCAGCAATGTAATACCAGCTTGTATTTAAATAGGACACTGTGTTTAATTAATATCCTGATTAATTTTTGATGAGTAATTGCTTTCTAATTATCTGCTGGCCTTTTTCTTTCTCTACAGTATCACTGCAAGGTGAGATGATGGATCATCTCATCAAAGTTGAGGTTGCACTGAATTGATTAAAATCTAATTCATTGTGTATTTCTCTTTCTTAGCATGGGCAAAAACATGGCAGAGTCTTCCTGTTTTAACATCCCCCCATAATCTGCCCGCCCTCCCCATGAATGAGGTGAAGATGAATGTTGCTTTTAAGTGACCTGGGGAAAGGATGCAGTTTATATTATTGGGAAGGGATAAAGACATAACATCAAATAGCTGGCTGGAAGAGCCAGGTTTTCACAGCTTTATGAAAGCTTAACGTGGTTGGGGCCATACAAATGTCAGGGGTGATGCTGTTCCACCAGCCAGGGGCAGCTGTGGAGAAGGTGAGCCCTCCAGGTCTCACCAGATGACAATGCTTTAGAACATAGAGTACATCAACTTTTCCATATCTTACTGGCAGGGCAGAGATGTTTTGTGTTGTAAACCTTGTTGGGCATAACGGGTAACGACCAACACCTTGAATGGCATCTAAGATCACACAGAACCAGCTTACAGGACCTCCTTTTTAATAAGGGCAGAATGAGGGATGGCCAGTTGTAACTTCCAAGTAGTCATCCAAGTGTCTTCCAAGAGGACCAGTTGTAACTTCCAAGGTTAGCCCTATGTAGGTTGCATTTCAGCAGTTTAAGTAGGTGATAACTAGGGCATGAGTATCTGTGAGAAAAGCATCATTTGCACACAAGATAGATTTGTGGCCTGGCCCTCCTGCCCACAGCTGCCCTGTGCTCATTGAGCAGGAGCTGGAAGTCCAAGAGAATCCCCCAATTATGCTGCCTGGGGAAATGTGACCCCCTTGAGAACTAGGAGAGTAAGTTTCTGTGACCAGAAGGTCCTTGAAACCAAAGCCACGTTCCATTGATCAGGCAGAATGGGTTAGAGTGGAATGCAAGCATCTTGGCTTCCAAATTGCTTTCCCAGGGAGAATCCAAAATGATATCAGTTCAATTAAGTTAATGTATACTGGTGTTCCTGCCTTTTTGGAAATGTTTGAAAAGTCAGCCAGTGAACATTTGTTCATCTCATGTTTTCAAACTTCTCTCAGAGAATAGAAACTCTTTTGTATATCTCTGAATAATTAGTTAGTGACATCTTTTCCTGAAGCATTTCCTATGAAGATAAAAAGGGAGAAGGGAGAAAAGCATGATGAAATATTTATTCTCCCATAACATGAGATGGGCAGCTATATAAATGTAATAAATAAATAATAAATGAATAAATAATACTCTTGAATTCACATTGCTTTTTGCACGTTAGCTCAGGCCTTAACTGGGTGTTTTTCCTCTGTTTTGAAATAAGGAGTATTTAAATAGGGAATGAATACCTATTGGGCTACTGACCCAGGAAGGCCTGTCTCCTTATACTGTATAACGCTTGCAAAATGCTAATCAATATGATAAATGTGTAGGGAGGTAGAGTCAGTCTATGACATGAAGTTAAATCCCACAGATCTTGAATTCCATGATAGGCTTTTGCAACAAAGCCAGCCGAGTGCCTTTGGACATTTAAAAGCTAACCAATTTTTCACTGAGGTCTCAGGATTTCAAGTCAATGAAGTAAACCATGATCCATGGAACTTAGGCACAAATAAAGTGATTTGTCTTTAAGGTGCCCCAAGAGTATCAGATGGATGTTGGAGAAAGCCACTTTAAATGCAAAGCCATGCTTTTACCATAACTGTTTCCTTAAGAAGATGATACTCCCTTCCAGCAATGCCTTGTTTTCCTACCCGGAATCAAAATTGGATTTCTACCTCAATGTGGATTCTCACTTTAGACTCAAAAGGGTTAAGATAAAGATTGCATTCCATTCTATATGTTGTTTTGTTTTTTATTCCTTTAATCTTTTTTACCTCACTGTTTTTCGATGTTCTGCATAATTAAAAAGGGGAAAAAATTAAAATGCATTCCAGTTTCCCATCACAATAGGTTGGTGCACCTTGGGATGGAGGAGAATGCCCCTGAGGGTAGGGGAGTTTAAAGGCTTAACTTTGTATGAAGTAATAGGCTGGCCAGAAATGAAGTACAGCCAGAAAAGCTGTGCACCACTGCTTTATGCCACAAGTTAATTCTGTGTTCTCGAGGGACAAGACCTTCCCTGAACTTCATTTCGCCTAAATCCATCATGTCTACAGGAAATGAGCTGACATGAAATAAGTGTGTTTAGAGCCCTTCATTTTTATGTGAATAGGACACAAGAATTCAGAAAATGAAGTATTATTCTTGTTCAATGGAAAACCCGCAGGCAATAAAGTATTGCAAATTACAGTGTCCCAGGGGTTGAAAACTTTGTGATTGAGAATACAGAAGAGATGTTCAGCTGAGTTTTATTTCCCACCTGGTATATTTAGCGGTAATATGCAAAGAAAAGGGATATTATATTGGCTTAGACTTCTGGGAGTTGTTTCCTCATACATCTGGGGAACACCAAGTTAGGAAATACTGTAGTTGGTGGACAGAATACTTCTGTCCCCACCAACAAATGCGTGGCATACTCTCAGCCATGCTGGTCTCCATATGCTTAAGATCAAATTGGAGAACTTGAATTAACTAAGCTGTTTCTTTAGCTATAGTCCATATTTCCCCCTATATTTGACCTAGAAGAATGCTCTGGATAAGCCTACAGAATTAAAACATTTGTTTTCAAGATTTGGAAGGTGTGTATTATCAATATATCATCAAGATTCCACAATGACACATCATTACTACAGTTTCGTTTTCCCCCTCTCTCTCTATTGTATATCATAATATGGTGAAATCTCATTTCAGAGAACAATAGAAAGAGTATAACTGTTTTGCTTTCCTGTCTCTGGGATGATTAGCTGAATCATTTCTTTTCTAGGGGGTTGGGGAGGAAACCAGTTGAATTATACACACTTTGGCCATGTTGTTGCCATTAACATGATTTTTTGGCTTTGCACAA
Organism: Liasis olivaceus; assembly: GCA_030867105.1. NCBI lineage: Eukaryota > Metazoa > Chordata > Lepidosauria > Squamata > Pythonidae > Liasis > Liasis olivaceus. Next base: position 8,789,133 of record CM061350.1, read on the forward strand.
CCCATAACACTATAACCACAGAAACTAACCTTGCCCAACATGTGAAGCTAAAAGTGGTAAGCTGATTGTCAGTATGCTCAGTGTGTCATTGGAAGAGAGAGGAAAAGCAGTATTATAAGCCCATAAAAAAACTATATGATACCCAGCTTGTTAGTGTGAGGTGGCCAACTCCAGCTGAAATGATTCCCATGATAAATATGTGTATGTGGCATGCATATGTGTGTTTTATTTATTTACTTATTTGATTTATATAATCACCCATCTCACAAATGGTGACTCTGGGCAACTTATACAGGGTTAAAATAACCATATATCTCAAGCAATACCCTGGGCCAATGGAAGAACCAGGTTGTCAAGGCTTTAGAAATGCCAGCAAGGTTGGGGCCATCTGAATGTAAGAGGGGGTACACTGTTCCATAAGGCAGGTGCTAGGACAGAGAGGGCATGTTTCCTGGGTCCCTTCCATGCCAATCCACACTGCTGCATTCTGGACCAGTGGTTGCTTTCAGAGGGTCTTCTACAACAGCCCCATGTAGAGGGCAGTAGTCCAAATGACCAAGGCATGAATGACCGTGAGCAAGGGCTTTCTGATGCAACAATGGGGACAAATGGCATACAAGATCGATATGTGTTAAAACCTTCCTGAACATGGCTGCCATCTCTTTTCAACCAGGAGCTGTGAGTCCAAGAGGACCTCTAAATTGTGCACCTCTCTGGGGGAGGGCAACCACATCCAGAACTAAAGATGGACAGTCCTCAAATTATGGTTATGCAAAGCACGGGGGGAAATGAAGTGGCAGTGAATGGAGAGACAGCCGCCAAAGCCTTGCAAAATCATACAGCTGTTGAATGATGCGAAAACAGGTATTTAGCATAGGCACCTGTGGAGGGGTAAATGGCAACACATCTGTGATTATGTCATAGTGCAACCCCCACTGTTTAAATATGTGTGTTGGGCAGCAGGACAATGGGGCAGAAGCAGGCTAAAAAAATAGCTGTTGAATTGAATAACCAATTAAAATTGCCTGTAAAATATCCCACTTCTAAAATTAATGGATCTCCATCCGCATATACCAACCTCTCCTTTTTCTCATTCACACACACACACACACACACACAGAGAGAGAGAGAGAGAGAGACACCCCTCCTTCCTTTCAGCAGGAACAGGAAAAAGAACAGGATGGAAATGGGGTAGGAAGATAGGATGGCAAGGGAGGAAGAAGAAAGGGGGGGAGGCAAAACAGTGGAGATAAGGCAAAGTAGCTACAAAGAAAGGAAATAAAAGAGAGGAAAAAATGGATTAAAATTCACCAGGCAAGCAAACTGCTTTTCCCCAAAGAAAGTTAATTTCAAAAGGTATCTTTTGCTTTTTTTAGCCGGTGTAAAACAACAACTCCTCCCGATTCATAGATTATTATTTCACAACACATCTTCCAAAGGTTCTGGAAATAAAGTCAGACTGTTTTTAACAGAGCCTGCTCCCCAGTAAGGAAGTAGTAATGGCCAAAGAAAAAAGTGTTTCCTGTGATGAAGAAAAGAAGAAAAACATCTGCAAGAAACTTGATAAGGAGTATCCTTCTACAGGGAAAGATTATGGCAGATATTGCAATTTATGCAAATGAGTTAAAGCTTGTTTGCTTTGCGATTAACAGCAGGATCCTGTTTACTCCAAAGTAAGGTACAGTTGCTCCCAGAAAAACATATGGAATAATGCAGCCTTAGATTTCTTGCAGGATAAAATTGTGCTTTTTTTAATTATTATTCAGCCTTTGGGTCAAGTAAAGGCAGCTGGTTAAGTGAAAAGTCAGCAGTCTGCTTTTCCCTTAAAGCATCCTGAAAAACACTGGTTTGGAAAACGAAGACAGGAGAGTCTTCTCCAGCTTGCAACATGATTTACAAACAAGGCTGCTTGCATTTGACTAATGAGAAAAGAGCGTTGCACTTAGCTCAGTTGAATGATCTGGACTGCCTTTTGCAACAACCGGCATGCTATCTGGAGATTGCAGTTCCAATATATTTGAAAAGTACCAGGTTGAGAACAGCTGTGCCACACATATATAAGCTGCTACTAACTCTAACCTCACTGTTCATGCAGAGAGGCCCCTGACCTGGTTTAATATTGTTCAGGATCTTGGAGCCAGAAACATTCCAGCGAGCTTGATGGTTTACAGCTGGCGCGCTCATTGTTTTGGGAAAAGAAAAACGCTCGGGAGTAGTGATGATAACACAGTCCTCTTTCACAGGTTCACTGCATAGATTGTCCCCACCTTGTTTCAGTGACCCATTATAAATTGCAACTAATCCATCTAGTTACACCACTGCAAGCCTTTAAGCTTTTTTACCCACTGAAGTCAATGAATCAGCAGATCAGTCTGTAAGGAAAGTCCGAATACTGCAGTAATTCTTGGGGGATCTTTTTCAACCATGCATTTTACCTCCTTGAATGAAAAGTATTGAACCATGTAATCCTTTCAAACATAGATCCATATTCTGGGTCAGTACGTGGGTCCTGCTTTTTGCCTTGAATTCTTGTAGAAACTGGGTTGAAAGAGGGTGATTCCCCTGGAGTTCCATTCATGGACGCTGAAGGATCAGTTGGCTGAATATCAGCTTGTAGAATCGCTTGGTGCAAATGTGTTCCTTGTTTACCATCCCTTCTACCACATAATCTAAGTCTCCTTGTTCTTTTCCCTTGCTCTATAATGCATACTCAGATAGAGGAAGGACAGCAGATAGACAACCTTGGGGTATACCATCCCAACACTTTTGGTAGATGTCATGGTGCGAGAAGCTAGCCAGAAAAAGGCTGAAATCTGAAATAATGCCATGCGGGGGGGGGGGGGGAATCTCTTGCATTCTCTTTGATGAAAGAGAGTTCCTTTTGAACTATCTTCTTGAGGAAAAGAGAACTTGGGTGGAAAAATTTAAAGGTTGAATACAGTGCTCTTGCCTTTCTTTAGCAATCTGATACTTAATATGTTTATTTATTAAAGACTGCCACACTCTTCCAATATACCCTTATGTTTACACTAAATGTTAAAATTAATCCAATGCACCAGTTATAGTGAAAACAGAATCCACAGATGTCATAAAAGATGACTTGATATCCCTCTTCCACCAACTATCTGACCTGTTAGAAGTTCTGTCAAACAGCCTCACGATGTGTGCAGGCAGATGTTCATTCTGCAATCTTCCTTCCAGCAGCCTGCACCATCCCTGGCTTTGTAGGTTTCAAGTTAATCTCAAGAGAAGCTATCATGACAAAACTTCTCTCGAAAGCTATTTTCAGGTTGGGAAACATGGACCACCAAGGAAGCTTCTGAAAGAGGTGTCCCCTTCAGCCAGTCCCCCCTCCCCTCTCAAAAAAAGTTTCAAAACACTCCCAAGAGAAATTAGAAATATTTTTTGCAGCCTGAGAATGAAATGAAAATCAGAGAGTAGATATCTCAGCACAGTATTAATCAGGAGTGCTCTCAGTCCCCAGGAAAGTGGGGGCTTCATTCTGAGTATGGAATACCTAAATTATACTGGTAGGCTCCTTTTATGAACCGAAAAGGAGTGACTGGGGAAAGGGGAAGGGATTAAGCACAAACGTAACCTCCTTTTCCTGGATGAAGTTACGTCTGCTCCTTCTGTTAACAACTGCTTTCTCTCTCTCTCTCTCTTTGATTTCTAAAAATTGGGGCAGTGTCATTAAAAATGGGGAACTTCCTATTCAGATCTGACTCACGCAGAACCTCACATAGCATAATCCAACTAGAAGCAGATTTTCCTGCCTCCTTTGGAATTTGCCGTTCTTTTAAAGTTCACTAGTACCTACATTTACATGAGCTTGAAATAGATCTATGCTGTTGGGGAAGTAGCTGTTTGATCCCTCTTGTGTCCTTTTCTAGGTTTAAATATATCTCTCTGCATCCCTGTCCTCGCTCCCATCTGATGCTGTTGTGGTTTGGGGGGGGGGGGGGGAATAGAGGGATAGATCTTCCTGCTTTCCATTGTTGCATTGTTGTAATATTTGGCCGGAGGGCAGGATTTTGATTCTGCAAAGAGGCGGAAAGAGTTAACCCACTCGCTTTCCTTCCGAATTAAAGCCTTCCTTCCCTGCTGTGTTAAAATAAAAATAAATTCGTTGCTTGATTGCACTGTTCCTGCTCTCGTGTGTCCTTTGGCCCTTGAAAAGAGCCAGCCTCTCTAGGTTCCAGCTCTCCATCTGTAATCTGAGCTGTGCAGACCTTGTTTCCTCTGCTTTTCTGATCTGGCTAATTTGCATCGAGCCTGGGAGGGTGGAATCTCTCTGACACCAGCTCCAAAAGTTCCTCTCGCTGTCACCATTGGTTCAGATGTGCCACTCTGCTTGATGTGCGGTGGGGACGAATTTAGTGCTGGGCGTAAACGTGGCCTCTCTGGAGGGGAGAAGGCGACATGAAGAATCTACAGTTGAGAGCAGACATCAAGGTGGGGGGGAGCCTTGTCCAGCATTCCCTGGGGGTAGAGGTGAAATTCATGATTGTCCATTTTTCAGGTGGTGGGAGAATTTAAAACCGTAATCCAAAGCTTTTTTTTTTCCCCTCTCCTGCTTTCTTCCCTGAATGGGGACGAACTTGTTTTTGAAATGCTTGTTAGATAAATGCATATGTTTTTCCATGATAATAGTTCCTTATTATAATGCAATGAATGTGTTTCTATGTGCTGTGGGAAATCTTAAGCTTAATGTGTACTAGTTTGCTAAATACACCCATTTTTTTCCTGTTATTATCTGTCTGCGGATAATTTGTTCATCATGCTCGTGAGTTGTATTCAGGCTAATTAGGAAACATGGCATACATAAGTGAACTTTCAGATGAGGATGATCTTCCTTGCAGAAACATTGCAGACGTTATTGAGGAACATTTGTCAATTACTTTTTGTCTCAGAGGGATCTAGAAATGGAAGAATTTGAAAGTAAAACCTCTGGAGAGTGTGTGTATGTGTGTATAGAGATCTGAATAATGCAAATACAGTAGAAACGTGCATGCTTTCATGCTGTTTTACTATTCTTTTGGCAAATACACTGTATAAGATAGCTGATTAATCGACAGGCACAGGCAACTGTTCTTTTTCAGCAGAATTCTCCTTGGTCTCCTCCCACCCTTTCCTTACATCTGCTTTCATATTCATGCTCCGTTATTGTGCCAGATTTTGGCACCTGTGGCATCAACAGACTTGGCAAATGCCATCTTAGTATCCTCTTCAGTTGCCAAACAGATCCATCCCTGGCAAAAGGGCACGTGCCAGGATGTTCCTTTGCTTAGCAAGCCTTAAACACAAGCACCCTCCAGTAGTCAATAAACACTGGGACCGTCTTTTTACCAAAAGAGGGTTTTAAATGTTTTTGATGCGAGCAGCCCTTTTCAGGGCTGGGGGCTTGCGAAGATGAGCAGCTTAAGACAGAACAAAAGACGGAAGATCAAGGCAGCGTAGAAAAATATCCTGGCTGGGTATTTTCTCCGAGAACTTTTTTCAAGCAGACAACCTCACTGACAAAGGACTGGGGAGGGTAGTCCATTAATACCAACATTGTGCAGAAGAATTCTCCTGTGTCTTTTTTGGGTTTTTTCCCTACCAGTTGTGTTCAATTCGATGAAAGAGAATTTGCTTTGGAAATGCTTCCAGAGGAGAAGAGAACTTCTGTGAAATTCTCAAGGGTGGAGTGTCATGTTCTTTATTTAGGGATGAGGTGACCGAGGGGTGTGGACAAACATTCTTTCTTTTCATTGTACGATTCCCTCTCTGCAGGCTCTCTAGCTTCCTCTACTTCCATTTCATGTTGTTGTTTCCTTGGATGTCCACCTGAAAAAGCCCCACAGGTGGACAGCCAGGGAAACACCACCATCAGCAGTAGCACACCGTCTGCTGCTTTCAACCATAAAGAAAGCTGGGGGGGGGGGGCACTGGGAGAAATTTGAAAGAAGTTTCCAGGCACTTGGAGAAGATGAGAAAACAAAAGCCTCATTAGCAGAAGGAGTAAGCTCTGGAGAAATTGCAAGCTAACTTTGGTGCAACAGGATTTAATGCCCCCTAAAGCTGACTGTTTTGTCCAAGGGACAGAGTTAATGACCATCTTTGTGCCTTCAAAACCAAGGCTGTGTAGTGTCAGTTGGGGCTGAGGTCCTACCCTTCTTCCTGGCCCCTTGAGTCAACAATTGTTACACAAGCCAGCTGCACCACAATAGGGGCACGTCGGATAAGGCTGGGCCTCTCAGCAGCAGATGACAGGAAAAGCAGCAAGATCATGGAGGGCAGATATATGTATTCTGCACAGCCTGCCCCGGGCTTGCTTGTTCCCATCAGGTGCATTTCAAGATATCCTCTTACTGCCAGGGTTGAAATAAGATGCAGCTTAGCCTCTGTCTGTGGAACAGGAGAGGTGTCTCCTTGACCCATCAGCAGCAAGATGTCTTCAACTGGCTTTAATAGAGCCAATGCAGCCACCAAGGAGGACCAAAGCCCTTTCTTTGGGTCAACAGTTGGGGCCCTGGGCTGGTTCAGAGCCTCAGGGCCAACTAGCCACTCCTCAGATCTGTGGGGCTGAGACCACAAAATCCATATGCCCGGAGATTCTCTTAAAAGAAAGGGGAGAGAAGTTGGATCTTCCTGTAGATCCTGAAAGTTCTCTCCCGCTTTTCTCAGGGGGGTCTCCCCTTGTTTGATCCCATCAACAGCAAACCTGGGAGGTAGGCTGGGTTGAGGGAGCGACTGGCCCAAAGTCACTCCGCAAGCTTCCATGGCTGAGGGTGGACTTGAACCTGGGTAGTCCTAGTCCAACACCATACTCACAACATCATGTATTCTACCTGGGTCCCAAAATGCCCCACACAGGTGTTTTCCATGAGCTCTCATGTTCTGCTCCATTTCTGTCAATCTGCATCATTTGTTTTGCTGACGACGCTTACAGGCATATAAGCCACTCAGGTTCATTTTTTGATTGGCATATGACTCAAGGAGGTGTAGATCATTGTGCCTTTCTCCTGTTTCCCCCACAATAACCCTGTGAGGTGGGTTGGGCTGAAAGAAAACAACTGACCCCAAATCACTCAGAGGGCTTTAAACAGAATGGTGGAGCAGAATTATGATTCTCAGCAGCAGAAGCACAGCAGAGCCAGCCAAGAAGCAGAAGATCCTAAATTTAAGAGGATACACCCAGAAAAAGGAAGGTTAGAGAGAAAAAAGACATGTTGGTTTCCATTACTGCAGTGTTTCTCAACCTTGGCAACTTTAAGATATGTGGACTTCAACTCCCAGAATTCCCCAGCCAGCATTGCTGGCTGGGGAATTCTGGGAGTTGAAGTCCACGTGTCTTTAAGGTGCCAAGGTTGAGAAATACTGCATTGGTGTATTCAAATCTAAGATAGCTCTCCCATTTGATATATAGCTTATTTAGGCAGAGAAGGAGAAATAAATAAATAAATAAATTTTAAAAACCTAGTCTTCAGGAGAATAATGCTGGATGGGTGATGTAACTACAGATGTATACATGTCTTGATCCCAATCTTTGACTCAAATTGGATTTTCTGTGCTCTCCTGTAGATCCATGATGATCCCTAGCATATGCCTACCTCTCTACTGCTAAAGGACAGCAGTTTCACTGGGATGAATCAGGAAAACACAAGGGGAAGAAGTGGAGACCTCCAGTGACAGGAGAAAATCCATCAACGGTCTACCCAGGGTTCAGAAAACCGGCCAAGTGAAGAAAGTTGGCAAGGTAAATGCATCCTTTCGAGCATCTCAAAATGCAGAGTTGGCTCTAGGTTTGGTAACCGTGTGTCTTTCCCAGAATCTCTCCTGAGAAGAGTTGAGTATAAAAGGAGCTCTTCCACCACAGGTGGGATCTGTAAAATGCAAAACATTAGAAATGCCCAAGAATAAGAGTTGGCTTTTGTGGCACCGGCTGGTGACCCAAGGCTACGCCTGGTTCCTGTTGTTTGCTCTCTAGGGGGGAAGGAAACCAATCCTAGGAGAGCTCCTAGCAGTGATTATTAATCAAGAGAAGAGGGGCACTGAAGCAAACACAGCTGAATGGGGTGTTCTGCCCTGCTGAGTGTGCCAGTCAGGTATTGGAGACCAGACAGGAAACATGCCCAGATGTGATGGATGGCATGAGTGGGGAAGATTCTGGAATGGAGCTTCAAGGTTGTCAGGAGGGGGGAGAGACATTCCAGGGCAAGCGCCTCCTCAGCCCGCAACAAGACTGTGGGAAAGCGAAGAGGATGAGGCTGGCTCCCCCCTAGAGCCACACGGAGTATATTCCATAGTAGCTGTAGATAAGTTTAGTCTGGCGAGATTCTGTCTATTAGCTAATAAAGTATCTGAACTGTACTGGATGACCTCGTCGTAGTTCTTGGGCTGAACCTGACACCAGATGAGCTAATTTTACATTATTGTAAAGCCACATTGACAGAATCTTGCAAGTCTGAAAGTACAATTCTCCCCCCGTCTCCTTTACAGCCCGAGAGACTGGGGGGGGGGGTCTCTTCTGAGCCTCTTGCCCCACCACTATTCAGCTACAGGCTATGCCCATTCTTATCTGACTGTTCCCTTGGCAGCATCTCTTCGCCCCGTCTCCCAAGGTTTTTCCCACATACCATTACAGGTATTCTCTTGTTCCATGATACCCTGTTCTGGTACCACCCAGTTTTCTGTAGCTGTCCCCTTTTCTGTCAATCGGCCAACCTATTCCAACTTCACTGGGTTGTTTTATGCCTTTTCCCTCTACGTTTTCCTGCATTTAGTCAAGGGCTTCCCTGGCTGCCCTCTTTAGGTACGTTGGGAGTGCTAATTCCATAGTTTCCAGCACATTGGAATGATGCCAGCTTGTAGAAGGTGAGATAATAGTCTTGCTTTCTGGAATTGGCCTGCCTGGGTTGAGTCTGAACATTTTTATCTGACACTTCTGAAAACCGTAAGGGGCTAAGCTGCGTTTTTTTTATTGTGTTGAAAAATCTGTTCTGTGCTACATTTTAATTAAAGTCTTTCTCTACTAATCTTTGCACATCTGTGGGGGGAGGCGCGAATTCTTTGAAATTTGATGTGAGCTGGGGTGGAGGAGAACAATAAAGAGGGAGACTGAACACTTTGGTAGCTCAGATTTTTTTAAAAATCACCATCGATCACCATAGGCACAGTGGCCACCGTCTTTAAAAAATGTATACCATTTTATTTTGCCTGTGTTCTTCCCAGAGGCTTCCAGGATCGCTGTCTACCTAATTCAGTATTAACATTTTTAATGAGGCAAATGGTTTGCAGCCAAAAAGCCATACAGAGGGCTTTATAACATGCAAATCCTTTTTGAGTGTGAGTCCTGATCTATATTTTTTTTTCCTATTTTCAATAATTCCAACCCTATTTCTTCCATAGTGTGTGTCAGTCTTGTTTCTTTAAAGGATTTCCGATATAGCCTGCAAAAATTTAGCATGGGAATCAGCCTCTCCCTTGGTCTATTCGGTAGATGCCTATAAAAGTGTATGTGCAGTGGGCAAAGGGACGTGCCTGGGTGTCTGTGGGGTAGGGGTAAGCCCGGCACCGTCTCCTATGCCAGATCTAGGAAGTTAATTAAATAAATTCTCTCTCTCCTGTTGGATTCAGGTCTTCTAACCTGGCCAGGGATTTTAGACAAGAGAGGCTGGAAAAATTCTTCTGGATGAAATTGTTATACTTGATTAGTGACCAAAAGGTATGAGTGTCCTGGTCTGCACCCTCCTTATTTCCACACTAAATTATATCACTTAAAGAGGTGGACGAAGGGGATTCCCAAGAACTAATGGAACTCTAGGTCACTTTCTGATCACGATGTGGTTTGTAGCCTCCTACTTGAGTAGGCCACTTCAGGCCGCTGATGGATCCAGAAGCCACTTGGGATTTTCCTGAGAATTTGGCAACATCTCTGTCTCAGCTTGGCTGATCTCTAGGATATGGAGGTGGCCAATGTGCTAGATGAGGTTGCCCTTGTGTAACCTCTTTCCTGTCTTGATCCAAGGCAGTGTCTTGGTTTTCCAAGGAGAGAGAATGGAGTAAAACCCCCCCAAAATGCAACTGAGCACTGAGACAAGCCAATCATTACCTATAAAGCTGTGTGCTCATGGCACATGGATAGATTGGGGAACACCTTACCAGATGTGATTCTGCCTATCCAGTCAGTCATCCAGAGAATGCTTGCTGAGAACCAGCCTCCAGCCCCCCACAAAGTCCATAGGACAGGCACAAGAAGACAGGCCTTTTGAGCAATAGTTCCCACAGACTAACTACAGAAATAGGGCTGGCCCCATCTCTTTCATTTAAAAAGTCCTTGAAGTCTCTCTTATTTCAATGGGCCTTCAGTCCATTGAATGGGCTGTTGGACAACCATTGCTGATTATGTTAAAATTATTCATTCCCCATATTATTTCTCTTTCTGTGCTTATTCTGCAGTCCCCAGAGTCCTTGTGATTGGGATGGTCTACAAAACCATACCATGAATAAGTTAGTCACTCCTGCAAGAACCTTTCCTATGAAGCTTTTCTAAGAGTGATGCTATTGGGGTTGCTAAGGGGGAATCCTGTCCTTGAGAGTTTTTTCATTCTCTTGTAGAAATTGGGAGAAACTATCCACCTGAAATTTCTGGGCAAAAACTTGGGGAAGAATTTGGGTGGGCTGTCTGTGTTTAGCTGCAGCTGAAACAGAATTATGGACAATGGTTGTTGGTCTTAACACTGGGTCTGGGCCACCACTGGAGGTCCACTGCATGTATTGAAATGATCCCCAACTCCAAAATTAAAACCATAATTCTTACAGTGAAGTAAAACCACGCCATTTGGGAAAGAGACACAGGGTTGTGTTCTCCCAGCCGTCTAATTCATGGGACAGAAACCTATTCATCCCCATTTCGTTCCATTTGGGCCACAAACATTTGCCCACTATACAAATACTTAATCTGCTGAACAGATGTGAGGGGACAGAAAAGGGCCTTGTAGTGTTGTGTGTGTATTGTGGTTTTGTTTCCACTCTGTCCCCAGGATTAGACTGTTAACGTTTGTGCCAGTTCTGGAGCATAAGTTTACAGCATCTTAAGTAGCAAGTTGATGGAAAGTTTTTCCAGTGGAACTTAATAGTACTAGGGGGCAAAAAGGGGTTTGGAGGACCTAAGAATGTGAGAAGGGATCAGATGGCAAGAGTCTTTTAATAGAAGAGAAGGTGAGAGGACAACATTTAACCTGGGAGTTTAGATAAATACTTCTGTCTTTTATCCTGTACCTTGCTGTTTTTACAACTTACTCTTTGCTATCCTTGGTTATTTGCTGAAACTATAACCAACTTAGTGTCTGCAGGCTAATATATATTAAAGCTGCACACACCTGAAAAGCAGTTTGGAAGAAGTGCTCCAGACCTCACATAAGCACCTGGCTGCTATCTGTTGAAGCACACATGCCTTTTTTTCACGCCTTGGAACAAGCCTGAAGAAGATGCCATTGCTGTAATGAATCAAATCGTTCAAGGAACATATCTTTAGCATGACTCATAAAGCAGCTGCATCCTGCTTCAGGTCTGTGTGGGAGGGCTGCTTTAAAGAGTAGCAGAAGAGTGCTGTGATCCCAGGAGCTTTGAAGAATGGCTTACAAATTGTGTTTTGAATGTAGGCATAGTCCTCATATGCAACTTAATTTCTTCTCTTTCAAGACTGGGCTGAGGAAACCAACTCAGTGGATTCAGGAGCCTGGAGGATTCATGGGTTCAGATTGTACCTTTAAAGACCGTGGTAGTAGAGTCTTCCCTTTTCCTTTATTTGCTTTCGGGTTCAGCCTCTAGCGCATGCTAGGTCACATGCGGACTCCCACCTTCCATTTTACAGCCTTGAGAGAATTCCTAGATTGTGCTATTGAAATTTGGTAGCAAAACCACCCTTTTTTGACAGCTCAATTCATATGTATATTTTTTTTCTTTTAAAGTTGGGGCAGATAACATTTGAGGTCAGCAGGCAGGATGATAACACAGGAGATTTTGTTGTTGTTGTTGTTCTTGTCTTCCTGGGTTTGGGGAAAGACATTTTGAGATCTTTTGTTGGCTATTCAGTGCATTGTTATGGTTATTTTATGCCCAAATGGCACCACTAGTTTTCAGATACTGTGACCGAAGGAAGTTCCAAGGGCCAGTAAAACTCATTTGCTGGTTGCAGAGTATCCACAAGGCTTAAGTTATCTATTCTGAACTTATCCAAAATATGTGGGGGGGGGGAACCCCAAAGGGACCATCTCCTCTGGGTAGCATTTGTCCATCTCATGTGAATCCAAGTTGGAGGGATTTTTCTAGGTGCCTGCCTCCGGAGAAAAAGGGGAGAGTGGGACTCAGAGGATGACTTTTATTACAGTTGCCTCCTCCCTATGGAACAGCTTGCTTCTTCAATCAGATTGGCCCCCTTCTTAATTTCCTTCAGAAAAGCAGTGAAACCAGAGACATTTGGTAGGGAAGACTTGGTGGACAACAGCATTGGGATGATTTTGTTTTTAATTATATATTCCAGTCTTGTTATAAGTTGTGTTTTATTCATGTAGCCCACCAGAATCTAGAGCAGGGTTTCTCAAGCTTGGCAACTTTAAGATGTGTGGGCTTCAACTCCCAGAATTCCCCTGCTAGCGTATGCTGGCTGGGAAATTCTGGGAGTTGAAGTCACACGTCTTAAAGTTGCCAAACTTGAGAAACCCTGCTGTAGAGACTCAATTGGCCTACAAATCCTTGCAATCAATAAATATTGGGGATATCACCAAACATAACTCCTACAACCTGGGGCAAGGGGAGGGGGCGGGAAGCAGAGTCCCCTTTGGAAAGATGAGCTGCCCCTGAGAAGTTGCTCTGGTCAGCCAGTTTGGATCTCCTAGACCGATGAAAAAGTTCATCTTTTGCCGATGTAGAACTGGAGAGTTTTTCCTTCCTTGCAGTTTTAAAGGCTGGAATTCTTCCAAGTCCATGGCAGCCAAGGCAACGTGCCCTCGAAATGAGAGTACGCCACAGGGTACAAAGTTTGCCATGTTTCCTGAGAGCTCTTGTTCTAATGCCTTGGCCCTGTCCTTTTGTCTCACAAGTGCCAAAGAAACCGTGGGGAGCAGGCTGCGTGTGGCATTGAGGCTGGCTGATTAGTGATCAGCAGCCTGGCACACAGATGGCCTTTGGTTGAAGATGCGCCAACTTGGGTAGTGGAAGGGAGTGTGCTGCTGAGCTCTCCTTTGGAGATCTTTGGGTAGAGGCCAGGTGTTAGTGCATATTCTCTCTTGCCAACCCAAGCTGGCATTGCAAAAAATTGCACTTACAGCCACAGCTGAAAATGACAGATGAGCAAAGGTGAACCAAGCCCATTGATGGGCCAAGCTGACCTAGCTGTGCAGGACTGCTGTGACCTCTCGTGAAAGTCATCCCCCTACCCCCTTTTCAGGTATATGTTATTAAGGAGACACCGGTTGTGAAAATAGCTTGATGCTATGTGAGTGGCGTGCCAAGATATCAGCTAGAAATGGGCATTCTCTTCTTCCCTCTGTCTTGGACTGTAAGCAATTATTGCTCAAGAACAAACACTGTTTTTTAATGGCTGGAAAGCATTTAAAGATGCTGTACCACAAGAAGCAGTATTCAAATATTTCAGATAAAATCAATCCCATCTCCTTCATTCTCCACTGAGAGACTGACTGTCCTGTATCAATCTCCTGCAAAGGGGAGGTTTCCAGATGTGTTGGAAGTATAATTCCTAGACAGCATGGCTGGAGATACAACAGCTGCTGAACTTCCCCTGATTTTGATCAATTGCCATAGATCAGAGACTGAAAGGCAGTGGAATTGTCAGTCTATAGCAATATAGGTTGTTTTTTGTTCTTATACCTCAGCATAGTGGCCACCTCTAGATTGGGGAAAAAGTTGTAGAAACAGAGTTTACTCTAGAAAGAGCCTGGAGTAGACCTGCCTAACTTGGCAAAAGTATCCTATAGATATCTATGAAAAGCTCTCCTCTTCAAGCCATGGGCCAATCTAACCAAATATTCCGTATCGCATTCTAGCCAACCAGCTACGTTCAGAAAGCAAAGAAACATGAGCCAGAAGTAATAGATCTCAGTCTTCAGAAGCTGGAGTAGTATGCAGCTTTCAAGGCTCATAGTCATTAGTGGCAGAATCCTCCATCAATGTCTCCAGCCCCCTTCTAGAACCATCAAAATTGATGGCCATCACTACATGTAATGACAGTGAATCCTATACATTAACTAGGTGTTGTATAAAAGCTTGCTTCCTTTATGTCCAGGATGTCCCCAAATTAATTGCATTAGATAACCTTGAGTCTAACACGAGAAAATAAGAAAATGCCCACATTTTTCATATCCTTCATGAACTTCTGCTTCTTTTGCCATGTTTCCCATTGTCCAACTTCTCTCTAACCTAAAAAGGTGCAGACAGGGTAGGCTTTTCTTGGAGGAAAGGTGCTCAAACACCATAATAATTTTGGCTGGAAGGAACTTGCCTTTTTTCCACTGGGGGGAAAGGCCATCTGGCTGAGGATTATAGAAGTTGCAATCCCAACCCATCTGGAGGAAATCCAGAAGAGAGACACCTTCTTAAGGCTCTTCCTCATGGCTGTGTTAAGGGGCTTTCCTCCTTTCCTTCAGTTAGACCTCATAGAAGGAGCCCATGGAATAAGCAGAATGGCATTGCAGTAGGCAAAACACGCTGCCCTCCCCACAATTAATAAAAGCAGTAGAAAGGTTGGCCACCCCAAACGCCTTGTCAACAGAAATGGTGGGAAACCTATAATGGAGTTATTTGGGACAGAACCATATAGTTGGCAGAACTTGGGTCTTTCCCAATTTAAATGGACTTTCAGTATAGTCCAGAACTGGCACTTCTGTGGAGATGATTGTTTAGGTAAATGTGGTTCTCTTTCAAAAGACTGCTAAATGTGTTTCTCAAAAGAGATCTGGCACCACTCCTGTGCACATCAGAAGCCAGCGTGATGCCCAAACAATGCTTGGCAAAATGCTGGTAAGACATTCCCCAGGGAGGTTGTGTCTGCAGAAACCAGGAGTCTGGTTCCTCTTGTAGTCAGTGCTAACATGATCTGGAAGATAATGCCCAGTGCCTGGAGGGGGACAGCATGCCCTAGCATTCAGAGATGGCCAATAGGATCTGGGCAGTTCCCAGTCCCCAAATGTATTATCCCAACCTTGGCAAGAACCATTGTAGATTGCTTGTACAACAAGCTTTGTGTTGGAAGGAGGAGGAAAATGCAGTGTTAAAACTGAAACAGCTGAAGAGGAATTAGATTATGTTATTAAGGCAAGTTCTCTAGAAACAATTGGGAAAGCACCTTCAGGCCACAATTAGTCAGGCGTGAGGCTAAGCCCCTAAGCATTGACATGAGCTAGCATGCAAATATGTTTATTAATGGTTGTGTAATGAAAATGCCTTAAGCCAGTGTTCTGGGAGTTGAAGTCCACACATCTTAAAGTTGCCACAGTTGAGAAACACTGCCTTAAACTGAATGAGACTATTGGTACATTTTGCTCAGTGTTTAATACTGTGGTTGGCATTGTGACAGTCTAGCATTGAAAAACATGGGAGGACTGAATTGACAGGTCTTGGGAAAATGCTGTGCGGCTATAGGCTGAGACTGTAGCCAGATTGCTCCCTTGATTGTTTTCATTAGGTTTCTTTAGAACGGCTTGGTTTAAATCACCAACAGGGAAGACCCCCTTCTCTGGCTAGCTGGTTCTGAACCTGTTAGGAAGTCTGGAGATAGAAAAGGTGGGAACCATTGCTTTACTTCAAGGTTTAGGGTCACCAAGGTTTAGTGCTTATAACCCTAAGCAGATTTCCTTGTGATGAATTCCTTTGATGGTTCCTGCCCCAGGGCATTGTTATAGACTCGTGTTTCTCAACCTTGGCAACTTTAAGATGTGCGGACTTCAACTCCCACAATTTCCCATGCAGGCTGGGGAATTCTGGGAGTTCAAGTCCACACATCTTAAAGTTGCCAAGTTATAGACAAAAATAAGAATTTAAAGGAAGCCACAGAAGAAGGAATTTCTTCTTCTCCTTTACACCAATCAGATAGTTTGGGTTCAGTTCTGAGGATTCCCTGGCATCATTTCTTTTGAAACCGGGCTGCACGTCTCCACACGAACTGGTTGCAGTCACCTGTTGAAAATGGCCTGATCAATTAAGACAAGGCCTTCGACTGAATGAAAGGGAACTGACTGCGTTTTAAAAACTTAAATTGCAAAAGCTCAAAATACCACGGGAGCCAATTCTCTTTTGAAGCTATCCAGTTGGCAGCCATTGCAACACTACAAACAGCGTTCCTTTTCACGCATGAAAACGGATACCTTTTCCTTCTTCTTTTCCTCCGTCTTCTCTCCCCCCAGCCTACCATCTAAATCAGCTTCAGAATTGGGGAAGGGGGGCGGCAGGTTAAAAAGTGACCGTTTTTAGGTCCTTTTAGAAACCTGACCTAATCCATACAACAAAAACCAAGTAAAGAACTAATGGTTGGATAGCCTAAATACTTTTTCTATAAAAAGGAAAAAAAATATCACAACCACCCTGTGGCAGCTGGGTGGTGGCAGGCAGGTTATAGACTTGCACTTGCTCTTCTCTTCCACCAAAGCAGAGCAGAAGCCAGAAAAGAAGGGTGAGAGAAGGAACAACAAACCCATTTGGTTGAAAGGCAGTTCTTCTCTGAATTTAATAAGCTGCAAATTCAGAGACATCTTCCAGGGAACTTTGTATCCATGACATTCCATTTAAGGCAGTGTTGTCCAAACTTGGCCACTTTAAGATGAGTGGACTTCAACTCCCAGAATTCCCCAGCCAGCCATGCTGGCTGGGGAATTCTGGGAGTTGAAGTCCACTCATCTTAAAGTGGCCAAGTTTGGACAACACTGATTTAAGGGGATATATAGGGAAATGAACTGTGGGTCCAGTGTTTAAGAGAATATACGCCTTAACAAAGGGCTAAGAGCATATAAGCTTAAATTCGGCATTTAAAAGCAAAAGGTGCCAAGGGTTTACAATACCGTACTTCCTCCATGATGATCAGTCCAGACTACTGCACATCTTTGTAATAAGAAAAAATATTTAAACTGTAATCCTTTCATCAGGAATTGACAGACTGGAAGACATGTCTTTAAATTTTTACTAATCAGACCCCTAGCAAAGGGACATCTTGATAAGGTTTTGCACAACTTGTTTCAACAGGAATGTCACGTGGATACGCCCTTGGATCATGTTATTTATCTTTCCAAATAAAAGGACCAGCCCTAAACTGTTCCGCACACAAGGTGAAGCTGAGGACAGGTAACCCTTGATCTTGTCACGGGGCTGAGGGCAGTATGAGAAGACTTTAGATGCAGGTAGGGTGAGCACTCACAGTCAAGATCGGGCAACTTTTCCAGGTCATTCTTGGCCATGAAATGCCTCCCCTAGCTACTTATAATGCTGCTTTGCTTAGTAATACCCTGGGAGTGGCTTCTAGCAATATGCCTCAGCATTAAGGTTACTGGTTGGCTTTTTGCATCTCAACCTCATAGGCTTTTGTAAATGCCTTCAGGACAAGCAAGGTGTGAAGATACTGCAAGTTAGTTTCATTTCAGTATGCTTTTGACTACTCCAGATGATGCAGAGTTACCTTCCTGATAGTCATCCTTTACATAAACAGGCCAGGCAGTTGGTACAGGCTCAGCGTAACATAATCCTTAGAACATGGTAGAGAACCTGTAATCCTGCATATATTCTTTAATGACAGTTCCTAATACAGATAGTCCCCCGTTTAAGAACGCGTTCCATTCCCAAGGTCTGTCCTTAAGTCGACTTCGTATGTAGGCCGGAACAGTATTATTGTATAATACTGTATAGGTAGTATTGTGTAATGAACTCAAACCATTGTGTATTTAACTCAAATCATTGCGTATTTACCTTGAACTTTGCTACAATAGGCTCAGTTCTTAACTATGGGTCATCTGTAACTCGGGTGTTCTTAACCCGAAGACTATTTATAGTCCCACCTATCTTGACCAGTGCTGAAGGATCTTGGGAGCTGTAGTTCAACAGCATCAGGGGAACCAGAAGTTCCTCACAACTTGTTTGCAACACCAAGCTCAGATATCCTTTAGTCCAAGAATGGACAATTTTTGGTGGCTGGGGCTATGCTTTTTTCTTCATCCTTCACAGGGTAAAGGTGCATCTCCTTCAAAGCTTTCCTCACATCTTCTGGTCAGGTGTGTCCGTGACCAGAAGTGGCTTCCATCCATCCTGTCCTCCATATTTCTTTCTTCAAAGCCCTGCAAGCCACCATCTCATATGACAATGAACTCTATGTCGCATTGTCTGAGGAAGAGCTTTCCTTAGGCTTCAAGGAGTGTCTGCAAGTTCTAGTAGCAATTGACAACAGAACATCTCTTTCTAGACCATTCTTAATTTTATATGCTTTTATCATTTCTTTAACATCCATCATTTTCTTTTTCTTTTTCTTTTTTCTTTTTCTTTTTTGAAATTGAACAGCCTAAAAGTGTGTTAGCTATCCCTCCTTAGAGGACTTTTCTGATCTCCTGATCATCTAGTTTCCATTTTGCATTCACTGCCGGTTGCTGCCCTGAAGATATACCCAATTTAACTGATTCCTAAAAAAAATTTAAGCATAGAGAAACTATTCCCTTGAGGTTTAATAAATGTATTTATCTAGGAGTCCAAGGTACAAAGCTTCTCAAAAGACCTTGGCTACCATGACAAATCCATCTTCAACCATTTGGGCAGATCATTCTGCTGTTTGTTAAAAAATAAAAAACAAAGCAGGAAAAAGTCATTTATTTTTCTAAAGGCCAAATGAACACATAGTAGAAAAATACAATAATAAGCAAAAAGAGTCCAGTTTGCTTCCTTCTGTGCAAAACACAAGAAAGCATATTTTGACATTTGAGGACCTTCTACAAATAGACAGTGTTTTTCACTAACTGAAAAAAAAAAGTTAAATATGTGTCCTAAATTGCAGCCAAATTGTTTTCTTTACAAAGAGATCTCTTGCATAAATACTGCTCTTTTTTAAAAGTCTTCAGCAAAAGGTCACCCTCTGTTTCGATAAGCCTTCTGTTCAAAACAAAACAAAGGGGAACTTTCAAAAAACGAAACTTGTCTCCTTTACGAAATTTTAAGCTGGGTGGTGGCATTATTGATGTATGGCCTGTTCAGACTGACACTCCTATTTCAGCCATGACTGCTCTGTTAGTGCATTCACTAAGGTTGCAATTCAAGCAAACTGAGCAAGAAGTAAAACTGGTTGAATGCATGGGGGATTCCTTGAAAGAAGCCTTACTGGATTTCAGAATCAACATGTAGGTCAGTTTTCCCAACATAAACCCTCAAGAGGTGTTGGACTTGTGTTCCATAATTCCCAGTCAACAAGGTGGGGAAATTTGACTTACGAGATTGTAATGTAGTTTTTTTTTTTTTTTAGTATACTGGTTATAAAACAGAAATTTGCAGCAGTAAATGTAAAATATATTTTCTTCTCATCCAGGTTATAAAGCAGGTCAAGGAGGAAATATATGTTTCTTGCTATAAACTTTTGATTAAAAGAATGCCACAGGGGACTGAAATGTGGAATGAACCAACTTTACTTAAGTCAGTGGCTGGATTCACACATCATTCTAAGCTAAAATATGATTTGTTCTATTATGCCTTGGTGTCAGAAACTAGCCATTGTGGTTTGCTGGTTATGATTTATGGCC
The DNA here is from genome assembly GCA_030867105.1 of Liasis olivaceus. Lineage (NCBI taxonomy): Eukaryota > Metazoa > Chordata > Lepidosauria > Squamata > Pythonidae > Liasis > Liasis olivaceus. Next base: position 8,808,896 of record CM061350.1, read on the forward strand.
TGGAAAGAAGCATTAACCCAGCCAGTTGTGGCATATTCAACAAACTCTAGCCACACAAACCATGGCTTCAGATGGCCTATATTTATCATTTTATTAATGAGGACATCATGAGGCAGTCTGTCAAAGGTTTTGCTGAGTTCCAGCTACCCTATATGTCCATGGTCATATAGCCCCTGACTATTAAGTCCATTTTAACTCTGGTCCCATTGCTGCCTTCCTACCCAAGTGCTCACAAACATACTGTTGAATCATCTGCTTGACCTAGTCTAGCGTAGACAGTCAAGCAGACAGAGCTGTAATTTCTTGGAGCTTCCTCCTTCCCTTTTTTGAAGGTAGCGTTGCTCCAAGTATCCCTGTTTTCTCAAAGCCCCCAACAACTTCCTTTGGGGTAGAATTTAGCAGTACATGTTTAAAAGCACTTTTTGAGAGGTAGGGCACCAATGCCTTTACTTGTTTTTTTTTCCCCCGTAGTGGTTTAATCAGAAACCCAAGCCTTTAAACAGAACATTTGGGGACGTGCAAGGAAGGGAGTGATGAAATGCTTGATTTAAAGGACAGTGGCTACAACTTTTAAACAACCGTTCTACAGGCTCTGTCAAGTCCTTAGTGGTGTCATGCTGCGCGTGTCCAATAAATGCCCAGTGTTAGCCTTGGAACTGTTGTAGTCCCAAGAAGCAACTTTTTCCATTTGCTTTTCATCCTTGTCAGCACAATGGAAAGTTGGGCATGTGCGAAGGATGTGGTCTGTATAAAGCAAGAGGCCATTCTCAATACCAGGCAAATCCCTGTCAGCAACATCTGGAATACCCTCTCTCAGAGTTGGAAGCAAGGGTATGCTTTAACTGGAGAGGTCTCCCCAAGGATGGTGCTCCTTTATCGATAAGTAAACCCTAAGCTGTTATATGCTGTGGTTGTGGTCATCCCAGGTCAATTGACGGCGGAGTGGTGGTATTCACACAACATGCTAATCTTGGGTGATGTTAACTTTAGAAAAATCATCAGAGGAAGAACTGCATATGCTGCCTTGAGCTTTTGGAGGAAAGGCAGGATCTAAATCTGATTTTTACTCTTCTCCTGAAAAGAAAACTCCCTTCTATGTCAATTAAAAAATGCCCTTTGTGATTCTATTTGGGTATGGGGTCCAGCTGGTAAACTCTGTGATTTGGGCTATATATGCTTGTGTTTGCAAAGTCCTACCTCTTCTTCTGTATGGCCACAAAGTAAGTTCTGTTTATTGACCCAACAATGGAAAATAACTTCTCCTGTCCGTCATTGCACAGAGGAGTCGTCATGTTAATTTGATGCAACAAAAAGAACGGAGATTTGTTATATCTTAAAGTTCTCATCAAGTTGGGCTCAAGTCCTTGTGACTTCACAGACCTATCTATGTTCTTCTCTTGGCAAAAATACAGAAGCGGTTTGCCATACTTTTTTTTCTCCTAGAATTTTCTTGGTCTCCCATCGAAGTACTAACCACACTTGAACCTGCTTAACATTTTTCAGATTAACCAGGATCGCTTAGGTGATGCTACTCATTGAGATTGTGGTAGCTTAAAGATTAATACTTTTATTATGACCTAAATTTGTCTGGTTAATGATAGCCTCATCCTTCTTCTGTGGACTTGGGGCAGTGGTTGTTTAGTCTCCAGGATTTGTTGTATGAAGATCAGGCGTGACAGCCATGAGCTTTTCATTAGTAGGACCAATAGTGGCAAAGCCAAAGCAGAGCCAGAACACCTGAATGGGATGCAATGGTTGGGTTGGGGGGGGGCGGTGCAGACCAAGCAAGGAAGCTGAACAGGTTCTCCTGCTGTGATTTATGACTGAACTTCCTTCCAACTTTTGCTGCTGATTTGTGATGAAATCCAGGTCATATCACAAGAGTAGCATTTCCACATCTTTCAGAAATTGTTTGACTCTCCATGATGAAATTCCTTTTAGCCTTCCATTAGTCATGCTAAGGCTCACGTTTGTCTTGTGGAAGGGGGCTCTTTTTATTTCTTTTGTGGAAGGGGGCTCTTTTTTTTTTTTTTTAATGTCCTGGATTAATCAAACAAGCCTTGCCAAAGGTACAGGCAAGTACTAAGAGAACTGAACAAGTACAAGGTGAGATGTTCTTGAATCATAACCTAGATGGAGAAGACAAAATGACATCTCAGAAAAAGATAATGGCGAACCCCTTCCATATCTGTTGCTCAGAAAATTACCTGGATATATCTTTAAAGTCAACAAAAGCTGAACTTGATAAAGAGGAGCCATAGCCATAACCTTTATCACATTGATGCCAGAAATATTTATTTTCATCTTGTAGTTGCCACAGTGCTATTCACCGTGAAGCATGTTGTTGTTGTTGTTTTATTGTAAGGTATTGTTGTTTTATAAGGCCCTAAACAATTAAAATCGCTTTCCATTATAAACCTACTCAGTTGTTCCATTCTGCAGAGATGCCTTTATTGCTGCATCAGAAGATGCTCTTCTTACTGGCATCATAGCCACTTGATTTTCATTTAGTAGCCATGAAGGTACTACTGTACTGTATGTGGAATGATCTCCTTATGGAGCTTGGACACACACTTCCACAAATGATTAAAAATATCTCTCCATAATTTCCTAATTGCCATACTAAGGACAAGGAGCACAAATCACTGCCCCATAAAGCTGTCACAAACTCTACAGTAACAAAAATCTCCTTGTTCCTACGCTAAGGAAAAAGGAAAGGAAATGAATTGTTTGTACGTGTGCATTAAATTCAGTACAGCGAATGTGATTAATTCCCTGTGTATTTAATCATTTCCTTCTATCACATTAAAAAAATGCAAAAATTGGTGGCAAATTTTGGAGAAACCCAAAAATTGGGGAGGGGGGGGCTATGGGATTCCCCCAGAGGCTTAACTGAAGCAACCTTGAAGAAAAAAAGTGTTAGACTAGGCAACCTAAAAACCCAAAGATTGTTTGGGGGGCAGATAAAGATTGTCTTTTGTGTGGGGCGGATGAAGATTTGCTGTGTTCTCTCCCTTCCTTTTAATCCTGTTATATTTGCCTTTGTTATAAACAGCCAGTAAAAATAAAATGGCTACCAGTTGTGGCTTAATGAAAGAGTCCATGAAATGCTCGCAAAGCTATACTACGGATTGCACAACTGGACTTCGATTGGCCAGAGACCACTCTAAACATTCATTTATTCATTCATAGTGGTTGTCTGCCGTTCAGCTAGCCAGAGGTGGGGGACATTGTGTGATATTGTAAGTGTTTATGTAAAATTCTTGCAATTCAGGAGGCACTTGTTGCGAAGAAGAAGAGAACAGTTTAATTTCTATTTGTTTAAAATGGGTGGAACGTTAGAAAATAGAATTTGCAACTATATATTAAAAGGCAGAGTGAAATTGTGCCTTCTCTTTTGTGTTTCCAGGTGGAAAAGGAATTCCATCAGCTTACAAGATCAAGGTTTTTGAATCCTTATTCCTGATGACCTGACCTTGTATAAGTTCTAACCAGTGACTTTACTAAAAAAAATTTTAGGGGAAAAAAGTGTTTTTCTTATCTAAGCTTGAGTTTGCTAGTAATTTCTTCCCAAAACGAAAATTACAATTGTTTTGTTTTGATTCAACTTTTGGAAGGAGAAATTAGTCGCTGTTCAAGGAGAGGGGAAGAAGGAAAAATGCAAAGACCTATTTTTGTCCTACCTACTTTCGGGTGAAGAGGACAGAGAGTTTCTTTTGCTTCCTTTTCATAGCTCGAGAACACCATCTCGAGGGCTGTTCCTTTGCGTAAACAGCTACTAGTGGCCTAAACAAAGACTTTGGATTCCCTTTTTTATTCCCACCCTCCCACACCCTACTTATCTAATCATCTTGGGCTCTTGCATAGAGGAATCCATCAGTCAGAATGATGCCCCTTCGGAACAGGAGCCTGAAAATGTTTACTCTTGCCTTACTTTTTATCATCACCATCACATCATTCCTGCTCAACTACACGAACAGCATAATCTCTACTTCCTGGGATCCCAAGCAAATCGCATACCAGTTTTCAGAGCAGGTTAAAAAACTGCTGAAATACTCCAGGCGGCCGTGTAGTTGTAACACCTGCATTTTGGAACAAACCTCAGTCTGGTTTGACGAAAGGTTCAACATAACTATGCAACCCTTCTTAACCACCCAGAATGCCTTCATACCCCAGGAGAGCTACAGATGGTGGCTGGTGAGTAGGAATGAGAGGAGGGAGATGGAGTGATCGAAATGCAGCTCTTTTGGCTTAGGGATGGGCTACTTGAGGTCCATGGCCCATATCTTTCTCCAAGTGTAGAACAGCTCATCTCACTGCCCGGCCCAAAAGTCTTGAGAGCCTTACCCCCTCCCTTGCAGCCCTCACTTTGTCTAAGGATTTTAAGTGGGAGGTTCTGAGACCCCATAAGGGGTAACTCTTATTTTTAAAAGTGTGGCATAGAAGCTTGTAAGGAAATTCAGTAAACAGTCCTACTTCCTCAAGGGTAGAAAAATAGTCTCCTTTCAGTCCATGGAGACGTGTGTGTACATTTTGTGGCAATAATATGGAAGTGGCCATTACCTTCTCCTATTTCTTTTTTTTTTTTTTTTTTTTTTTACTTTCCAGTCTAGCCTGTAGCTTTCCAGGATTCATGGTGGCTTCCCATCCATATAATAACTAGGTCTAATCCAGCTTAGCATATATATGAGATTGACCAAGACCAGCTGAGTGTTGCAGCCTTACCAGGCTCATCATCAAAGTACAAAGTCACTTCTATTGGTTCTGCCCACTAGGCTTGCTTCATATCCATGAACTTAATATTTGTAGCAACCCCGTGCATGGAAAGATGACCACATCTAAGCCCCAATTCTGTGTTAGTTTGCAGATGTTACTGAATTAATAACTGCACATTTTGAGTAGGTTAAGCAATTCTCTGTCACACCTGCAACGGATCTATTTTCCAATGAAGGTTGGAATGAAAGGCAGAAGAAGAGAAATTCCTAAGGTTTTCAGACAAGGCAAAGAATACATAGAAAGTGTATTTATGAATATTCATGAAATATTGCGAGAGGTTTTTTTTTTTTAAACATTTTGTAAGTGTTCTTTTCTAAATGATGTACTGAAAAATAATATTTAAACCAGAGTTCATTGACTTTGGAGATTCCCCCTCAAAGCAACTGTTTCGCTCAGCTGCTATCTCATACCTTAAGAGCCTATCGAAAGCAAAGCAAAACACCAGAAATTAAATCTGGGGAAAAGTGTACATTTAAAGTTTTAAAAGTTACTGTTTTAAAAAAAAAACTATTTTGCAAGTGTTTCTTGGCTTCCTTTTATAATCCAGTCCTCCTGTAGGAACTAATATAGTACAATATAAAATACTTGAAAAGTTTACAACTTTATTTGAAATCCCCAGTTACATATTCAAGGCTTTGCAAAAACAATGAAATAAAATAAAAGTTTAAAAGCATCACCAGAAATAGTTTAACAAGTTAGCATCATCCAACTTTAAATAAGTCAATAGTTGGGGGGGGGGGGGAATTAAATGGTTGCAATTGAGACCCTTTTGCTAGGGGGTGATGGGGGAGTTGGAAGCAATCTGAATGAGGTTTTATGACTTAACAAGCAATTCTCCAAGAGAGAATTTCATAGCTGAAGTGACACCCATTAAAATTTCCAGCTTCTTCATTCCCACAAATCCAACTGATTTCATTGCTAGACTTCCAAAACCGAACCTGTGCAGGCAGTTCATATGGGGTAACCAGGTCCTTTTGCTGCATTAAATGCCCAGAGCTAAGTTTGGTTGGTTAGTTAGTTCATTACTTATTGAATTTATTTGTAATGTAAAAAGTTCAGCCTTGCTCACACCCACAACCTTACTTAGCTTTCAAGTCCTAAAGCAAGGGGTTCTGAAAATATACCCCAAGACATGGGTGGGCTCCCCCAAGGCCCTCCAAACATTGCTGCCAAATTATAATAAAATATAAGAGACATGGGAAATGATTAAATATATGTGTGTATTCCTATGAACTCTAGTTAATTAAGTGAAAATGAAATCAAATGTAGGTCTTGTCCTAGCCCTGATTATTTTAGGACAGCAGGTCCAGACATAACACTCAAAGGTTGGCCTCAGTTTGAACTTGCATACCTGTCTTAAAACCTTTCATGGTGCTGATACCACCAAATAATTTACTCAAGAGGCAGTAATGGGTTGGCCAATCTGTTTTTATTTAAAGCCTGTTTTTCCTCCAAGAGCATAAGATGACCTACACTGCACTTCTTTCTCCATTCTCACCACAACAGCCCAGTGAAGTAGATGGGGATGAGAGCCAGTGCCTGGCTGAGAATCACAGAGCTTCTGTAGCTAAGAGTGGCCTTTACCCTGGGACTCCCCAGTCCTTGTCCAACACTTCAGTCGCTGTAGTTTTATGGCCTTTGGTCCCAGGAAGCAGTCTCCTGTTCCTTGGCCTAGCTGTTCTTAATGGAAAGGCAGTAGATGTATGCCAAGTCCTGGAAAAGTTTGCTTCTGAGGTATCCCACTTCTGAACCAAGCTGTCCTTGAAAGGTTTCTGCCAGGCAGTTTTCAAATATTCAGGGGCCCTTATTAAATCGATCCTGAAAACACAGAGCTTGCCAAAACCCTTGAAGGATCAATACCATTGAAGTCAGCAACTGAATTTTTATAATCTTTAGTTTGACCAGCTGATTCATTTCTGATTTCCAATTATAATTGGGTTTGGGGAAAAAACACCCAACAGCTTCTGAAATCATGTTTGCTTGTAATAAATCTTTGTAAGGAACTGAGAGAGCAAAGAGGGAAATATCAGCCAGGACTTGGAAGTTGCATATTGAAGAAAGATTGCTGGTTTTATCCTGGCCTATTTTGGACATTTGATGCTAAAATATACTTTTCTAATCCATGGCTTACTTCATAAACCATTGTGTTTGGGTTCATGATGATCTAAGCCAAGCAAATCATGGTTTAGCACAATGTAAACCAGATTTATAGTTGAATGATACAGAGTTATAAGCTGCAGTGATACTGTTATGTTGTTCATTAGCTGAAGGCTTGGACTGTAATTATGATGGGTTTCATGAACGGAGTGAAGAAGACTCTGTGGCAAAGGCTGGGTCATGTCGAGATAGGGAAAGGGAGTGCAGATTTTGGATTTACTCCAGTGATACCCCAGATGTAGCACCGTAAGTGAGGTCCTACACTACTTATGAAAAAGGGCAGCGATAATCTTAGGGACATTACTGTGGAGGGCTCAGCCCCCAGTGATGGAAGGAGATAGATCAACAACTAATTGCATGTTCTCATGGATCAAATGAATATGACCCATCTGACTTGGAAGCCTTTATAGAGGCCAGACTTTGTCACATGATGTGTTCTGACTCCTTGATGTCCGAGCAGTTCAGAATGTTGGAGTGAGTCCCCCCATCTTCTCTACAGAAACTCCAGGGAGAAAGAAGTCCCAAGGGCATTAATGAGACCCTCCAGGAATTCTTCAGCTTCATTCCAGGAGATTGGGAGCACCTTTCGGAGAGGAGCAGTTCACGGTGCCGGAGGTGTGCCGTTGTAGGGAATTCAGGGAACCTTCGGCAGTCGCAGTACGGCCAAGAGATCGACACTCATGACTTCGTGTTTAGGTGAGTAGCTGCAAGGCACTGGGTTCAAGTAACCTCTCCAGGAGAGAGAGTGGCCTCCATCAACAGAAAGCAGTAGTAGGATGACTTGTTATCTTCCTTGTCCATGGCAGCTGTCCTTTGGAGGAGGCATAGGAGACCATGGCAAAAGAGAGCAGAATCCCACTTGCACAAGATTGGACTCCCATCTTCCCATTCTAGTTTCTTCTCCATAGTTTTCCTTCCTTTCTGCTCATGCCCTGCCACGTATGGACGAATTGTGTCCAAGAAACAAATCACTTAATTGCCTTTTACCCAAATGTTGCCAATTTTTTAGGCCATGGGAACCCTCCACACCTGCCATCATTAAAAAAAAAAAAATCTCATGGATATCCTTGAGCTATTCCATGGGAATTCCAAAATATCAAAAGAAATTGAGCAAGATCACCACTACTTAAGCTTGCTGAAGTAGATTTGCACAGGCCTTTTCTTGTAGCAAGCAGATAAATCGAGAAAACAGTTTATTCACATAGCATGTCTTCCCCTTATCACCCTCCTCATCCCAAATGAGCAATGCTCTGCTCCTCATTGAAGGGTCAAAGTATACCTTCTGTAAAATGAACTCTGCTTAACTACTGTTTTTCTCCTTTATTTGAACAAGTTCCAGCCACTTCTAGGAAATGAAGCTTTCTAACCACAGCTTCAAATAAGAGCTGTGCCATATCTGTCTTTCAGATCAAGAGATATGCATAGATAGCCAAACTACGAGTGTTTCTCTTGTTGACTGATATTTTCTTCTCATTTCTCTGCTTTTTTTCCCCCTTTTTGCCTGAAGAATGAACAAAGCCCCAACAGTGGGCTTTGAGCCAGATGTTGGCAGCAAAACCACTCATCACTTTGTCTACCCAGAAAGCTATCGAGAACTTGGGGAGGAGGTCAGCATGATTCTCATCCCATTCAAAATCTTAGACTTGCGTTGGGTCATCAGTGCCCTCACAAATGGCACCATCAATCAGTAAGTAGATCTGAGGAACAAAGACACTTAAGCAATCAAAGAACTGGATTCTTCTTCATGTTGAGTTTTTCTTTAGGTAGTTGAGATGCAAGGTGGCAACAGAAGGAACGAAGTTGAAAAATTCTGGGGGAAATTGAAAGAAAATTGCTGGCAAAGCTAAAGTAGGGAAGTAGGGAATTCTAAAGTTTGGGGAAATTAATATATGCTTCTGTATATAGAGGGGTTACTTTCCAGTTAGAAATTTAATCAAACTGATCTCCATTATCTGGCTTTCATCTGGAATTCTCTTTCTGTCTGACCTTATGTTTTGCTATCTCTTCTGGAGAGCTGGGAATATGTCCAGAAAGTTTGCCTGGTCTTGATTATTTCCTGGAGTTTTTTGAATAATATTTTACCAAGTTATGTCCTAGGGATTCCAGTTCATATGAAGTTGCATTAGGCTTGGTCTTGGCATTGATCCTTGGCTCCAGTATGACTTTCTGTACAATTTCAAACATCTCCTACATCACCACAGTGGAGCAGCAGATGTGCACCAGTTTAATTTCATTTTATTTCCAATTCACTCTGCCATCTTTCTGGGTCAGACTTCCCATGGCAGCCCATGCCATGATTAAAAACAGAACTTGTGGCTTAAATCATATTCAAAATTGGAAAAATATAAACAGCCTTCTATATGATCTTGCAGGACACTTAAAAGAAAACAATTTAAAATGGAGACATCATCTTTTATTCCATCCTTATCCAACCTAACACTCTCTAAATTTGCTAAGATGATCATTCCCATATGTTCCAACTACCTACAAACCTGGTTAACAAGAAGAGGAGATGGTTGAATTAAGAAAAGGCCAGCTACATCTCTACTGTCCTTCAACAAAATCCCACAAACTGAAGACAATCTTGCTACCCTTAACCACCAGATTAAAACAAGAACAGAAAAACATTTCTGTGTCTGAAACTGTTTAGCTACCATGTTGCAAGAACTCAGAGAGATCCTGTTGAAGTTGGATTTCTTGCCATGCATTGATGATAACCAAAAGTGTACTGACTTGTACGGCTGTAAGATGTAGATGGCTGTTGTTCATTCACATTTCCTTTGAGAGCCAGTATACTCACCAAATCCACCAAGGAATAAACCAAGCTGGTAGCCAAATCATAAAAGTGGTACATGGTGGTTAACCCAATGGGTCACATTAGACCAATGTCCTGTTTCAGATGGTAGCCAATTGGCCACAAAGAGGATCCATACCCTCCGTGTACTGGTGCCTAAACAGGCATTCGATAGTGTGTTCCCTCTGAACCTGGACGTTCTGTTTAGACAGTATGACAGACATTTGTCAAATGTATCTCAACAGTTTTTCAAAGGCTTCTGCTCTAACAACCACTGCTGCCTTGTGTGGCATTTCAGTGACTCAAAATTAGAAATTGAACTAAGAAAGCAAAACGTTTTCAAGGAAAAACTTACCAGCCTACCCTTATCATTCTATTCTTGGTAGGAGAACGCTGCTCATAATATCTAATCAAATTAAATGAAGAAAGACCCTCTTTTAAACTATTTTATATTAATGGTTATCCCCATTGTTTCCTGTAAGTTCTGTATTGCATAAAAATGTCCTTTCTTGTGATTTCCCCTGAATATCCTCTGCTCTCTGTAACACTTGAGACTAAGCCAGGACAGCTATTATCTTAATGTCAAAATTGGGAAATAATGTTTCTCAACAGATTTTACATTAAAAGTACACACGCATATAGGCATGGGCAAACTTGGTGGGAAAAATGGACTAGCAGTGGTGCTTCCTTGTTTGACCAGGAAATACCTGTCGTCTTTGTATTACACAAAGCATGATATTAATATGTATTCAAGTTTGTATTTCATCTACTCAGCAAAAGGGTGTTTCAGAACAAAGGACCTTATGACCTAAATTGCATACGAGAAGGTTTCAAATTAATCTTCTTGTAAGATCCAAAAATTGTTTTCAAGACAATGGCGCAAGTTGTACATGATAGATTTGGCAAGTTGCAAAGGATTCATCATTTGCAAAGTCCATGTTTCCTGACCAAACAAGGAAAGATGGTAAATGCCTTCTCCTCCCATTGTCTGTTCATGTATTGTTCATTCAAAACCCACTGAGAAACATTGCTTAGAATGCATCACGTTTATCGGTCCCATCACAGATACTTTTGACATCAACAACCAACTGGACTTTTTCCAGTGAGGGGACCTATATTATGAAGTAAACTGCTGCTTGTAATTAAAGCAAATCTTTTCTTTATTACGGTTTAGAAGAGGGCTCAGAACTCACATATTTTCCCAGGCCTTTTAATGTAACAGTTTGCAGCTTTTGGGCTTTGTTAGGTCTATTGCTACTTTTATAGCTGTTTTTATCGGCTCTTGTAATCAACCCAGAGTCACCGAGGGAGTGCGCAAGGGCTAACTTTTCTAAAGGAATAAGTAAAATATGAGGGATACGAATGAGCTGCATGCATTTTGAAGTGGGAACAATTGGGGAGTGAAACCGGAAGCTTTGGGTTAGGATGGGAACCATCCTTGATTGCACTTTGCTGAAAGGAGAGTTATGGAAGAACATATTAGAAAATCTTCCCTTCCCTCCTGGGTTTCCGTTCTTCCATTCTGTTCCATTCTTTTCAACAACATATTACAGTCCTTGATGGATTACTTTAAAAGGATTAGTTTCCTTTCAAGAAGGGATTACCTTTCTTTTAAAGGAGGGCGTTTGTGTGCATGTATTTATAGGCAATAGCTTCAGCTAAGTCAGAATGCAAGGAGCAGTTCCATGAAAGGGAACATAAACTGAATTAGCTGGCTGGGAATTATAGGAGTTGTAGTTGAATGTGTCAGAGATAGAAGCTGGCCTCCTGAAGATAAATTGCATTCTGACATGAACTACAGGCCACGCTCAACTTAAGATTTTGTTCCTTTTGTGTGTATCTTTAAGGGGGTGGGGGAAGTAAGCTCACTGTATTTTTAAAATTCATGTTCTACCCTTTATTTGGGTTCCTGTTTACAAACAACAGTCTTACTGGAATACTAAATTTAGAATTAAGGGTGCTTTTTTATTCCAATGTAAGAAGTTGGGGCTTTGGCTGACTGAACTATGTTTCTTTTTAACAGCACGTATATTCCTGTTCCTCGTAAGATCAAAGCCAACAAAGACAAGGTGAGTTATTGCTCCAATCAGTCAAGATGTTCTTTCTCTGTAAGGAAAGGGCACTCTCAGATCACCATCCAAACCATGACTCAGAAGGAAGATGATGGGTTGCCACTTGGATCATACATTCCCTTTTCTTCATTTCCGCTTTTGTGCATAAAGTTAAATTCAGTGCTTCCATTTTTGTTCATTCCACAGTTTGCTATTAAATCCATTCTATCCAGTTCAGGTGATTCCCTCCAAACCACATTGCTTTCTGGTATAGGGTAACAATCTTAAAACAGTTTCTGTCTGTCTGTCTGTCTGGTCACAGCCTGAGCCCCTGAGACCTCATCTGACCCTTAACTTTTTGTCTGTCTGTTGTTGTGGCCCCTGGGGTTGTCTTTGACCATATTGACTGAAAACCAGCAGTACTCGTTCCCACCATGATGTGGGAGACGCAGGGAAGGATTCAGGGAGTTGGAACAGGTTCAGAGAAGGACCTGGAAACTGTCTTGTGAAGACAGGTTGAAGGAATTGGGTATATTTAGACTCTGAAGAAAGGTTGGAGGGATGTGAGAACCCTCTTCAAATATCTGAAAGAATGGAGAAGATCAAGAGATTTGTTCTAGAGTACAGGGCAGAGGAATGGATTTCGGTTACGGGAAGGCATATTCTGATTGACTGCTGGCAAAGAAAAACCCTAATCAAACAAGCAGTTTGACAATGGAACCAATTCCTCGAGCAGAGCCTTGACAGCCATCCATTAGATGTGGTTTAATTAGAATTCCTGCATCAAACAGAGGTTGGACTAAGTGGCCCTTCCAGCTCTTATGATTTGGTGCAAGTACATGGAAAGAGTAACATAATGAAAGAAAGAAACTAAAACAAAAAAAGGAAAATCCTTGTTCCTCTCCTTATGCACACCCAGGCAGTTTGCATCATCACCCAATCCTAGGAGAAAAGCTGAATTCAGGTGGATTTCCCTGTGTTGTGACATGCCAGTGGTTGTACAGATGTGTGCTAAGGTTGCACTTTCCACCCAAGAGGAGGAAGTTGATGGATGAATTGGCTTTCCCCACTTTTGTTCAAACAAAAGAGAGGTGCATGAATGTCCTTTATCTTGAAATCTGTGAAAGTTAGAGGTGATGCAATTGGGAGAAGAACATCACGTTAGTAAATAAAGATAAGTTTTAAATTGCATGTGTTATATTAATCTAAGATACTGGGAGATTTTGCCATCTAATATGTTCAGATGATCAAACAGGTTTCAGGGTAAAAGTAAATACAGTATGTCCTTGGCTGCATACATTAAAACACAAATCATCTCTCTATCTCTCTTCCTTTTTAAAAAAATACATAATTCTTATTAAAACGTTTAAAAGAGAAGATAAAAACTAATGCAGACTAATATAAGGTAAGAAGGAGGAAAGAAAAAGAAAGCAAAGAGCAAAAAGTGCAATCAAAGGAAAAAAGTTAAAGAAAAATAGAAAAGGAAGGGAAAAAGGTACAGAGAAGTGGCTTCTGATATTCTTTACAGCAGGTATAAGTACAAATATATTTTAACCTCTCTAAAGTTAAATCGTATTTTTCTATAATCTATCCTGTCTAACCATCAAAGCCGTAAATCACAAATTCATTTTTTTCATTTTGATGCAAAAAGTCCATAAGAGGTCTCCAGGCACCAATAAATTTAGATATTGTCCTTTCTCTAATCAGAGAAGTTAGTTTATACGTCCCCTCAAGATCTGTCAGTTTCACCAACCATTCCTCCATAGTGGGTAGTGTTGAATCTTCCCATCTCTGTGCATATAATAATCTTGCTGCAGTAATCATATCTTGAAATAGTCTTCCATGCCTACTCTGTCTTTCTTCCTAACTGGATAGAACAACCCTAATTTTTGCACCCAAATACCCCCCCCCCTTAACACACTTCCTTGTTCACAAGTAGCCCAAAGGATGCCTCTGAGGTCAGAGAACTCAACTTGGTTGAACTGGGTAGACTGAAAAAGCTGGAGTTGTAACTTCAGTCTATAGAAACTGTTGAGTTCCCACTGCATGCTAGACTAGGGCAAACTGGAGTTTGGGAGTTAAAGTTCATCATCTTGTAGAAACCCCACCATTGTCTTAGCATGTGATGTGACCAAGGTAAGCCATCATTTGATTGATTTCCTTGGAAATTATTTTATGTGAACACAGGAAGTGTGTTGTTAATCCAGGTCTAACATGTTGTGTGAGTTCCATTACTGTTCAATACTGTTTGGAGCACGTGATCTGAATGAACTAAAGAAGGCAGCAAGGTGTGGTTTTACCACCCTGTGTCCATTTTGCTCCTCCCTACCCATTTGTAACTCCCAGAGCAAGCACAGGTTGTGTCCGTCTGTAAGATAGATTCTGAAAACTATGCTCTCTCCTAAGGGGAAGGATGAGGTTTGCACAGCATGCAATTTCAGGGACCTTCTTCCCAAGTAAACAGTGGCATCTGAACTTTTTAAAGTAGAGATTAACTTCGAAGAAAATTACACAACAGACTTTATCAAAACTTTCCCCAATAGAGGCAGGAATGGCTCAGCATTACAATTGCTAAGAAAGTGTTGTTGCGGCGCCACCTACAGGCAGCAGAGAGAACAGCACAGTTGCCCCTTAAAACGAGTCAAAGTGGGAAATGGCGTGCTTCCAAATCCCCGTTTTTCCCCAGTGTTATCCTCGAGAGTAATTCAGGTTAAAAAATGCTATGAGCTTTGATCTGACAGGCTTCTTTTTGTAGGGATAAAATGATGGGAGACCCTATATATACCACCTAGAGCTTCCAGAACAGCAACAACAAAAACAGGATATAAATGCAATCCATCAATCCATCATAAAAAAAAAAGCAAGCTGGCATCTTGGCACAGAGCTAACTTCTAGCATCCTCTTTCTTTCCGAGAATGTGTCTTGGGCCCTAGAGAAGCCTTCCTTCAGGGCATGCTCAGAAAATTAGAAATGAAGGCCGCTTCTGATTCCTCACCCAAGCTAAAGAAGGGGTAAAGGAGGAAGGATGTGGCAGGAAGGATAGAACTGTCCAGTTGTAAAGGACCACAAAGGATCATCTAGCCCAGTGTTGTCCAAACTTGGCCACTGTAAGATGAGTGGACTTCAACTCCCAGAATTCCCCGGCCAGCATGGCTGGCCGGGGAATTCTGGGTGTTGAAGTTCACTCATCTTACAGTGGCCAAGTTTGGACAACACTGATCTAGCCCAACCCTCTTCAGTGTGCAGGAAAATGAATGACGCCACCTCCAGGAGGTAGATATCTTCTTAAGAACCTCCAGAAATTTAAAAACATGTGCTCTGGCAAATGGCTTTGAAGGAGCGTGTTTTAATTCACTCCCATCCTGGCAGCCGTTCTGTTAAGAGGCAATCCACGCGACATCCGTCGTTTTGCGGGAGCCTCCACCCACTGCATTCCAAATTCCAGATGTGCACATCAGCCCTGAAAGAATAGCCCCCACCTTGTTGAATTCTGCTTGACAGCTGAGGCCTTCCAGGCTTCTGGCAAGCTGCTTAAGAACTGCCTGCTGCTTAGTCGTCGCTAGCAGATTCTCCGGGTCTTCAGGCTTTTACATACAACGCAAGGAGTCTCCTGTGCTGAATTATGATTCTACTGGCAGAATAAATGTTTATTGATGACTGATTTATTCAGGGTATATGGCTATCCTCTCACCAAGCAACTCTGGCAGCTAAGAGGAGTTGAAAGCATCAGAATATACAAAAGCCAGCAAAGACACATACTGCACAGGGGACAGTAATCCACATATTGCATGCCAGTGGCTCACAAGACATCCTGTCCCAGAGTCAGAGAAGAACCAGGTCTTCAGGGCCTTTCTGAAGGCCAGAAGGATACGGCCATCTGAATTTTGGGGTGGGGGGATGCTGCTCTATAGGGAAGAACAGAGAAGGCATGCTTTCTGCACCCCATAAGATGATAGTTTGATAGATAGGACCTGGAGCATACCAACCCTGGCCAAACTTACAGGGTGAGCACAGATAACTGGAAATAGATGGTCCTGCAGACAAGCTGGCTGGCCCTGTGCCATGAAGCCCACTGGCCACCAGTGCAACTCAAGCGTAGTAGTGTTGTATTGGGTGGGGGGTAGAGGGCTGTGCCCATGACCACTTGTGTTGCCACATTCTGGACCAGCTGCAGCTTCTGAGCGGTCTTCAAGAGCAGGGATCTAAACTGATGCCATTTCTCTTTTTAGCTCACAAAGTTATAGTTTTCAAGTGTAGCCCCACAGAGGGCACATTGCAATAATCCAAACAATATTCCTAGCTGATGATTCTGATGGACAGCTTGGATTTTGGCCATTGGTGGCCTCCCCTGCCCAAACTGTCCCTGGATTCTCTGTGCTTGCAAATTATGGGTTTCTTAGAAACTCTGCTCTGTTGTTATGCTAAAATCTTAGGTAGGAAAACCTACCTAAACAAGACCTTCCCTGATGGCCATAAGCACAGCATTGTTTTTCCCTTTCATCCTCTTCTTTTACAACATCCTGCACGATCCTCTTCCAGCCTTTGATGATAGGATATGTTAAGAAATAAATACTGTTTTTCAAATCTGGGCTGTAGTGGTTTCAAAATGCATTGTATTTCATCTACTACAACTGCAGGCTTTTATTCAAGACCCTCAAAGTGAAGGGTGTTTCTTCAGGGTTCAACTGTCATTTGTTGGGGATGTGCAAAACTTGCCAGTTTGGGAAAAGAACACATTTTGTGCATTCCTAGAATTTGCTGATTTTTTTTCATGCTTGAAGTATCTCTGAAATTAAACTAACAAGGTGTGTTCTTTCATTCTATGCAGATCATGGTTTATCATCCCACTTTTATGAAATATGTTTATGACAACTGGCTGCAACGACATGGGAGGTACCCCTCAACAGGTTTCCTGTCAATTATATTTGCCCTTCACCTCTGTGATGAGGTACGTGCCATACTAAGGCTATATTCAGGAAAAGTGGAAGATCAGGGTTTGCTGTTCAATGAATGAGTCTGCATGGGCAAATTTTACATCTGTGCATGCCACCTCCTTTAATCTAATGCCAATTGCCTACGATATCCAGCAATCAGAAGCATTCTAGACCCATTGCTTGCAAGTTGCAGATAATATTAAGGATCCAGCTGAGGTTCTGGAAATCTTGTGTGTAGATCAGCATTCTAAATAGCCGTTCCTGAATGATGGTTGGAAACCCTGGGAACTCTAATTCCAAAACATCTGGAGAACCACTAGATTGGGGAAGGCTAATGTAGATAAATGAGACCTATTCTGAGAGGGCAGCAAAATGGTGAAGGAGCTCCATACGGTGAGCTTGCTGAAAAAGAAAAGGAACTCCAAAATTCACTACATTATCTTGATGCCATTAAATAGTGATTAGATTAGATCAAGAGAAACAATCTTTTTTCAGTTGAACTCTGCATTCTTGCAGGAGTGATGTATTTGGGGGCCATGTTACATGCCCAGTGGTGAGGGGGTCTGAAGCAAGTAATGGGTGGAGCCGTCGTTCCATCCTCCTTTGTATTACTCAGTTTCTTCACAAACAGGAGGCCATCAGAAAAGATACTTTTGCATGTAAAGGTTTTTGAAATTAGGCTGCATGAAATTGGGCTGAGGACCTCATGTGTCTGCAGGATCATCCATTGCCCACCTTTAGGCTGGATGATTGTCACCACTCATTGGGAATAGGGTGAATTAGAAATGCTATAAAAACAAGCAAATGAGTAAATGACTTACACAACCCCTTTCAATGAATAATTTTGTTGGCTCTGTGAGGATGAAACAAGCCAGGATCTGAAACCATGGTTTTATCCTAGTTTATTCTGACAAGACACAGTATAAAGAAATTATAATTCCCAGAGATGGGTCGTTATCTGGAATTGCAGTTGGTTTGATAAGGGAAGCAAAGGAATATCATAGTTTCTTTTACAGCTGAAGAAGCTCTTGTTCTCACCAATCGTAGCTTAAACAAAGCACAGTTTCCAAGCTTGGCTGTGATTAATTTAAAATCTAAGGTGGAAAAGTTCAGTCTCACCCTGGGAAAGGAGGATGGGAGGAGTGTACCAGAAACTTGCATGCCCATAGAAAAGAATTAAGCTGATGCAACTCTTCCTTTTAGCTTGCAAAATTTTGAATCAAAAGTAAGCTGTAATGCAAACATGCTACAGAAGTTCTTATAATTAATCCAGCCAAATGCAGTCGACTGTTGGTAACTCTGCAAAATGTCTGATTTTGCTCCCAGCCTGGGACTGTCAAAACACAAGAGATGGTCAAGCCATCTGCTAAGATGCCACCATGCATGGTGACCTGCATTGACTTGGTGACCCATCCATTGTTCAAGTTGACCCTGAAATACCCAGAAGACTTTTTTATGTTTTTCCACATCCTGTTCCCACTGCTGTAATCCTAATTAAGATATGCCTTATTTTCTAGTAAATTCATCTCAGGCCATTGCTGAATTTCAGCTCTCAGCACCATGATGCTCTTTAGACAGTGCAGGATGGTAGGAATTGTACTTTAGCAACATCTTGAGGGTTGTAGGTGGCTAACCCCCTGCTAAATCGTGTTTTCTTCTCTCAGGAAACCTACATAATTTTGGACAACAATATCTTCAGTTGCAAAGGGGGGTTAACATTGTCTTGTTGTCATGGTTACTTTAGCATAGGATACCTGTGAGGGTTGATAGAAATATTGGAAATAAGTAAAATGAAATCAACTTAAGAATCAGACTTTGCAGAGTTCTTTTTTCCATCCGCTTTTTATCCCTAGGTGGATCTGTATGGCTTTGGGGCAGACAGTAAAGGCAACTGGCACCACTATTGGGAGAATAATCCTTCTGCAGGAGCTTTTCGGCAGACTGGTGTCCACGATGGAGACTTTGAGTCAAATGTGACGCACACCCTCACCTCTGTGGCCAAAGTACGGTTGTTCAAGGGCAGATGACCCTGGTTGTTGAACAAGCTGTGATCTCTGGCAAGAAGGATGGCAGATTTTTAAAATAAATGGAGTCTTGTAGTGGGTGGTCTGTTGTTCCTCAGCTGAGAGTGCTTCGGAGAACTGCAAGCTGCAGTTAGGCAGTTTTGAAAGGCCCCTTGAGTATGGCTCCAAAGTTTGACAGTGTAGGAAGCACCCTATCTGGAAAAGGAATTTCTGCTCAACACTCTGCTATTGTAACCAATGCTTTAACTCCTTTTCCCTCTTAAGAATGACCAAATCTTCAGCTCTACAAAAAGGGGAAGGAAAGGGCAGGGATTTCCAAACATCCTCTAGTTTCAAATTACCTCAAAAGACCTTATTCCAATTGTGGTCTTTTCTCTGAAGGATCCTTGCAAGGCCAGCCCACACCAGTTCTTGTTCGGTAGGATGAACGAGATCTTTGTCTCTTGTGAGCAAAATGATTGCTGTGCCGAGCAGGTTTGTGTTTTGAGCATCTAAGCGAAATGTCCTGTTTCCAGGTAATATTACTATTACTGTTCAGTGTGGCTATAAGCCAGGAGGGAAGCAGGAGGATTAAATAGTTATAAAAGAAAATGCAGGCAAATTAATACTTCTATTTACTTTTTAAAAAATGCTCTGGTACAGCTTGGTTCTCAATTCTCTTGCAAAGCAGAGAAATGAATTAAAGTTGCACAGACGCACAAGCTACGAGATCTGGGCTCCGCCAATTTAGACAACCCCTAGATGGCATCAAAGGTTAGTTTTAAATGTCTGCTGCCATCTAGAGATCATGGGGAGCTGCGCAGCCCAGATTTGTTGGCTTAACACACATGCATACACACGCAAACCTGTCATTGACATGTGCCTTTCTAAAACACTCATAGTATAAAGGGAGCATACTTGTCTTTCCATTCCCTCAGAGACCGCAATCTCAGAATTCTACTTGTTCTATGAAAATAAGTGACATAATGTTTAAAAACTGCTCATCCTGTTTTGTGTTGGCTTGTCTTTTTCTGGGCGAAGAAGGAGAGGAAAAGGAACCATTTTCGTCTTATTTTCAAGAACATTTGGGGGGGATTGAAAAATTTTTACTTCTATTTTTTACAGTTGTTATAAACTTAAATATATATTTTAAAATACTGAGAATTAAAAAAAAAACAGTTCTCCCATCACTGTGGGAACAACAGGCATCGATCTGGGATAATTCAGTGCACCGGCAGAGTCTGTTCCATCCCAATTCCAAGAGGTCCATTCCAAGAGAGAGTAACAGCTGAGAGAATGGCCATTAAACTCAATGGGAGGTTACTTCTCTGTTGACATATAAAAGTTCAAATAAGGAGGAGAATTAATCTACAGTCTACAGAGGCAAAGGTTACAGAAAATCTGGAGGAGGACTTGAATGCTCTAGAATGTGGAACCCAACGCAGGTAGATGAAAACTACCCGCTGCTTGGACTCCAAACCACCGGAACAAATTGTGGAGGCACTGAAGAGTTAGCAGCACCATGAAAACAGAGGTGGATGGATTACGATTACCTCATTTAGCTCGACATCCACCTGCCCTCCTCCATAGCCTGTAGGACACAAAGAACTATGTAGATTGGAAGGCTTCTTTGCATGCCTTTTTCATCACACATCAATCAGTCCTTCCTCACCAAGGAGGCCTACAGAGGAGTTGGTTTGCAACACTGTTGGGTTTGGAATTTTAGGTAGTGTTGTCCAACACTTCTGGAAGGAATACCAGATTGAGGTAGGCTGGTCTAGAACATGGAACCACTTCTTTTTATAAAACAGAAGAATTGAGGAGAATTAATCTACAGTCTACAGAGGCAAAGGTTACAGAAAAATTGCTGTTGTAACATAAGCTTTCCCTTCCCAACAAGAGTTTCTTCATTGGTCACTAATCTGCTTTCTGGTTTGGAGATCATATGATCACGTTGTCTTCTTCAACAGAAAAGTGGCCAATTTCAAATAAGCTATATTTTTAAGCTAGAGTGGCCTGAGTACCGTAAGTTAAAATCTTTATATGTTTTGTAGCTCAGGTTGAATTCAAGATTTCTTTAAATCATGGTCCAGAATGTTATTAGTCTTGAGACTGTATAGCTTCTGGAATGGGCTGTCAACGTTTTGCTAGACTCTGCAGCTCTTCTTTTAACAGCAACTTGCTTATATACAGGAAAAGGTGCTTCTACTTATTTCTATGAAAATGTGTGCCTGTTGAATTCTGCAGATCAAACTTTAGTTAAGGATAAGAGCAAGCCAGGTAACTCTGGCTTGCTCAGTTGACATCCTTAAACTATGATTGTATACCCCAAACCCTGCGTTCACAGGTTTGTTTGGGGTTTCTTTTATGCTGTATTTTAAACTACCAAACAGGAATAAAGAACTGGGCTAAATGTGCCAATAGCTTAAATGTATATGAGTGTTGAAGCATGCCTCCATTGTTCAAACTGCAGGATTTGAGTTGTACCAAAGTTCATAAATCTAGTTTATTTATAATTTAGGTTGACAGGAAGAGAGCAAATGTGATGGATAACGATGATGGGAGACTGTAGGCAGAACTTATTCAGAAGGACAGGGAATGTTTCAGAGCAAAAACATTCTTGATTGCAAAATGCTGTGTTCCCAAATGGTATGTGTGTTTTAAGCAATCTCAGAGAGCTAGAGAAGATCTTTAGACATGAGGATTAGAATTTTCAAAAAGAAAATCAAGGCTTTTTAGCACACTTGCCCTAGCCAACAGCAGAGACTGCACTGTTGATTTAATCTAGATTAGTGGCTAAAGGAATTTATTTCTGCCAAGCAGAAATCCAACCAGGAAAGTTTTCCCTAACATAAACATGCAGCGATAGAGAACAGCCTCCCTGCTGGATTTTATTTGTTGTAGAATGAGATTTGGGTTAGAAAAATCCAAAGACCCCATCAAAAGCTGAAATGTCCAGTTGCTTATGCACATCCACAAGCATTGTTTATCAAGTGGACTTTTCAGATCAGTGCAGTGATTTGAACTGCAAATCTGAATTGGGTCAAGAAGTTGGATTGGAGCCTACTGCTTCAATAATTCAGTTGTTGAGATGGGCAGCTTGATTGATTGATTGATTGATTGATTGATTGATTGATTGATTGAATGAATGAATGAATGAATGAATTCCCTGCCCATATTAGACTTCTTTGGAGAACTGTGCCAGTAATCCTGGCTGAAAAATTGTTAAATTTACTGTATGGGATCTAGCAATAGAAGAGAGCTTCTGTTGGAGAGATGCTACAACCAATAGCCCAACCAAATGGCTTGCTTCTCCTAGTTCATTCGCTTAGGTGGTGTTTGCAGTTCAAGGTATTTTGGGAAGTGTCTTGACATGTTCTGTGACTCAGACCCGCGCCTGAAGCCACCAGAATGGCTGGTGAGGACAAAGCTATTGTGTGAAAAGAAATGGAGCTTTATTAATCTGGCTTTAAGGTTTAGTGTCTTGTCTGAACCCAGCTGTTACATTTTACTTTGTAAGCTTTTGAGTTGAAATTTAAATAAGAACGGTGCTGAGATCAGGCCAGCTGCTGGAGAGAGGTGAACAGGAACATGTTTGCAAGTAGAGATGGATTTTTTTTAATGTTCATTCCCCTTCCATGGTCTTGACAAAAGGGGTTTTACAACCCCCCCATGTGTGCGCACACACATGCACACGCACACAACTGTAGCTGCTTTTTTGATTGAAAAATAGATAACTATTATAGGATCAGCAGGGTGGCTTTCATAAGTTCGGCTGTGGGTGGCTGTTATTAAGCTGTGTATTTAAAAAAGGTTAAAAATAACCAGTATTCTGGCTTTTTCAACACAGTGTGAATGCAAAGGGCAATGAGACAATTATCCTTGGGCCAAAGAAAGGGATCTGCTTCATACAATGCCAGACATCTTTTTAAAAAGTGTCTCCAAATTACAGAGTAAAGTTAACATCTATTATCATCATCACCAGAAATTAGGAGTCTGGTAACCCTTTTTTTGACTAGCCAGTTTTTTTTAAAGGCATAAGCTTTCGTGAGCTGCATCTCACCAAAGCCTTTTAAAAAACTGGATAGTTGGAAAAGTTACTACCAGATTCCTGATTTTTTTGCCACCATGGACTAACACAGCTCAAGCAAAGCTCCCTTACTTTTGTTAATGACACAAAACAAGCAGGAATTTCTAAGGATGCAAAACAGCCTTGTTGGGTCCAAAGGCTATCTTAACTCAGCCTCTTCTTTCCATGGTTATCCAACCAGATGCCCTGATGTGGTCCCCAGAGAGGGACATTCGTACAGAAAAGCAACAGTTTTTTGTTCGCTGCTTCCCAAAACCGTGTCTGATACTCAGCGGTCCAGTCCTTCTGAATATCCTATCCTGATTAACTGCCACTGATCAATAACATTTCTCCTCTGTGCCTAATGCTTTTTAAAGCCTGGTATTGATCAATGCTCCATGTTATGCAAAGGGGGGGGGGGGGGAATCTTGCTGCAGTGCCTGGTTTCACCTATTTGATCAATCTGTTGATTGCAATTTTTAGGGTATTTTTAATATGTTTTTTAATTATTTATAGATTTTAGCCATCTTTGGAGAGAACTGTGTTTTTTATTGTGAGCCGCCCAGAGTCACCCGTTGGGGGAGATGGGCGGCATACAAGCCAAATAAATGAATGAATGAATGAATGAATGAATGAATGAATAAAAATTTGATTTTATTGATCGTTTTATCAACCTCTATTACATTTCCCCCAGTTAGCCTTTTCCCCCCCTTAGATTAAAAATTCAACAGGCGAAACTTCTACAAGAGCTGGAAACTTGATGCCCTCCAGATATTTTGCCCTACAAACCACGGTCTCCTGTGATTACATTTTTTATTTATTTACATGGTTTATACGGCCGCCCTTCTCACAATGGTGACTCTGGGCAGCATACAAGAATTAAAACGGCCACCACAACATACAAGCCTAAAGTGGCTAAACTGCACGTTATTCTGGCAATAAAAAATGCAGAGGACTGCTTTTTAATTCCACTCAGAAGGCTGGATTTTAAGTTGTTTTAAACTTTGTTGAAGTGGCGGAGAAGTTAGCAAAGCACCTTTGAATGGAAGGGTTGCCAAGGGTTTTGATCCAGTTCTGCTCCCCTGCTTTTAATCACAATCTCAGATATAAACCCAGTGAATTTTTTTCCTGGGTTGAAAATGAGCCATCATCGCCGTCATCCTCAATATTTTTACACCACTGACTATTTGCTAACTTCCAGCCGTTTACAACATAAATGTGTATTTTTCAGCTTAAAGATCCAGGAGCAGTATTTATGTTTAAAAACAGGCAATTCAAAAAATGCTGTCTGAGAATTGCTTGTTCTTAAGCACTAAAGCAGTGTCTTCAGAACAGTTTCTTTGAAGAAAAGCTTTTGATTCCACTTCGTTAAACTAGGATGAGTCTCGTTCTTTCCTTACAGGATTTAACATGCAAGAACTCCCAGACTGTAAGGCTCTCCTGTCTGTCTGCCTGCTATGAACTCAAATAATGTTGCCAAACTGTTACCTATTGATGCTCCTATGCTTTTAAAAACCTTCACGCTGGAGGCATTCACTGGACCAGTGCTTCTCAACCTTGGCAACTTGAAGACATGTGGGCTTCAACTCCCAGAATTCCCCAGCCAGCGAGGCTGGGACACGTCTTCAAGTTGCCAAGGTTGAGAAGCACTGCACTGGACAGTATCCACCCCATAAAATAGATTTGAAGTCAGATTTCTTCAGATAGAGGAAGTTGTGTAAAGACACTGGAGCAGGTCTCTTGTCATTTCTCAGCAACTTTAATTACAGCAGCGTTAACCAGTCCTGACTCTAGAAACTTCCTTTTAAGTCCAGTTAAACCAACTGACAGCTCCCCACCCCTCTAGCTCAGCGGCAGAATCACCAGCTTTGCTTTGCAGAAAGCCTGCAGGTTCAATTTCTTTTATCTCCAGATGGGGCTGAGAAATACACCTTGTCTTTAGATCCTGAGATCAGCTGTTTTTTGGGGCCAGCCGGTGTCTTTGACAGCATCTTCTGAGGATTCTCACCCCATCTGGTGGGGATGTCCAGTTAGCAAACTGGAGGCCCCATAGATCCAAGCCGCAAAGGTCTGAGCCACCACTAGATGGCAACAGAGCTACAGAGAGCTCTAACACTCTGCTGCCATCAGTGGCCATCAGTGGTTTGGCAGCCCTGATCTAATTACTGTATATATTTGCGAATAAGCCTATCTGTGGATATGCTGATCCACATTTTTCATGATGCGTTTGTTCAAAATTCAAGGGTCTGCTTACCCACAGATGGGCTTATCCAAGAGCATACACATACAGGATATACGGGTACTTTAAAAAAGTTTGACTCTCTATACCCACGGATAAGCCCATCTGCAGATTAGCCGAACCCAATTTTGGGGGTCCATTTAGGTACCTAAAATTCTTGGCTTATCCATGAGTGTACACGGAAACTAGCATGGCTGCACTCCACCATCCCTGCTTGTATTTGCACACTGGCTGGGGAATTCTGGAAGTTGAAGCCCACACAGTTTAAAGTTATTAAGGTTGAGAAACGCCGCCTTAGAGAATACCTCTGGATCCACGCAGGGCCTATAAAGATTGAAGATAAAATGCTGGAAGTTGACATTTAACTTTGCATGGTTTTTTTGTTTTTTTTTTAAGTAAAAATATAATTGAGACAGAAGACCTCCCAATTGCCAACAGAGATTCCACTGGCAAACTGGCACCCTGTGGGCAGTAGATTTCCTGTCCCTGCTAAAGTTAAGAGCTGGGTTCACACATCACACTAAGTCCTAATGGATTCAGAATGGATCTTGGTTGGTTATGGTCAGTGTATTGTGGAATTCCAGAAAACAATTTGATTCAGGAATCAGTTTAAACGTATTGTGTGAATGTAGCCAATTGGAGCATATGTAACCAGCCATGTGTGAGAGATGATGGGGATGCACAGAAAGGAATAGAAGAGAAATTAAATGATTAAAAGACCCAAATCAGTCCTTGGGCAGGTTCTCTTATAAATGGCAACTCAGCCCAGGTGGCAAGAAATTGTGCAAGAAACATTTCAGATCATTCAAAGAGGCTCACTAAACAAGGATGGGAAATTCCTCTTACACTTTCTAGGATTCTGATCTATCCCAGACTAGCATTAAAGATCCCTTTCTCAAATCTGTGTAGTTCTCGTCCAGCTATGTGGGGCTTGACATCCTGGAAGCTGTAAGAAGAATTTCCAACTCTCGTTTATAGTGAGATCTTTAAAGCAAAGATCAGAATGGGGCAAGCCATTTGACACTCTGAGGAAGCAAAAGTTGGACTTTGAAGAAGCAGGGGAGGAAGAGTATTGATGCCTTTGGACGTTGGTGTTGGAGAAGACTCCTGAGAATACCGGGGACAGCCAAAAAACCAAGCCAATGGATCATCAAACAAATCAACCCAGAGTTTTTACTCGAGGCGCAAATGACCAGACTCAAATTATCCTACTTCGGACACATTATGAGAAGACCCAGCTCTCTGGAGGAGGCTCTGATGCTGGGAAAGGTGGAAGGAAAGAGAAGAGGATGACCAGCAGCAAGGAGGAGGGACTCAGTTACAGTGGCAATGAGTGCCCTGTTGGAAGACCTGGAGGACCCAGTTAAGGACAGATCATTATGGAGAAAATCTATCCATGTGGTTGCTTGGAGCTGAAAACAATTTGATGGCACATAATCTTTAAAGCAGAGTCTCTTTGAACCATTTGAAAATATTCTTTCCACGTTTCTCTTCCCCTAGGCTAATTTAGGAGGTAAGCTGCCAGCTGACTCCTCCTCTGTTTCTGGATTTGTTATTCTTCTATTTCTTCCTTCTGTGCTTTTCCCAGACTTTCCACGGTCTCTCCCACCATAGTGATGCAAAGCATCTTTTAGCACAATGTATGAACCAGGTTGCTGTAAGGCCGCTCCTCAGCTCTAGCTACCATTCATTCATCTTTTCAAAAACATAAATAAAATAAGCTGAAATTATAAGGGTGAGGTTCATATGCCTGGCTTACGTTTCTTACCAATGCAAACTGTTTAGTATTTATTTCTCGCTGCGTTTTGAAGAAAGCCAAATTTTTTGAGCACTTGTTTTTCAGACCTCTCTTGTTTTCTTCTTTTTAAAAAAAATAATTCTCACACCGTTTTTATGATTATACTTTCCAAATGAAGGCTCAATTATTTTTCAGTGACATCTTATTTATTGCCCACATTTTCAATATGAATAAAGGAATTTAAAATAAATTTTTGTACTACAATAGCCAGTTCTTGTGAATCTTTTTTATGCAATTATCCACCTGATTAAATCTCATTTGAGTACGTGGGAGTTTGGTTATCAGCTGTGATCTGGGCAGTTCTGCATAGGAAATACCCAAAGGAAAAAGAAAAAGTCTTTTATTTTAATTATCTACCTTCAATTTGACCTTCAAGAGCAATATGAAGTGCAATTATTAGAGAAATGTTCATGCACTATGTTTAACCCAGTGAGTTAAACCCCTAAGTCATTGTTTCTCAACCTTGGCAACTTTAAGATGAGTGGACTTCAACTCCCAGAATTCCCCAGCCAGCATGGCTGGCTGGGGAATTCTGGAAGTTGAAGTCCACTCATCTTAAAGTTGCCAAGGTTGAGAAACACTGCCCTAAGTGGTGTAGGGATTAAGGAGTTGGACTGGTAGTAGGTAGACCATGTTCAAGTCCACCTTCTGCTATGGAGGTGACCTTGCATGATTTGGGCCAGTCAACTCTTTCGGCTAACCTACCTCACCGGGTTGTTGTGGGGGAAAATGGGAAGAGGCACAATGCATCTTGCCTTACGTTTATGGAGCAAACGCAAGATACCAAGCTAAGAAGTCAACAAACATCCTATCTTGGGTTAGGGTCAACCTTGGTTACATTTTTGTGCCTTAGATCTATTGCATGAATAATTTGGAAAAAGCACATTGGGCTCCAGACTCTCCAGCAACTCGCTTTTATTTATTAAAGAGATCCCTTTGTTTTGCAGACTTGGAAAAAAAAAAAAATCCACACCGTTAACGTTTATGTGACTCCTCAATTTGGGAAAAGCCTGAAAAGTAGTGGGCTTCTTTAAGGAATAGCAACATGGGGCCATTCTTTGTCCAAATCACTCTGAAAGCTTGCATTGCCCTTCTGTTTCTTCCTACATCAGAAGAAAAGTAATCAGAAGCAGCGAGTCTCCTGTGCCCGTTGCTTAAAAGCAACAATAGAAGGGGATTCTCATCTTCTCATCCTGGCCAGGGGGTCTGCAGGGTGTGGTCAAAAAAATCAAAATAGCAATACACATAAAAAACAGAGCTTTGATCCCATCGTTGTGGCTGCCATTTTGACTTTTTTGACCATACCCTTCAGACATCTTTGCATCCTGGCTTGGGAGCTTCCCCAATGGCCATTGCATGATACTCAGGGTGATTCTTAAATTCTTAATTCACTGCTTGATCCTTTGAAACTCCCGCCTTCATTTTTGCGGGGAAATTCTGGGAGTTGAAGTCCACACATCTTCAAGTTGCCAAGAGTGAGAAAAACTGATTTAGAATATAGGTCTGTGAATTGCATTCTATTAAGCAGGGTTTTTTTTAAGACATATGAAAATTAGGGTTTTAATCTAGCATTCAACCAAGGTCCCACCTTGTCATAAATAACTTGGGATTTGATTTGAGACAAACCGGGTTGTTTACGGAATCACCAAGTTGGGCTCCAAACCAAATATCTTACTTATTGCACATCTTTGTACAGTGCATTGCACCAAGAACTATTTTCTCTGTGGGCCCTAAATCAATCTCTGGTCAAAGGCATTAAACGTACTGCAGAATTGCCAAGAAGCAGACCAACAGACTTTCATCCTCCAAGAGAATGCATGCTACATTCTGCCATCATAAAAGAAATTCCTCGTTGGACTGTCACAAGGCCTTACATCTGCTTTGATCTCAGAACCTCCATGGGATTGGTGGTCGCATTCATGTGCTGACTAACCTGAGTTTTCAGGGGCCAATAGAGGTCCTTCAGGCCTTCTTGGAGAATGGAACCAGTGGGTGCTTCAGTCCTCCTGCAGTCTTGGGAAGCGTGCCTGGAAATAGTGAAAGGGAAGGTGGGATGATGGAGAACGTCCTTGGAGGAGAGTGACAAAATGAGCATTGCACTCTTGGGATGCAACTTCCATGCCTTTTGTATGTGTATCACAGTGACCCCTGCTTGTGCCAAAGGGGTAGAGCTTACACCAGGACCCTGTTTTCATTTGACAAAAGCCCTTGAACCTGCAGACATTCCCAAGAGTGATAAAAGGAAATGGTGGTGGTGGTGTGTTAACTGTGGAAGGAGTAGGGAGGAGGTATGGTGACATGATCCATTTTTTCCCTTCCACATAAGATAAACTCTTAAAACCTGTACTCAGAAAGGGTTACATTTAATAAAGGATGATCAATTTATATCTAAAAATCACCTTATAACCACGTTAATCTCAGTGTTTATGTTTTGAACTTTGGATTTGAATGACAGCTTGAGACAAATCAGCAGAGATCATGGTTATCCTACTACACGCTCCCTAGTCTTCCACCTGGAGGAGAAGATAGCTGGATGGATGCCATGGACCATATCTGAACTAGGGTGTCTTTGGCAGCTATTGAAGTATTTGGATTTCATCCAAGTTACTGATGTACCACTGAACCATCTCCAGGTGTTATTTATACCCCTTATGCTATGGGGGGGGGGGGGGGGAGACCCATAAAAAGTGATAAGGCACCCCAGCTATTTCAAACTTTGGTGTAGACCTGGAAGAAGCCATGATCAGCTTGGAGCAAACACAATGACAGTTGTCCACCTACCACACAATCAGTGTGTTTTGCAGAAGGACAGCAATGGGTTCAGATAAGATCACTGTGCATTTCTTCAGTCTTTGAGATAAAAAGATCTGAGGATTTTCAGAATTTGTCCATCAGGGAGTTGAAAGTCCCTCATAGGGATTTTAGCTTTTTTTTTTTTCCAGCCCAAAACAATTGCCATTGCTTTTAGTCCAGAAGAAAACTGGCTACCATATTTTGCTATGGCCACTAGAGGGTACTACACCCTTGTGGTTCATGCTTGGTTGACTCCGTGTTTCAAGTTTTCTCTGCAATTTTGTGGGTTTCTTACTCTTTTTTAGGAGAGGGGGATATAAACAAACTGCACTGACTGAGCTAGACCATAAACCAGACAGAAGAAAGCTGATGGCTATGGCCACTAAAGTCAAAAGCAGCCAGTAGGGGAAGGGAGGAAGGTAAAGGAGATGGAAGGAGGATCAGAATTCCCAGTCTGTATCTACGACTTAGCTAATATGCAGAAAAGTTCTCCGGTAGACCACAGGCAAACTGGGCTGAATAAGAAGAGGAAGATTGAGGTTCGAGTCATTGGAATTCTTCTTATGAAAACTTCTACTCATAAAAAGGAGAGCCAGTGTGATGTAGCGGTTATGGTGTTGGGCTAGGAGTGGGTAGATCCAGGTACTAATCCTGGCTCAGCCGTAGAAGTGCACCGGCTCCCTTTGAGTAACTTACTCTTCCTTATGACCCAGGGCTGTTGTTGGGGAGAAAAGAGAAAAAAGGCATACCTCCTCCATTGACTTGAGCACCTGGATTTTAACTTTAACAAGCAAACTGGCAAGGAGAACGCCTCGTCATTCTTCTAAGATGGTAAGAGAAGTAGGTATATTGGTGAGGAATGCCTAGAACATATTTAGTCTTTATTCCCAAAGAAGATCTGTATTGTAGCTATTGCTACCGGAACTGAAACAGGAAACCTGTCTGTCCTGACCTGGAGGCCTTTTAAAATTAGCTGGAAAAATGCTACCAGCGTCTTCTGATTTTTTTGCCTCCGTAGACTAACACAGCCCCCCTCCTGCAGTGTCTAAACAGGGATTAAGAGACCACCATTGCTGTGGGCCCCACCATCCACGTGTCCTGAGAAATCATCCACTCTGCCCAAAGAAATAAAGCAGGTGTTGGCTTGGTTCACACCACATACTAAGAGCGTGTCTAGGCTCCCACATTATTAC
The DNA here is from genome assembly GCA_030867105.1 of Liasis olivaceus. NCBI lineage: Eukaryota > Metazoa > Chordata > Lepidosauria > Squamata > Pythonidae > Liasis > Liasis olivaceus. Next base: position 8,839,703 of record CM061350.1, read on the forward strand.
TTTCGAAGTTGTTTGGGTGGTGTTTTCGAGCTTAGACAATGTTTCAACGTGGTTTTTTCTACCATCGCTTGGAGACTTCCCAACCTGAAAAATGCTAATGGGAGAAATTCCCTTTTGATTTTTTCTTTTCCTTTTTGGATGTAATTGAAGCAAGAGAAACCAGGGAGGCTGCAAGACCAGCACACTCCTTATCACTAAATAAAAGCAAGGGCGCCACGCTCCACCCAGAGAATTGCACCAATGTCTCCATGAAGGACGCTGCCCAAGCAAATTCTTTTGTGTTCAGTGGAATGAGAACTGATAGGAAAAAAATGCAAAAGAATTTCTCTACCCAGCCATACTTGTACATAGCCCACTCAGGAGCAGAAAACAAATATATCCTTCCAATGCACCTGCAACAACAGGATGCATTTCAGGATAGGCAAATCCCCCCATTCTTCCCTCCTTTTTCCTGTTGACCCTTGATTTCACCCTCATTGCCTAGGATTAATCACAGCCCCTGTAGCAGAAGCCAGCAAAGTTGATCAGACAGGAAAATGGCAGGAGAAAATTATCTTTGCCATTTGCGAAGCACGTCAGCTGCCTGAAAATTAGGGGAGAAATTCCACGCATTCGGAAGCTGAGAAAGCCAGCCTAAAACCAATGGAAGACTTCATATAAATATAGTGATTTGGACCAGTATAGTAGTCCGGTAATATTGGATTGAGGTTGACTAACATTGACATTCTTGGTTCACTCTGAACTCAGCTGTTAAATGCTATACATTCATACATCTCAGAATCATTGTTCAAAGGGGGCATTTGGGCCTTTCAGTTCAGCCCCCAGATCAGGGTAAGAATCCAGATTAAATCCAGATTAAATCCAGGAATACAGATGGCTGTCTGGCTCTGCTTGAACACATCCAGGCTCTCCAACGTCTCAACTAATAGAAGGTACGCAAAATAACATTAGAGTGTGACTCTATTTGTAAACCATGATTAAACACCACACCCTGAGCCACAAACTTGCCAGATAGGATTTAGCTTCCCGTGTGGTACAAACCCAGCCATTTGATTAGTTTACGGTTCAGCTGATTTGTTCAAAGGCAAAAAATGGGGTTGAGTGAACCATGGTTAAATTGACTAATAGTAAGTCTGTCCCACTCATAAACAGCCGGAGCTGTGGCTGTGGCCAACTGCCAATGAGGAAAACACTGAGATGCAATGCATTCGTTTGTTCAAATTCACGACTGAGAATCCGAGACTGTTACAGCCTGACACGGAGCAAAACAGACTTTTTGCACGTGCTGTTACTCAAGCACACATGTTGATCTACTGCCAATCATTTATTATACCAGGGAGTGGAAGCCAAGAAAGACCTTCATCGGGCCATGCTCATGGGCAACCTGAAGTGGTGCTGGCTAGGTAGGTCCTGGACTCTACCATATCAGACTAGAGATGAAGTTTGGATCCTACTCCTTTGGTTACAACTTCTGCTGTCAAAGACCCATCTCCTCTTCCAAAAATAAACCAGAGACAGACGATGGTATTAAGACAGGATGGTGATCAAAAGGTACCTTTAATGAAAGAGAAGGTACCCAGATTGAGAAGCCAAGGTGGATTGTGATAAAGGCCAAAGAAGCCCCTTGTTGTTGTTGTTCAGTTGTTAAGTCATGTCCGACTGTTCGTGACCCCATGAACCATATTGCGCCAGGCCTTCCTATCCTTCACTGCCTCCCTGAGTTTGCTCAGTTTCAAGCTCATTGCTTCGGTGATGCTATCTAACCATTTCATCCTCTGCCGTCCTCTTCTCCTTTTGCCCTCCATCTTTCCCAGCATCAGGGTCTTTTCCAAAGAATCCTCTCTTTGCATTAGTTGACCAAAGTATCTGAGCTTGAGCTTCATTATCAATCCTTCCAATGAGCAATCAGGGTTGATTTCCTTTAAGATTGACTGGTTTGACCTCCTAGCAGTCCAGGGGACTCTTAAGAGTCTTCTCCAGCACCATAGTTCAAAGGCATCAATTCTTTGGCACTCAGCCTTCTTTATGGTCCAGTTCTAGGAAGCCCCTAGAGCAGTGTTTCTCAACCTTGGCAACTTTAAGATATGTGGACTTCAACTCCCAGAATTCCCCAGCCAACATCTTACAGTTGCCAAGGTTCAGAAACACTGCCCTAGAGATTCCTCCAAGCCTGCAGAATTACCCCTTTATTAAAAGGTCTTAACTGTGACATAATGTGAGGGAAAACAGTCCATGGGCTGGAATTTTTCCTAATCTTGTTTCCGACCACATCTCATTTTGTTGTTGCAGTCTGGCGCTAACACTGGTTAAAGCAGCACTCAATATTCCTGTCCATGGAGGGCAGTGGAGCTGCTTTTTTCAACACACTAGAACTTCTGAAGCATAACTTCTTGCTGTAAACTTTTGAACTCTTTTTGGCACTGCTGTATGTTTTGGTCTCCATTTCAGATTAATCGTCTTAGCCCTGCAGAATCTTGCAAAGGAGTTAATCAGTAACTCAGATGCTTATCTGGGTCTTTTCTACCTATCTTGCAAACCTAGGCTGTTTTTATCATTTTTTCTTAATGAGTAACCACTGCTGAAGAGAATAAATACACCTGTTCTTGCAGAGCATATAGACTTCTCTGTGGGTCCATTCTCTAAACGTCTTCTGCAGAAGGAATGAACTTCTCTTTCCACAAGGTCAGAGGCAAAATCTTTGCTTCTCAACGTTGTGGTTCTGCAAATGAATTAAACTGAAAATTAACACTGTTAAGACTTGGTTGCACCTGGGCTGCATTAATGCAGATTTGTGTAGATTTTGTACATACTGGAGGTTCAAATTCAGAAACCATCACAGCAGAAATACAATCTATCTCATCACAGTGGAGAGGATGTGATCAGGTAAGACGGTCTCTGCTCAATCTTCTCCTCAGGTACTAAATGTAAAGAAAATATGCAACACCCCTCAATTATTTGTGTTTACATTGACTATAGACAGCCTATTTGAGGAGAATGAACCTCTGCAAAAGAAAAAGTGGCAAACCATGCTGGCTGGGGAATTTGGGGAGTTGAAGTCCACACATCTTGAAGTTGCCAAGGTTGAAAAACACTGGTCTAAGGGAAACAGCTTCTTCAGGTCCTTGAAGAAACTTCTCCCCAGGGATTTCCAAGATGCAAAAAAAGGCAGAAGGTAGACCTTTCAAATTAGGGATCTCAAACAGCTAAACAGGCAACTGGAAAGGTCACCTTGTAATTTGCAAATTTATTTACATTTCTTTGCAGGCACTGAATGAAACCGACTGTGCAGGTCTGGTGTTCCCCAACCCAGCTACCTCCAGCTGACTTTCCTTACTGTATTCCAGTTTTTCTCCTTGTTTGCTTGTTACTGCAATTATTATAATTATCCACCTTATCTCTTCAGGATATTTACAAGTACAATCAAAATATTGGTTTTTACCAGAAGGGGGATTTCAACTGAATGTTAGAAGTAAAATAACTTCCTGAGGCTAAGAGCAGGCAGGCAACGGAATCAGTTGCTCAGAGAGGTGGTAGGTGTTCAAGCTGAGGACAACCATTTTCAGGGCTGCTTTAATTTGGGTTTTGGCAGGGGGTTGGACTCAGTAGCCCCTGCCAACTCTCCAGTAACAAATCCAGACTCAGATAATTAGCAGTGTTGGTGAGGAAGTCTGGAAGCTGCAGTCCAAGACCCCCGGAGGACTCAGGTACCTCTCTACTTATCTTCAACATGGGTTGGAAAATGTCCCTCGTCTTTGAGCCACTGGATTCCAATGGAGAACTTTTCTTCAAGGCTACTACCAGTCATTCTCTTGGACTTTGGATGTTTGAGCTGATTCTGGGAAATGAGCAATGGGAGGGTAAAAAAGTCAAGATGGCAGCTATGACCATGCAATCATGCCCTGCCCTTTTTTTACATGCATCACAGACACCTCTGCTGGGGAAGTTTCAGTTCCTCCAATAGAGTCATTACATGTCTCCCGGCATTTTTCCATCCAATTTCTCCTCTGCCTTGGAAGCCACCCGTTGGCCTTCTATGGTGGAAACAGTTCACACTGATGATTGTTGGAGGATTTCATAAAAATGAAGGCAAGATTCGTACGGGAACCTCACTGAACATCCCAGTGCCCAAACTGGAATCGGTCCATAATTTTGCAGTGCAGAGCACTCCAGATTCATTATTCCAGCCGCCCACTGCATATGCTGTTCTTCATTGATGAAAACTGACATCACTCCTTAGCACCACTTTGAGGAAGGAAACATGAGAAGTGGAATGAAGGTCCTAAAACAGGCTTAACTGACTTGAGAAAAGCAACATGAGGAACACAATAACCCCACACATGTAGCATCATCACCCCACTGACTCTGGCCTTTAGGTTCCCCAAAGTGTTTGGTTTGGACTCCAACAACCAAGACTGGCCCATTTCTGGCTAAAGGTACTTGTTTCATCCATTAAAAACAACTGCCCACAGACAACCAAATTTTAGCCCAGTCCTCTCTAGGAGTGGCATGACTTTATTGTACCCCTGTTGTCTCTGGGATACCTCCCCCCGCCCCAAAAGGCAACAAGTTGTCCATCATGCCCTAAGCCATGATATGATTTGTTTGGTTTGGCTTACTGTGTTATATAAACTCAGCTTCAATAATCCATGTTTCTCCTAACCATGGTTCAAGCAATCACAGCCACACACTTAGGTCTTTATCCCTAAAGTTAGGGAAAGTTAGCTGTATTCTTAAGAGTTTTTTTTCCTCCTAAAGTTTTTTCTACCTTTCTGCAGTGTTGAGGTTCCTCTATGCTCACCTCTATTTCCCTCTTGCATGTGGGGAGCATCAGAGAACCCAAATAAAGATGACTTATATTATATCGGCTCTTTCACAGAGCACATTTTCAATGGACAGAACAATCAATGTTAGGTCAATGTTTAAGGAAAATTCCTAACTAGATCAGCAGCTCTGTAGCAACCTGCCAAAAGAGGTCATCAAATCCATGTGCCTGGACATTTTCCATAACATTTGGCAAAAACAAGCAATCTTCTTGAAGGCTGCTTAAAGAAATAATACTAAGGAATGAATCTGGTCACCTAACAGAGTTTTTCCCAGTTTGTGAATAGGGATAATAGGCCATCCCGTCACAGGAAACAGACAGTTCTAACTTAAATGGTTTCCTGAAAATGTGGCTCTTTGATTCTAATGATAGCCTCACTTTCTTCCTGTAAACAAATGTCACCTTAGCAATGTGTGTCACCCGTTGCTGATCCCCGTTTCTGGGGGTCAGAAAGTACTTCCGCAACGCCTCCCAATCAGCAGCGACAGTAGCAGAAAAGAAAATACAGGAGGAACTCACTCCCGTGGAACTTCCTTTTTCAGAAATAGATCTGATCGCAGTGTTGTAACAAAGCAGTAACTATTTCCTTTGATTCCGGCTGTCCCTTTGAAGGGTGACTGTGGGAGGGTCCAAAAAGTCAAGATGGCAGTCAGAGTGGTGCAATTGTAACCTCACCCTTTTTATGTGGGTCACACAGGTGATTCACAGTAAAAAGGAGCGGGGCTTTGATCACGTGGTTGTGAATGCCATCTTGACTGTTTTGGGCCATCCACTGTAGATGCTCGTGCTTCTTCTCCTTGGGCTTGATTATGCAACTCCAGGACTTCCACCATCTTTCTTGTGGTCCCAGGGTGAAGGATTCTGCTGGAACGCCCTTCCACATGCACTTAACCCATGGCACAAACACTCCCCAGCTACTTCATTGTACTGTACAGTTCACATTGTCTTCATCTTGTCCACGCTCACTAAAGTCACCCTTGGCTGCTAAAGTAGTATTTTCTTCCTTATTCCAATCCATCCAGAGCCAGCCTTGGAGAACATCTATTAGGCTTGGTCCTCCATTATGTTGGAGGGGACCTGCAGTGACTGGGAAGAGAGGCAGTTGAAGCAGTGGCATCTGCAGGGGCGGGCAGGGGGAGATATCCAAACAAGCAAGATGGCAGATGCAGTCGATGCCAACTTGCCTTTCTTGACACCTTGTGGACACTGTTGAGTCAAAGTTGTGTAGGGATTGGCAATGGGGTTGGCCAATTCATGCAGGTATAAGTTTCTGTTGATTCCAATTTGGTGGAGGAAGTTTCAACTCAACAGTGGAGAAAGCTGTGAATCTATAATATGTTATTTCCTTGGCTTTCTTCCCCTTTGCCATCTGTTTATTGAGTGTTTTGCAAACCTGCTTCACAAAGTCAAAATATCTTAATTTGGGGGTGGGGGGGAAGTGGTTACAGAGCTCATCTTAATGAAGTGAATCCTCTTCATTTTCAGGCATGGGCTCATCCAAGTTTTTCTTTCTAATTTTCCTTTCCTTCATATTCCATTATTTCTCTCCCCAATATTAGCTTTCTTTTTCCATTGAAATTAAAGCTACATCCTTTGGCTTTTCAAAACCTGAGATTGCTAATAGCTCCACCTTGTTTATAGTTGCTGCAGCCCATAGCATGAGTTTAACACACCACATTGTATGTCCCCTGAAAGAAGGGAAGAACCGAATGAGTCGTTCTGACTGGAAATGTCTGAGGCTTATTCCTAGCCAACCAAATTTGGTCAACCAAGATGGTCTCACCTGAAAACAGAAGCTGTGGAAGCTACAAGGTAAAGAACCTTTTTAAAAATCCATTAAGGCAGTGTTTCTCCACCTTGGCAACTTTAAAATGCGTGGACTTGAAGTCTACACATCTTAAACTTCCCAAGGTGGAGAAACACTGCAGTAGAGAAACCTGTGCAAACAGGAAAAGATTTGATGTTGCTTGTCCTTTCCTTTCTCCCTCCCTCCCTCTTTCTTTTCTTCCTCCCTCCCTCCCTCCCTCTCTCTTCTTTCTTTCTTTCTTTCTTTCTTTCTTTCTTTCTTTCTTTCTTTCTTTCTTTCTTTCTTTCTTTCTTTCTTTCTTATCAGTTGCTTCAGAGTGAATAATTATCTATGCCTGTGTCATGTTATCAAACCATATTTATCACATGCTTTGGTCTGTACCTGACAGACATGCTTTTATGAGAAGAGGCACGGTTCCAGGATGGAAGATCATAAAATCTGGCCTAAGGTGAGGCAGCAAACTTTTGAAAACAAGACGTAAAAAATGCTGAATGCAAGTTGAACTAAGGATGTCATATCTGGGCTGCAAAAATCCAGATAGTCACTAGATGGCACAATGAATAGTATTTTTCTACCATCTAACCATCATCTGGATTTTTAAAGCTCAGATATGGTAGCCTTAGGTTGAATTGGGTAGTATTATATATAGCACCATCTTAACAAGAAGGCACTGAAACTCTAACCCACCGCCTTGTTAAGTATAGCCCAGCCATCAAATTTCATTCCTACTCTTCTTTTAAACTTTGAGTAACCCTGCAGTGTGTTAATGTAGCAAGCTTTTTGAAGGAACCCATGGAGATCCTTGTGGAATGAACCTGTTTGGTTACCAACAGAATTAAGTTCCAGCAAACTATGCAGAAAGCTTGCAAACCACAGGCTCAGAAGGGAAACACTTCAAACTTTTTATTTACTATTAAACCCACATATTCATGGATACAAATAATCCCAAAATGGGTTAAATAATTGTAAAAAACTATGTATAAATAATAATTAAATTGTTTTAAGCTGTATTCCACTGGCTTCTTGATAGTCCAAATGGTTCTATCTAAATATGGTTCTACAATGATAATAATAGGATTTTTTAAATTAAAAATGTGTTAAATCTATTGATAGAGATATAGAGATATAGAGATATAGAGATATAGAGATATATAGGTCTATGACTGTAATAAAGATTTGATTACACACACACACACCTAAAATTGTTAGCAATCACTTTACCAAATTTAGAGAGAAGCCTACATCTTTGTTACTTAAGGATCTAAGGTGAGGCCAGAAAAGACTGGCCTTACTCTGACCACAATGTTATGCCTTGCGATACCATCATTATAAAGCCAAATCAGATTGAGGGCCATTTTTCTTGCCCTCCTGCTGAGTCTTTAGTTAAAAAAAAATAATGGCACACACCAGCAACTGAAACCATGATTGCTCCCCATCACCACCAGTTTTGGAAGAAAGCTAAGGGTTGGTATTTGGAATTATCTCCCAACAAGCCACGTTTGAGTGAAAAGTTAGGATTAGAGTTTCAACTCTGTTCAGATTTAGAGATGTGATTTTTTTTTTTTTTTTTTTGGATCACCACAAATTTCAAGGCATTTTTTTTTTTTCAAGTTTAGGAGCTAGACTCCAAAGAGAAGGCAGGCGCCTTGCTGGTGAAGACTGGAACCAATGTTAGGGTTTAAGAACTAGATGTCTTCAAAGAACCCTGATTAAATGACATACACAGGCTGCAGGGAGAAAGAGAATAATTTAAAATGCCATTGATTCAAGTTTTCCTTCTGATGTTATAACATCATACCATCTGGCCTCTTATCGAGAACATTCTGCACTTCTGAGGTAACAGGCCAATAAAAGACAAAAAGTACCATGTTTTTCTCAATCAGTTGCATTTTTGACCTCATAAAGATTATCCAAAGAAGACCTACAATCAAGGATGTGGGGGAATCAAGAGTATGCAACCAGAACACAACACATTGCTCTCAAGTAGTCTTTCTAAGGTTGTTATCCAAATGTGCTGAACTACAATAATTTGAACTCCCTACCTACTGGATCCTTCTGGAAACATAGTCCAATCATCTGGAAGATGCTGAGGTATGTTGTAGACTTGGTACACTATATATTGCATCCTTCTTTATGCTGGTGCCTTCCAGATATATTCAATTTCAACCCTCAGAATCTGTAGCCACTGTAACCAATGGCCACGCTGGCTAGGGATTCAGGGAACTGAAGTCCATCACATCTGGAAAAACCAATTTAAAGATGGCTGTATTAAAACAGGGGCCCCAATCTAACGAGGAATGACTATGAAGGAACAGCTGATCTCTTTTTGGTGAACTGCCCCTAGGATTGTCTGTCCAGAAGGTCAGGCTACAAATGTTAGTTCCATTCTCTGTGATGTCACTGTATCATTGTTGTGTTCCCTCTAGATGTCAAAAAGAAAAAGAAGGAGAAGAAATGAACCCTGGCTTTGATCACATGAGGACTTCTCACCCCTGACTTATATGGTAAAGCTGACATGCAGTCTTCTCAGTTTTTTCATTTCAGAAATGAATCACAGTTGGATAAATAGACTATCCGAGAAGGTATATTTAGGACTGTGGCCTTAAGTTATTACAGTTCAAGAGAATTAATTTGAATCTCTACAGAATGAAATCAGTGATGAAGAATCACTAAACTCCTGACCTCATAATTCATTTTCATTGTTATTTTTAAAACGAAGCAGATCAGTGTTCCAGATGTAGTTTTATGAAAAACTATAGAGAAGTGTTTCTCAGCCTTGTCAACTTTAAGAGGTGTGGACTTCAACTCCCAGAATTCTGGGAGTTGAAGTCCATATATCGTAAAGCTGCCAACATTGAGAAACACTGCTATAGAGGATCTAATACCTAGAATGTGATTGTATTTACATTGGGTTAAGCTTGTTCATGTTGTCTTGGTTCATACCAAACCAGATTTTACAAGCCACACAGTGTCTGGGTTCACACTGCACCAAATCCAAGCAAACACTTTGTGGCTTAACAGTGGATGTCAACATAGTATATGTCTTTCTGCTTTTAATTTATCCAGATCTTCCTTTGAACCCAATTAACTAAACAAATAGCAGACATGACCAAGAGGAAGGTAGCTGGTTTGAGATGTGGTGGAACTAACAGAGGATCATTTAATGGGAAGGCCTGTTAAGAGTTTCCCTTTATGTGAAGTGAGGGGGACATGATGACTAGGCTTTCCCTATGGCAGCCCCCACACTTTGCAACTACCCTCCCTCGTGAGGATTAGAAGATCTTGAAAGACAAATTTTATTTCACCAGGCTTTCATGTCAGGTTAAATCTTATTGGCATCTCTCTTAGCAGAGGGCAGATTTATTATTACTATCGTTTTTCAGAATTTTGACTTGTTTCTATTGTTGCGATTATTGTTGTAATCCATCCAGAGTGTTTGAGTTGGGTGGGCGATAAAACCTGTAAAATCAATACAAATAAATAAATATTTAAATGGAAAACAAGCACCAGATCTGTGGGTCTTTTTTTTTTTAATTGAGTAAATTCTTCCACTCTGTAATTTCTGCAAAAATAAACTAGTTGCAATAAAGCAGATTCAAATGTTCCTGAAAGATAACAACCTTTGTGTTCCACACTGCCTTCATCTGATTTGTATCAAAAGAGGCATTCAGCATTCAGGCTAATGGGTAAAGCTTGTGACTTGAATTCACCCACGCCTGCTCGCTGGACCCTAACAATGGGTATAATAATGCCCATTATGCTGTGTTAAAAATAACATGAAGGGAAGTAACACTTCCTTTTAACAGAGGGTGAGTTTTCCCTTTCCAGAGGAATCTTGTTGCAAAGCATTCCAGAAGGATTAATTACATTCATATATTAAAATACAACTAATCCTGGTCCAAAAAGAAAGAAAAACGTTGATTTTACGATTCCAACAACTTTCTAACACAGAGAAGTTTGCAACCAATTGCTCAGAAAAATGATGTTCTCCTTAACTTTTGTTATGCTCAAGCAGAGGTAGTACAACCATCTGTCTGAAATGCCTTAAATGGGGATGGGGGGTGGATCAAGTCACCTCAATGGCCCCTCTTCCTCTATCAATCTTTGAAAAGGAGGAATCAGATTAAGCAAAAACTTTGCATGACAAAGTCATGCAGACAGCCAAGCTAGAATCTTGATTTCCCTTGAAGCAATCAGAGGGAAGTTTTGAGATACCCTCAAAGGGCAATTGGTGGTAAAGATCTGTAAAGTCAACAGGTTGGTAACATCAGGACTGCCTTCACATGGCTAACAAGCAAACCACATCTTTGATACAATGGGTTGTGTGAACCCATTCACCGGCATTCTGACCTGTCCGTTCTTCACCCCTATTTGGCCTTTCTTCACCCCCATGAGGATTCTCTGACTCACCAGTGCCTAAAGCAAGAGAAAATACTGAAGGATGGAGGAATGAAATCTTAAAAGTGTCTTAAAGTGGAATGGATGTCTAACTGCCTCATATCCTGACATGATTTTTTTCCCCCAGCATGCAGGCACAGTATGGATGAAGAAAACTTCAGTGCACTAACTTTTCCCTTAGCTTAGTTATTCATTGCAAAAATATCCCACACTTTCTTCTTTGCTATGACCTGAGATGGGAATTGTTCTTTGCTCGGGCCCATGACAGGACCAGAGAGGCACATGACATTAACTGAAGTACGGTATTTAACTGAATCACTTAAACAATGGAAGGAACAAAATTCTGACTTGCAGGGTATGACTCATGATATCATTTCAGAAGCACAACCAGAGAACAAAGGAACGCACACAAAGTTAACAATATTAATAATTCATCTGGGGCAACACCTTTACACAATCAGCTGAAGGCAAGTGGGTGACAGAAAAATCTAGGAGGAGAATAGGAAAGAAAAGAAAAATTGAGACTGTTATACCAGCCACAGCTACACAAATATAATTCCTTAGAAGACTTCCAGGTGGCCAGCCTTTCTATCTCCCAATACTTTTGATTCACAACAAAAGATACCCAAGGTTGCTATGGTCTGTTTTGACTGTTTCAGATTTATTCCCTATTTTCTCTTCCTTGCAACTCTTCCATCATGGTATAGTAGCCTAGGCCAATGTTTCTGAACCTTATCAACTTTAAGATGTGTGGACTTCAACTCCCATGCTGACTGGGGAATTCTGGGAGTTGAAGTCCACATATCTTAAAGTTGATAAGGTTCAGAAACACTGGTCTATGCCAAGGAAGGAAAAATTAAACTGACGTCTGTCATTAAGAGTAGAACCCCGGATCTGTTTTCTTCCAAGCTGCTTTTTTTTAAATGTCATCTTAGTTTCAACAGGAGCAACTGTCTTAAAATGGAAATTGTCTGTCCATAGGAACAAGAGGACTATGCTGAGATTTTGCTTAATTGCAACCCCTGGATCATGATGTCATTTTATGACATGGAGGTTCATCTCCAATCAAAACAAGGAGAGATTTTCCAGGCCTGCAAACTGGGCTTTATCAGGCATAATTTTCACAAGTCTGCAGCAGATTTGGTCCCACCACTTGCTGGAGAAAAATAATCATCTGTCTCCAATTTTAAGAAATGTAGAATTTAGTATTGCTAAAATCAAATTCAACCACCTGGTGAAATATGGTGGGTTCATGGTAGGGGGCAAAGAGCAGAGAGCAACGGCAAGCTTTCTATTAACAAAGGTAGAGATCAGAGATCATTTAAGATCTTGTACTAGGCAAGAGAAGCCAGTTGAAGGCAAATTGGGTAGGGGCGATGATCAGTGATGGGAAGCCATGCAACCATTTATATCAAGACAGTTCCTCTAGTTCAGTTTCTAGAGCTCAGCAATGTTCACACCAATTAGCAGCAACTCTTTAGGACAGCCTTCTGTCCTCCAGATGTGTCAGCTGGGAAATATGGGGTTTGTAGTCTAACATATCTGGAGGGCACTGGTAGGCAAGATAGGGTTTCAAATTGGAGCTCTTCCCGGCTGTATTTGGAGATTGGATCTGAGACATTCTCTGTGTGTAAGTGCACATACACACGCGCACACAAATCTGAAAAGCAACATGCTCCCACCATCGCCTCATCCATCAGGTTGGGAGGCTTTTGCTCATCTTCCTCCCTGTTGATGGAATTCCACTCTCCTCTGTGTGACTATTATTGAACCCACTGCTGTTTATGTTCATTTCCCAACTGAGGTTGCCAGCCAAACAAACCACATTAGGGCTTAACGTGTGAACCCAGTGCTACCTGCTGCCTCCCCTTGTCTACAAGACTTTGGATCTGATTGGCTGCAGAAGCCTACAGTTGATGAGCATTGATGACAGTCATCTGTTATGATGCAATGGAGCCAAAATCAGACTGCTTGGCAAAGGAAACAGAGGGAAATAAAGGGAAAACAAGCAAGATGTCATGTATTTAAGACAAGAAATTGCAAGTAAGAGCCATGCAAGGGACAATTAAAGATCTGGGTATGCTTAGCCTACAGAAAAGACAACTGTGGGGAGCTAAGAGAGCAGCCTTCCAATAGCTGAAGGACTGTCACATAGAAGAAGGGGTAGACCTATTCTCTATTGACCCAGAAGGCAGGACCAGGTTCAGACTAGATATGAGGAGGAACTTCTTGATTGTAGAAGTTGCTAGCCAGGAAAACAGGCTGCCACATGAAGTGGTGAGTTCTCCTTTGCTGAATATCTTCAAACAGAGTCAGGATGCTCATCGGTCAGAAGTTCCAGTAGAGCCTGCAGTGGGTTAGACTAGAGGACCTTTACCGATTCTGTGATTTTGTGAAGTCTTCCTTGAAATTTTCTATTTGAGACTCATGAAAAACAGCACAAAACAGAAGTAGGAATGCAGGTACTAGAGCTTACTTTTTTTAAGGGAATGAGGTTTTCAGCTTAGGACACAGCAGCCAGCATTAGAAAGCACAGCCTAACTTGGGGCCTCTAAGTGAAATAGACCAAAACTCCCATCATTTCTAGCCAGCAGGGATGAGGGAGGACAGATCATTTTAAATGCTTTGAAAATTAGCTTTTCCCCAAGCTTTCATCCCAGAAGCACTCATCTGAGATACAATCCTACTGAAGTTGCAGAACTTGCTTCTAAATAAGAAACATAATACTGAAAGTTTACTATTACTCATTTCCAGCATTCTGTCATAATCATATTTAGATTTTTTAAAAAATACATAACAATATGCATGTGTATATGTACATATATTATTTGTCTGTCTGTCTGAATGGATTTTCAGAATAAGACTTTTTTTGTTCAAGTGTGGTTTACAAAATAAACCACAAATGGCTGGATTCATTCAGCCGTAAACCCTGGTATTCTCTTTTCACAAATGCTGCCTGAAATAGGTTCTTGTCTGATCCCACGGAAGGGCTGGCTTTGAATGCCATCCTTTATTTATTTCATGTAATTTTGGATCATCCTCCTGTTCAATGAGCACTCCAGGTAATGTTCAAATTAATAAGAACAAGATACTTCAAATAAGAGCAATAACAACAAGCCCACCGATGAAGGTCAACAAGAACAATCACAAAGATCAAAAACATTCACAAAGGCCAAGAAACGGCCAGTGGGTTAAACTAAATGATGCATTACGTCAACTTTTAAGCAAGGCCTTTGCAGAGCAACAGGAGGAAAAGAGGGAGAGAAAGAACTGTAGCCCTTTCCGGGCAGTTATGCTAAAAGGATAAATGGCCTTTGTGCCAGAAAAGAAAAGAAAAAAAGCATATTCCAAAATAAAGTTGACTTCAACCTCATGACTTCTTTGCCAATAACACTGTTCATATATTCTGCCATAATGTTTAATTTAAGCTCCATGGAGTTTATAAATGGTGCAATAACTCCATGCATGCACGGTAGTAAAAATCCACCAAGCTCACTCAAAGGAATAATCTCTGTTATTTCTGGTGGGGGGAAGAAGGGAGTTAAAAACCATTCCTCCAAGAACAAAGAACATTCTGATCTCACATAGGACAGAGAGGAAAATTACAAAACCTTCAGACCCTGCTGAGAGCTGAAGTCATTTTCACCTTCCCATAAAATGTCTTGCTTATTCCTCAGAGTTATGACCAATTCTATGAATTAGGAGCTTGTCCCATCATATGAACTTGCACAGAGCCAGATGAGCAGAGATCAAGAGAAAAAATCCAGCCCGGGACATTCTGTTGTAGTCTAGCAAGCAGCAGACAACATGGTTTTCACGTGCATCAGTGTTAGGGCCAGCCCTCATTATGAGCGTGTTTATATTTTTGGAAGAACTCAGTCTTCATCACTGAGTTGGAAATGACCTCTTGCTCAGGATGAGAATCCAAATTAAAGCAGGCTGATGAAATGCCGAGCCAGCTTACGCTTGAAGTCATCCAGCAAATTTGTTCTTACTGGTAGGGATATTGTAGAAGTGCTGTGTTACTCTATGGCAGTGTTTTCCAAACTTGGCAACTTTAAGATGAGTGGACTTCAACTCCCAGAATTCCCCCAGCCAGCAATTCTGGGGAGTTGAAGTCCACTCATCTTAAAGTTGCCAAGTTTGGAAAACACTGCTCTATGGTGACAAAAAAGTCAGGAATCTGGTAGCAAAAATATGGGGTTGAAAAAGGTGCTACTAGACCCCTGATTTATTGCTGTTAGGAGGGTTCCCCCCCTCAACATTCAACCCAAATCTTTCTTCCTGAAATTTAAGACTGTTATTTTGTGTCCTGCCCTCTGAGCCAATGATGATCAGGTCTTGACCTTTTTCTGTGTGAAAGTTAATCAGGTATTTGAAAAATATTATTATAGCCCCCCCGCCCCCTTTGGCTGTCTCTCTTTAAGGCTAAGCATTACCGCTGGGCAGTATTCAGGATATCATCTTCACAAGATGTTTTGGAGTATGCGGTCCCACCAAGCACCCTGTTCCCTTGGTCTCTTCTTAGAGGACTTCCCAAGAACTTCTGATCATTCTTATTGCCTTCTTTGCATCTGATCTAGACTGGCTGTCACCTCCTTTGCCCAGAATTGGACCCAATATTTAAGATGCAGAACCCAGGATTTGGAAATCCTACTTCTAGTGATTCAGCTTAAAATTGCATTTGTCTCTTTTGCAGCCGTGTCACACAGCTGACTCATAGTCACCTGGTGATCACCTACCACTCCAGATTTTTTTCATACCCATTGTCACCCAGGCAGGTATCCCCCATCCTATTTCTGTGCATTTCAGTTCTGTTTCCTAGATGAAGAACCTCACATCTGTCTTCATTAAATTGCATTCTGAGAGCATCCAAGAGTTAAGAATTGATGGGTTGGGTTCACTGGGAGAAAGCCAAATTTCAGGTGAGAACTCCACGAGGCTGGATAAACAAGGAAAGAAAACAGACTATTCCCAGCCTGTGGTTTCACTTCCTCCCAAGCAGAGCTGGCCACGTGCTCTGCTCTTGTATGGCTCAAACAAAACCCTTGTATTTTAGCCAGCAGTAAGTGGAGAGAAGGAATTTTCAAAGTGCAAAAGAGCCATCAAGCAGACAAGGTTTGCTTTCCCAGCAAGATACTTGAAGGTCTTTCCAGTGTTGTTTTTTTTTTTTCCTATCTTTTTGTTTCTGATTAAGTTTAGGAACAGGTCACTGATTTGCAAAGAAGGATAAACATTTGGTTCTGTGTATGTTCCCATCTCATTAGGCTTTTTCAAGGACTGACAAATGTATCAAGACGGTCAAGACTTGGCAAGAAGTCAGCCTAAATCCCTCCCCCAGTTACGACCTCCCTCTCCAAAGCTTGCTCAAAAGGCTTCTTGGCCATACAGTTGAGAAGTCCATATGCATATTTTAAAAAGATGGTTTGCAAGGACCTGAGCTTGATGGAACCTTTTCCCTTGTGGATCTTGATGATCCAGGAATCCCTTGATGGCCTGCAATGAAAAAACATCAAATGAACCTTGATGGAACAAAGCCAAAGAACCAGTCTAGCATCCTGTTTCCATCAGAGGACAGCTAGGCAGATGTGGGCAGGAAGCAGCCAAACAGGACATGAACACAGGAGATTTCAACCAGTCATGTTCCCCTCAACAGCTCACTTTCAAAGGCATGCAGCTTTTGATTCTGGAAAGGGCAGCATGCACATGTAGGATTCCCATGACGTGGTAAACCTAGATTATGAGCACACAATTGCTGTGCTCATGTAACATGTACCCAGATGTATGCTCTCTATTATGATTTATTGCCAATGGAGACATTGAACTGGTGGAGAGCTTCTGCCTTTTAGGATCAACTGTCAACAGTAAAGGAACAAGCAGTCAAGAAATATGCTGCAGACTAGTACTTGGTAGAGCAGCCATGAAGGTCTTGGAAAAGATTTTCAGGTGCCATGATGCATCTGTAGCATTAGAATAGAATAGAATAGAATAGAATAGAATAGAATAGAATAGAATAGAATAGAATAGAATAGAATAGAATAGAATAGGGCAGGCAATGGTATTCCCTGTGATATTTTACAAAAGTGAAAGTTAGACTTTGAAGAAGCAGGATAGGAAGAGCATTGATGCTTTTGAGCGTTGGTGTTGGAGAAGACTCCAGAGAATACCATCAACAGCCAAGAAAACAAACAAATGAATCTTTGAACAAATCAACCCAGAGTTCTCACTCGAGGCACAAATGACCAGGCTCAAATTAACCTACATCAGACACATCAGGTGAAGACCTCCAGCTCTCTGGAGAAGGCCCTAATGTGAGAATGGTGGAAGGAAAGAGAAGAGGACAACCAGCAGCAAGGTGGATGGACTCCGTTACAGTGATGATGGGGGCATGTTGGAAGACCTGAAGGACCAAGTTAGGAAGAAATCCTCCTGAAGAAGGTTTATCTATATGGTCATTAAAAGTTTACACTGACTTGACAGCAGAGAAAGGAAGCTATGAAAGATTTTGGCAGGCCTCACCCTTCCTCCTTGGTGCATAGATGTCTGCCCATCCTTGCGCTCAAAGGAAAAATAGCTGAAGATCTGTATTAGCAATCTTCCCAAGCTTTGTCTCTTTCTTTCCGCAGTGTGCAAATTCACACCCACAGAGACCTGTGTTGGGTGGAGACAGCAGTCACAAGCCTTGGGGGTGGGCATTCCACAAAACCTTTATTTGCCCAGTTGTGAATTTAAAGGCGGAGTTGTTTGCTTAGAGATGAATAGAAGAGAGAGAGGAGAAAAAAACAAAAACTCTGACACTTTGAAAATGGAGTCTTTCGTTCACAAATCTTTTTCCAATTCCTGCTTGCCTAAAGCAGGTTCCTCAACCTCAGCAACTTTAAGATGGGTGGATTTCAACTCGCAGAAATGCTGGCTGGGGAATTCTGGGAGTTGAAGTCCACCCATCTTAAAGTTGCTGAGGTTGAGGAACCCTGGCCTAAAGCACAATTCCATTAATGCGACAGATTTCACACATCATATTGGGCTTGGATTGAAGATGCAGTGATTTCGGCCTCCCAAATTCCTTGAGCATAAAACATTTTAGTTTGGCCCATGCTGCATGTTAAACCATGGTTTGCTTAATTATGGTTGGTAGAATAGACCAGGAATGGCTGAGTTTAAGCCCCAAACTATGGTTTGCACACCACAATGCCTGCATTAACACTATGAGATAAACCAAACATGGATAACTGTCTTGCTGGGGGGGGTGCTCTTCATTTGGGGGGCTTCGGGAGCTTGGCTGATGGGAAGATAGGAGAGCAATTGGTTAGCCTGCTGTAAGGAGTTTGGGGATGATTTAAGGAGAAAAAATTTGACATAATCTTGAAGGCAAATCATCTAATTTTTTTGGTGCAGGGGGAGGGACTGCTGGAGGCTTTTTAATGACTGAAATCCTTAAGGCAGCCATTCTCTGCTTAGTCTCTTCTCCGCACCCCCCAAAAAGAGGGAAATTATCTAATTTTAGGAACATCAGCAGCTTTTCTCACGCACAGTACTTCCTTTAAGTTTTAAATCACCCTTTTGGTCTGTTCAAATGTATTTATTTACAATATTTTATCCCTGCCCGCCACCCCCCAATCCCAGCAGCATACAACAAGCACAAAGAGGAAATCCCAAACTTAATAATAAATCAGAACATAGTCAAAACCCAAAAAATAATCACAGCAAAGATCAACCCCAAAGAGGTTCCCACAGTCAGCTGGGACCAAAAGCGCATTGAAATAAAACAGCTTGAATTGCAGGGGGGGGGCGGGGGCTGCCTGTAGTTTGGGGTGTGGAGATTGTAAGAGGAGATCTACATTAGTCTACCCTGGAAAAAATTGGCAGCCCCACGCAGAGCATATTGCAGTAGTCCAATTGATGGTGACTAAGGCCAGGCAGGGCAGAAGTATGGAAAATTGCCCAACTCAAGAAGAGAGGATGAAAGGATGGAATGGGTGCTTTATCCTCAAGGCTTCGTTCTTTAAAACCCACAGCCTCCCCATTGGAAACATTAAGTTTTTTGAGGCGTGATTTTTTTAAAAAGCCGTGAGATGATTGGCATACTCTAGGCCTCTGCAAGTGAAAATCTGTGCTCTTAAGGCTACTAGATCTGGGCTACAATGCTCTGGAAGACCAGTGGATGTCAGTAGAGATGTAGGGGGAACCACCAGCTCCTGGCTGCCATCTTGGGGTCTTCTGTATTTCTGCAGGCCAGATCTGGTAACTGCATCTTAACCTCCCCGCATGCCAGAAAGTCCAAGTCAGGGGTACCAGCATGTTGAATGTGGCCTGCATGCTCCTTACACCTGTTTTAAACCAAACCAACGTAAAGCCCACTTGGGCTTAGTGTATGACACAACGGATACCTCTTATTGACAATTATATTTAGAAAGCTAAGTTAGATACGTTCAGCTAGAGAAGACAAAGACAAATATTCTCCTCTTCAGTTCCTTGTTGCTTCTTTGCCAGAAACCTACAGGCAGCCTGCTTAAAAATAAACCCTGGGATGTCACGGTGGTTCATTCTGGGTCAAGATTTCCCTCCATCTCTCGGCAAGCTGCACATTGTTGTGGGTTGGCCCAAGGTCACCTGGGAACATGACAGACCCTGGAGTTGGGAGGGCGAGTTCTTCTTAATGGCTGGGTGTTGCTTAAGACGATCTCAACTACATTTTTTTTACATCCCACTTCTAAAAGAAGCTGCAAAAAAGAGAAGCAAACACGGTTCCTGGTTTGGGCTTATTTTTTTCCACAGCTGGAAGATGTTCTCTGCCAGGCACATATTTAACGTTGCTGGGAAATCTCTCTTCTCAACCCAAAGGATAGCTCTTTCTGCCCATGTGCGAACCTTTCCTTAGGCAGTTGTCCGAATGGTATATACAGGCCACCTTCCCTTAAGTTCTCAGAGCAGACAGATGCAGATGTTACATTATGTCATGTCCCATGTGCAGGATTTTACAGGATTTCCACCCCCACCCCCCCGGAAGGGGGGAATTCTCTCCTTTTTACACCGTGTATATCCGATGTGGTGTTTTCAGTTACGCTGATCATCAGGAAGCACCATGTAACCAGTTTCATCCTTACTGGGAATCATCAGATGTGGATAGCGAGTGAAGGAACCTTGCTTAAACACATCTGTGTCGTGGGCATGAAGCTGTGGGACGTGATTTGGAAAGCTGCTGGCTGGATTCACACATACATTAAACCAGTGTTTCTCAACCTTGGCAGCTTGAAGATGTGTGGACTTCAACTCCCAGAATTCCCCAGCCAGCCTGCTGGCTGGGGAATTCTGGGAGTTGAAGTCCACACATCTTCAAGCTGCCAAGGTTGAGAAATGCTGCATTAAACTATGCTTTGCTTTAACCACAGTTTTGAAGCAGCCACAGTGGCTGGGTTCATTCATAACACTGATCTATACACTGTGATTTACCAGTCAAAAAAGCTGGATTGACTCAAACTCTTGCTGGGCTCATGTCACATATTAAGGCATTATTTTAACCATGGTTTGTTCAACCACAGTGGTCTTGTTTAGACCTTATTCTGAACAATGAAGTGATTGTGCTCACCGAAAATGACAAACCGACCCCAAAAGATCCATATTATGGGATACTGTGATATGTGACCTCTGTCAGTGGTGGAGAAATGAAGCATCTAGATGGAGTGTAAAAGCTGCTGCCAGAATCCAGACTTTATATACGTACAATGTGCAAAAACAAAATACACTAGAAATTTCTCATTTTCTCTGCCAACCTCTGGCTGCATCATGTTAGGATTCACATAATGTTAAGAGATGCAAGCCTTTTGGTTAAGTCCCCACTCACTGGCCCAGCAAAGCTATAAGAAAGGACCTATTCAAACCATAGGACCACGTCCATCAAGGAAATCCAGACTCAAACCAGCTTGATAGAGAATTATGGCTTAGATCATGTTTTCTCAGTCTTCGCAACTTCCAGGAGTGTGGACTTCAACTCCCAGAATTCTCAGCAATGGTCATACTGACTGGGGAATTGTGGGAGTCACAGGATTTGTGATTTTTTACTTTTGGAAAGATGCCAGCCCTGTTGGGAAGTTGCTCCACGTTTCTACCGATTGCATAGAAAGATGATCAGGTTGAACTACTAATCTGCAAAGCTAAGGCACCAGAAACAATGATCTTTTTTTTTTTTTTCCAGTTTTACAATAGATTTTCTTGATGGTCCTTTTACATCCCTTTCCTTTATGGACTGCAAATGTCCAACTGCCATTCAGTTATGAGAGACATAGCTTAGAGCAGTAGTGTGGGATGACAGCTCTCTGTACTGCTGAGTCCCCGACTTCCCTCATCATTGGCCCTGTTTAGCCTCCTGGCATAGCTGCCGCGAAAAGAAATAAAACCCTGCTTCAAATTAGACTGAAATGGGAAGCGCTGTCTCGATGTCTAGAATGTCTAGATTGGCGTGATTCATCTCCAGCACCGAGCTGAGTAAACTGTCCCTTGCTCTGAGTAAGGAAGAACGTTCACATCTACACATTCGTTCAGCAAAATGTAACAATGGAAAACCTAGGAAGGCATGGAGATTAGAAAACACAAGTGAGAGTGATTCACTCTGAAAAATTTTGATCTAATTCGCAGTTTTTTCCAGGAAACTCTTACAACTGTAACTCTATTTTATTGTAAGCTGCCAGAGTCACATATGTGAGATGAGCAACTATATAAATCAAATAAGTAAATGAGCTCTGAAAATGAGTGGTCTCTTAGCCACCTTACCGAGTCCAAACTACACTTCCTTTGACTTGCTTCACCTCTCACACAACACCCTCTGGGGGCTTGCTTCTGTTTTTGTGGGGTGTGGTTTTGCGGTGGGAAACCTGCCACTGTGGCAGGGGAGTCCTGACAAGGGGGTCAAAAAAGACAAGATGGCAGTCCTAACCATGTGATCAAAGTTTCGCTCCTGTTTTATATGCGTTCCACATACTTCGCTTTTTTTATTCTCCCCCACCCACTCCCTGCCAGATGTTGCCTACACTGTGGTTAGTTAGCTACCTCTGTTCTTTGGAATAGCGTCCCCCCAAGATCCCTAAGGCCTCCTCCTCCCTGGGCTGTAGAAAGGCAGTTAAGACCAGGGTTTGATGTGCTGCAACATCTTCCTTCCTGCAACGTGGTGCGCTGTGAACTGAGCGAGCATGGACCCTGGCAGAGAATGATGAGTTGGCTGTTACTTGTTTGACTTTTATGCATTTTTTAACCTTATTTTACAGAATAGGATATGCCAGCTGCTCAGAATTCAGAAGGGTTCTGGTAGCAACTTTTCAGATTGCCAAGTTTAGTTAAAAGGCGTAAACTCTTGCACCTCCTTCTGAATGTTGGCTACCATAGACTAGCATGTCTCTTTCTACAATGCCAACTGCTCAGAGTTGGTTATGATTGGAGTGCATGTAAATAAGCAAACAAGACATGGCCTGTGGTTAGGTATGTTGGGTGGACTCACCTAATTTGGTTTACTCAACAAATCATGGTTAAACATACAAGCTTAATGCAGAGCATCAACCGCCTCAGATATGATAAACTTAACCCAGTCATACTTCCTCATCAGTGGCTCAAAACTGAATTAATAGCATGAATCTCCTGTAAACGTCTGAAGCAGAAGACTACTGAGAAGCATTTGTCACATTCCAGTCCATGAGTGAGACAGACTCAAATTGTCCCTTGCTGCACCAAGCCTTTCCCCCCTATTCTGATGTCATCCATGGGCATCTTGGAGGTGTGTAAAACCTCTTAAGCCTTATCACATGTTGAAGGGAAATGAAATTAGTGCAGTTACTGGGGACAGAGCCAATTAAGTCAGGATATGGATCAGCAATGGGATGGGCAACGAATTTCCTGCCAATGTAGAAATACGTTGAATTTCCTGCCAATGTAAGAAATACGTTGAAGACTCCCAAGGATACCGTAGACAGCCAAGAAAACAAATTGATGGATCATCAAATAAATCAACCCAAAATTTTCACTGGAGGCACAAGTGACCAGGCTCAAATTATCCTACTTCGGACACATGATGCGAAGACCCAGCTCTCTGGAGAAGGCTCTGATGCTGGGAAAGGTGGAAAGGAAGAGAAGAAGAGGACGACCAGCAGCCAGGGGGATGGACTCAGTTACAGTGGTGGAAGAGCCTCCTGAAGAATATCTATATAATCACCAAGAATTGACAGCAACTTGATGGGGCATCATCAGTCAATCATAGTTTTCTGGGGACTGCAGGATTGGTGGAGAGCATGTGAATTCCATGCAATTCCATGCTCATTCTGCTCATTCTGAAAAACCAAGTATTGCATAAGTTATATCAATTTTTTCCCTAGGTAGACAGAAAATCCTCAATTGTTTTTTCTCTCCCCCCCCCCTTTTTTTTTACAAGTAACTGTTTGGGATCTGCAACCCAGATGGTCTTCAAGGTAAAGCTTACCCAGTCAGCTCTGAATGTTTAATAAATGCCTACAAACCAAACAGCAAAGTCGGGTGGCAAAATGGTCACATAGGAAAGGTGACAGCTGATAAAGACCCACCAATGAATTAAATGCCACTTCCAGTTTCAGATCCCCTGCTGAGAGTTGACAGGTTGATAGCAACTTCCTTGAGAAAAAATGACTATTTAATCAAGTCCAACAACACACACCAGTTTGGGCTCACACATTGTGCTCAGAATATAATGTGTTTTGTTTTGCTTAGAACTGAGTTATGTGTTCCTTGTATGAACCCAGCCAATATTCAGTAAACCATGATTAAACTATGATTTAGTGTGATATATAAGCCAGTCTGCTGAGGTTCTGTTTTGATAACACATCCCTTATTCCTCAATGAATATAAGAGACAGCATAAAATACAATAAAAGCGGAGGGGGGGGGAAGGAACAAGTGAAAATAGAGAACAAGATGACAAACCAGCCAACCGCGCCGAAAACAGATACAAACAATCCATGTTTATTTACAAGTTGTCCCCTGGCTTGGCCCGCTTCGTTTCTGCTTTGAAGCTGCCCTCAAGAGCAATTTCGTTCTGTTTGCTTTCTTTATCGCCTCTTTCGAAAGGAAATGCAAGCGTGACTCACTCCCTGTGCCTGGAGGGGTGGGTTGGTTTGGTGTGGGTGTGTCTCTGTGGGTGCGTGCATGTGTGTGCATGTGCAAAGCCTGAGCGAATGCGACATGCCTCTGTGACCCTTTGCACGTCTGCCTTTTTCCTCTTCCAGGATGCATGACAAATGTCGACAGTTGCATCACAGGCTGAAGGATGATTCTGTACTTCCATGGAAAACGTTTGCAGCCAGAGTTCAAGTTATTGCTTGTCTCTTTAATTCAGGAATTGGTCACTGCTTTTCCCAGGCTGAAGCAGACTGTTTCTAAAGATAAAATGCAGGAGGTTCTCCCCACCCAGAGAGGAAGGAATGCAAGAAGTTTGACATCTCAGCTTTCTTTTTCTGTAAGCCTGGCACTGAAGAAACAAGGACAGGAAAAGCAAGACAGGTGATGCTCCTGGTACTAACTCCTTGCTCGCCAAATCAGATATGTTATGGCAGAAATACCGAAGGCCCAAAGTTTTGCAGGTGGTGAAAACGGATTCAATACAGCGATACTGTGTCATGCTGGGCCAAAAAAATTGGAAGGTGATGACTTCTTACAGAAGGGAGGTAACAAAACCAGCGTGTGGTCAACTCTGTTCAGAGTAGCCACACCTCAGTTCCTGTTGTATGCAAATATATTTCCTTGTGAGACACAATTAGCTAATTTTATCACTGGGGAGCAAATAAATACCATGAATATATACAAACAAATATAGTTAGGGTTTGGGGGGGGGGGTTAAGTGTCTTTGATAAGCTTGCTACCTTCTGCTTTTTCAGCATGTATATTATGCCTGGTTACATGTATTTGATTTGTATTTTTAAAATATCTCTATAGATTAATGCCAAATGCCCAGGAGAGGATTACTCAAGATAAAAATAGGAGAGTTAAATAAATGAGACCAGTGATTAGACGACAAACATTTCTGTTCACCGCCCAGAGTTCCGTTGGTTAGAACAGCGGCTGTATAAATTTGCTTAATACATAAATTTAATAAGAGTACAGAGGAGAACTGGGGTGAAATCCCCAAACCACAAAGCTGGGGGTGGGGGTGCTATGGAGAAGCAAGTGTTACTTTCCCCACTCCGGTGTGGCTTGGGGAAGGAGGGGGTGCCATGAAAATTATGATTATTACGGCATGTAGGCCGGTCACTCTAGGGCAGGGCTAGATGTCCACTTTAACGGGGATGTTCTCTGTCACATGACTAATTCTGGGTTCTGGTGGCCATGAGGTCAAAGCTAGACTCTTGGATGCTTTGCAACCAACACTGTTATACTCCCTTGTAACAGTAGTTGAGGATGCAGCTTTCCCATAATCCACTGGGCTGTCAATGTTCTTTCTTCATTCCTAGGCTGAAGGCAACCACTGTATTGCTTCTTCATCCACATGAGCAACAAAGAAAACAGACCAGATCAGCCAGTGGGGAGGACATGGAAAAGAGCTCCAGCTTCACCTGTGTCTCCATGGGTTATATCTGAACGTGAGTTTAGCACTTTTTCCTGCTGACCTGGTCTGCAGTGAGAACCAGCAGCACGCTGGCTTCAAAGAGGGTCAACCAGTTTTGCATCTAGCATCCTGTCTGGTGCCTTTTCCTTGTTTTTATGGCCATGCCCTTTAGTTCCAAGCAGTCAGAACAAGTGGGAAGAGAAGATGGTAGAGACAGGCAGGTGCTTGCTGGTGCCAGTGGACCTCCAAGCCTGCGTTTCTCCAAATTAGGAAGCAGGAGTGGCTGTTACAAGGAGTGACTCTTGTCGTTTCCTCCATGGCTTCACATCCATTCAGCAATTTAATTTCATCACCCACTCCTCTACCAGCTCCCAGCTTGACCCAAATATCTGCCAGTGAACAGATGTCGTCATGTAAGCTGTTCTAAGCAGCTCTGTTTTGATGGGAATTACATGCAGAAGAGAATTACAGGGTGGATGAAAAGGGAGTCTTCTCCTCCTGGAAAATGGGAGGGAAATGACCTTGATGCCTGGCAAAATCCGATCTGTGGCTGAATTGCTACAAATGCGTTCACTTCTTTTATATGTAGCTTTTCTCCAACAAAGCCAGCTTTTATACATACCATTTTCTGGGACTAGCTGTCCTTTTTTATCACAAGCCAAGGAAGAAAGTTCAAGATACTGGTTGCTCACCAGCAACAGATCAATGCATGCCGTATTGACAACCAGGTAAAAGAAAAAATGCAAAGTGGTGGGTGATTTATGACAAATAATTCTCATTATATTTGTTGTTAAGTTTCCTCTTTTCAGCTGTGTCTGGCTCAAACTGGTACAGGGAAATTATTCTTGTTACATATATTAGGGATAAAGTGATGGCAATTCTCTTTTACCTACTTTTGGGCAAGTTTCTTATCCCTTGAATGCAGGCAGAAATCCAACTACTGCAGCCTTTCACTGCCATGGATTTACATCAATGGGGAAAGCATCACCTGTTGAATTTCTGCTGCATCATGCCGCTCATTTTTTCCTTCAAATGTACAACTTAAATTCTGACTAATCAAAACAATTCTGAGTAGTCAAAGCAATCAAAGTGTGTATCTGAGATGTGAATTTCTGCCTGCTGTTATGTCAGGCTGTCTTTTTTAAGAGTTACCATAAATTCTGCCCACTGAAAATGACTAAATATATAGTAAAGCCAAATGTAAAAAGGAAAAAAACACAAAGCCGGCTGATGCCTTAATTCAAAATTTAATTTTGTCAAATTTCTGCATTCTTTTTCCTCTTTCTAATTATTTCTTGGAAAGAGTATTTTCCCTGAAGGCTGTAATCCTAAAACGTTTTACAATAGAGTAAGCTCAATTGAAACAAAAAGAAAAGTTGCTTCTGGGTAAATATGCACACCGAAAGCAGTACACAGATATTTCAGACTGAAGCCTCTTCTCCCATAAAGGGCAGGAGAGCTGTGACCTGATAGATTGATAGATGCTGGATGGATGGATGGATGGATGGATGGATGGATGGATGGAAGGAAGGAAGGAAGGAAGGAAGGAAGGAAGGAAGGAAGGAAGGAAGGAAGGAAGGAAGGAAGGAAGTTTGGACTAAGGTATCAAATCCCTTTTCCTGACACCTCCCTCTCTGAAAGATCCTCCTAGCTCAGTCAAAACCTATCAATGTAGATAAATGATAATTTTGCACAAGGAGAGCAAATTACAGCTTCCAGAACAGGACTAATTTTCCTCCAGAAATCATAGGAGGAAAAAGTTAAATGATCTTCCTGCAATGTGGCTGTCAAGATCCCATTTCATACCTTTAGCCTTGTAGCATTTTAAAGTACTTTTTAAGGGCATGGGGAAAGTAGCTCTCAGCAGAAATGCCATGGAACAAGAGGAAGAACCATTACACGAGTTCTTTTTTTCAGGGAAATGATGGGGGGAAAAAAAAAGGAATGGGAAGAATAGTGCATCCTAGATCCTGTTTTATGCAAGTTTTAAGGCAGTGAGAAGGGGATTTTTTTTCCAGTTTGGTAAGAAAAGGTCATATTTTCTTGATTGTGAGGTGGGCAGCTATATAAATATGATATATATATATATATATATATATATTACATTACAAAAGTAATTAAAATCAAGCAATTAATGAAATACAAAGATTACATTTTCAGTTACGAATCTAAGGTGGAATTAGGGACTTCTGCAATATAGGCCAAGTATGGGTATCACTTAGTTACAGCCAGATCTGATCATCAAAAGTGTGACTGAATAATTGTATAATTGGAGAGAAAACCACTCCAGTGTGTTGTTTGTGGATGTGAATTGGGTTGGGGTTATCTACTTTTGTATACAGACGATATTCTGCAGTTGGCTGAGAACATGAATGAGCTGCAGCGCCTTGAACTCCTAGTGAAAAGGGGAGATATGACTCTAGCAAATACAGAAACATTAAATTGTATGATGTAAGAAGACAATTAATGCATCGGAGACCCAGGCAGTTGTCTTTGGCAGCAAAAACATTGTAAGCAATTGCAAGTCAGAAATAAACGGCAACAACTACAGTAAATAGATGAGTTTGTGTGTCTTGCTAGAAGGTTTACTAAAGATGTGGAAAACGGATGGAGACATTTTAAAACAATGCAAATGCTGCTGAAAAGTAGTGGGTGGTGGGTGGTTTGTAGCGTGGAAAGAAGTCTATAGAACAAAGTGGAAATGGCTGTGGATAAAAGCATTTTCTGTCCACCTCATTTCGTGGAACTGAGGGTTGGGTACATCAACCTAAAATGAGCTGAATTCAGAGGGACCGAAATGCTAAGAAGTTTGCATGCTAGCACAAGAAAAGTGAGGGTCTGGAGTGAATGGCTGCTGAATAAATGTGGACTGAATACCAATGGGAGTGGCCAATAATACAACAGTTGTATGGAGAGAGAACAAATGAGGATAGAATTGCAAAAGAAATATATAAAGGACAAGCAAATGGACTGAGGAGACATAGAAAGCTGTGTCTGGATATAACTGATGAGATCCCAAAAAGAGGCCAGAAGTTTGAAGGACAAAAGGCAGTGTATGAGAAATGGTGTGCTGAACCAAGTAAGAATAGAAAGCTACAGAGAGGTATTATATTGGTACTTACTAGTTCTAGCTATGTTTGTTTTTCTGATCTCATGCCTTTAATTCCTTGGGTGTACTATTTCTTACTCCTTTTCTGAGCTCTGCATAACGTTGCTTATTCTGAAAGGAAAACAAAGTGACATGTACGTACATAGGTAGATTTGTGGATTTCCTAGTGGTACAGATATTCTCCCTCTCCCAGTGGAAAGCTACATGACTCCTCCAAGTACAATAAGCCAGCCCTGGTGGGACAGCTTGCTCAGCAGCATGAATCTGAAGACCTCCAAATGCAACAAAGTCTCAGCAGGGGGCAACACCCAGCTGAACCTGGTTGATCTGGGAAGCTGAGCAGAGTCAACCCTGGTTAGAAGTTGGGTGTCAGACTACCTGGAAACCCCAGGGCTGTTGAGTAGTCTGGGAAATATCTTGAATGAAGGGAAGCAATGGACAACCCATAACCCTATCAAGAAAGATGCTAGGATGCTTGAGCTGAGCTGAGCCTCACTCAAGGACATCTTTACTTTTTAAATGGAGCAGGGCTCCATTTACCAGATTGCAAAGTGAAGTATCCAATGGAACAAGAAAGAGGAGATAAACAAAAGAGGATAGACAACTTCAGTTTGCAGAACAGCTGATCGTTTACATGGCAGGGAGATCAGGAACTTTTGATCTCAAGTGATCAAGTAAACGTTGCTAACCTTAAACAAAAAGTCATTTGTTAAGACATTTTACTATATTATATTGGATGTCAATGGGTAGAGAGGACAAAAGGGGAAACAGCGTGAGCTGTATGGGAAGAGTTGTAGCTTTAAATATGCATTCTGGTGTAGCTACTTTTTGTGAATGTATTTGGCATTCTTCTAGACATTCCTATCAGAAAGCAACTTTTTGTGGTATAATATCTGTTACCCCACAAACATAGGCCTTTAGATCTTACATTGGTGCCTGAGAATCAAGGCTGATATCTTTTCTGCTGGTCTGATTACCAGAAGTAGCCAGATCAGCTTATGTTTTCCCCGTGGACATGTGGGAGTATGCTAATGACATTATTAGGATGAGTTTATAATATCTTTGCATGATTTAGGCATTGATCTTCCTAGAAAGAGTAAACATTGCCAGTGCTTTATGGTCCAGCCAACCTTGGCTGACCTTGAAAAACCTACACAAAGTCTAGTTTTTGCTTGAGGGGAATAGAGCAATAAAGGATTCCAATCCAATGAAGAACTTCATGTATCTGAAAGCTGCCATAAGCAGTTTGGGAACGTTATTTTAAGAGTTTACTACTCCCATAGTGATTGGCCTGAATGTTCTGGAGGTCTGGTGCAACAGACTGATTTGGGTCAAGCAGTGCCTTTTCTTGCGTGACACCACATTCTGAAAAGCTTTTGTGAAGGAGATCTAAGTGCTTCCTGGATTAGTGCTTCCTAGACATTAAGTGATAATGGATTAGATTCTTCTTATGGAACTAATTTTAATTATCTGGTTTGCCTTGCCTTTGTCTGATTGACAATCCTGTTGTATTACATTATGCTGTATTTATTGGGTACTTCATTCTGGAGAGCCACTCTGGGCATCTTATGGAAGAAAGTAGCGCAGAAAACTATTTGCAGATAAATTAATAACTAACGCTTGGTCCTAAAATTTGACTTACATTGATATCTAAGTAATTCATCTCGTGTGTTGCTCATCAGATTAGCAAATATTGTCCTTACTCCTTTTGTTTCATTGTAGACTGGTGTCTTGGCTTCCCTGGACCTGCACAAACACACATGACTGTTATTCAGAAGCCAGCCCCACTAAATTCAATGGGGACTTACCTCCTGGTAAGGATGTGTAGGATCACAGCCAACTTTCCTTTGATTCCCATCAAAACTGGTCCTGGGTCCAAGCGAGAGGTCATACAATCAGGTATGTGATTGTGTAGAACTCAATAGGGAACCTCCTCCATATGTTTTTAAACAAGCATGATATTTGAACTACACAATTAATCTTGGCAGTTGCAGAACATCATATTTGGTTTGGCCCAACAATGATGCTATGGAACTGGAGCCTGGCGTTCCTTGACCTTTTTTGTACAAACACCTTTCTTGCAGCAGAGTAGAATTCCTTTCTTAGCAAACAAAAGAAATGGGAAAGGGCGAGATTCTTCTCCTTCCATAACTTCCCATCCGCCCCAGCTAGCCAGCCTAGCTGAAGAGTTTGCTTGAATGATGTTGTTGGAGAACCCAGTGGGTTAGCCAAGTTCCAGAGTGTCTGGGGCAATATTAGGTCCAGGAACTCAGCCACCCTGCCTGCTGGCTTGCCAGTATCCTTGCATGTCGCAATTGAGGTATCTTGCTCAAACGCAAGCACCAGAAAGCCCTGATCTGAACCTAATTTTTGTCACTGCTGCTTTCACTTCCTTTGCTGTGGTGTCAGAAATGAGTAACAGCTAACTGAGCATCAGAGGCAATCATGTGGCATGCAGATTGACCCTGGTTTACTAGGAAGCCATAGTCGACTGGGTTTACACAACAGGCTAAGCTATAAGCCATGGCTTACCCACAATAATAGTTGGGCTTTGCACATTGTGCTTACCAGGTTGTTCTGTTGATGAGTTCACATGGGCTAAACCATAAGCTATGGTTTAAAAACTGCAGTGGCTGGGATCAGTTGGCACTCTATGTCAGAATCAGGCAAATCACATTTATTTGTAAATTTATATCCTCCCTTTCCCGCAAGAGCTCAAGGTGATATACTTAGCTATTCCTTCTCCAATTTCCCCCCCCAAACAACCATCCAATGGGGTATGGGGTATATTGGGGCCAGAGTACCTGGGCCAAAGTCATGGCTAAAGGTGGATGTGCACCTGGATCTCCCCAACCCCAGTTTGGCTCCTTACCTGCCATATCATGCAGACTCTCCGATGGACGGGTATGTTGTATGAATTCAGTCAGTAAAATCTATAGCAACAAATGTCTACCAGGACACACCATTTCTATAACTTGGATAGGCAGGACCCTAGGAAGAAGAGCTGGCTCCAAGCAGCAAGAAAAACACAGCTTTTGTATTAGAAGAGAACAGTATATTTTAAAAGTACAATAAAAGTAAATCCACCAGCTTCTGTAACCATGCATATGCCCAGGTGAGGCACCTTCTACTTACAACATCCCTGGTTTTTAAAATAAGACACTGTTACCATGCAGGTGAGCCTATGCCCCAGGCTGAAAAGTTGTGGACTTGGGTCCTGAGATCTTCCAATAGGGCCATCAAAGCATTTGCAATGTGGAGATTGCAAAATGCAATCCAAAATGTGTAAATCTGAGGATTTATTGACAAATCTTTGGATTGCTTTCTCATCACTTGAGTCCTGGAGCAGCACTGGCCTTTAGTAATGCAAACTTGAAAAAGAAGAGGAGGAAGAAGAAGAAGAGGAAGAAGACGAAGACTAAGAAGAAAGCCAGGATGAATTGCTGACCCGTTGAAATCCATAACAGAACCCACCTTGACTTCAGGAGGGTCATAATTCCATCTCAGTCATGAAAACCGTTGAAATCTTTCCTAGATAAGGTCCAACTGAGTAAACATCACCTGGAAATAATTAGCTAGGTTAACCCCATTTATTTTTCATAGCAATTGCAGCCATGCTTTTTCTATGGATTTCCCTCCCCCCAACAGCAGTGAACATTGAAATATGTAACTGCAATTAATGTTTACTGTATGGCCCTTTGATCCCTGGTCCTCCATTTTGATGTTTGTGTTTTGCTTTCCTTGAGGAAAAGTTAGGTTATAAAATATAGTTACAGTTTAACTTTTTTAACCTGGGTTGCCTTGTCAAAGGAAATGCAAGTTACATGGCCAAAGGAAAGCATGTTTAACCCTCAAGGGTTCAGCTGGCCCAACATACTAAGTTTGCTTATATTTATCCATGAATTATCAAACAGCCCGCTTAATAATAAGTTAAAGAATCAATTAGTTGGAAGTAACTCAAAATATTTGCATTTCTTAAGTATCATCTATGAAGACCTGGCTTTGCTGTTTCCTGTTCCAGACAGCTGTGGGGTATTCAAAATTGATTGATTATATGACATCAGGTGAGTCAGCTCTCAGGGACCACATAGATAGATTTTCTCTAGGAGGGTCTGTCTCCTACCTGGTCCTTCAAGTATTCCAATGGTGTATGCATTGCTGTTGTAATTGAGTCCATCCACCTTGCTGCTGGTCAACCTTTTTGTCACTTTCCTTCCAACTTTCCCAGCATTATGGACTTCTCCAGAAAGCTAGGTCTTTGCATAATGTGTCCAAAGTAGAATAATTTGAGCTGGTCATTTGTACCTTGAGTGAGAACTCTGGGTTGATATGATCAACTGGTATGATGCATCCATGGTATTCTCAGGAATCTTCTTCAGTACCAAAGGTCAAAAGCATCAATAGTCTTTCTATCCTGCTTCTTCAAAGTCCACTATTCAAAATAACCATGATTAAATAAATTTGGCCCAGCACAACATGGGTACCAGGTCTTGTTTAAATACATTCTGTTCAGGAATCCCATGGCAGCTGTATTGTAGGCTCACCACACAAAACAAAGAAAGCCTCTTGAAAGATTATGGAGACCCATCTGCCAATTCACAAGTTTTTATCACAGAAAAGTTACTTTGTAAGTTGTTGAAATCTTCTTTGAGTCCTTAGGAACATAGTAATAGTGAGAAAAAGTTAAATTCTCAAATCTCCTTCAAATCAAGCTCATCTCCCAGCAGCTTCAGGGACACATCCATGTAGTTTTCCTGGAAGTGGTTTGGATGTTGTTGTTTTTTTCCAACTTTGCAAGATAGCCTATATCCCTGGGATGTCCTGGTAGTCTCCCATCCAAGTAGTATGCCTGCTTCACTTTTTCAGATCAACCATGATTGGTTAGGGCTCAGAGTAAGGCTAATGTTGAAAGACCTATAGGTATCCCTCTCTTTTTTTTTCTTTAAGTTCCTCCAGCCTTTGAGTGGGTTTGATGTTTGACTTGGACCAAAATGATCAGCCAGCAATCTTCGGATTTTTATAAAATAACAAAGTTGGAGTTTATTCTGGCCATTTCTGGACCCCAGTTTATTTGGATAGCTAGTCATTTCTTACTAGACTCCTTGCACAGATACAGGTCTTTGTTTGCTTTTGAAAAGAGAAGAGAGAAATGACTTCTTCTGCAAATAGCATGCTTGCAATAGCAATTGATATTGACTAATCATAGTGTTTGCAAAAGAAAAAGGCATTTCTTTCTCTCCCCCATGCTAACATGTCAACCTTGCTATTATGTCAAATTCACTGGGGGACCAAGAGTAGAATGGTAGCAAGTATGAAAGGCTCACAAGCCATAGGAATACAAACAATTGTTTAAGAAAGAGTGTTGATCTTTCACGAAGTATAAGGAACATACCTGAGATTGGAATATTTTGATAAATCATACATGAAACTCTCGTCTTTGCTGAGGTTAGTATTTAGGCCCTGCATTGAAGAGACAAGGAGCTGATGAACATCAGATGAATGAGTACGTCTTTAAATCTGCTGGGTAAAGACGGACTGTATTTTCTGTCCTCGAAACCGTTTCTCCTTTCAACTGTTACTTTTTGGTTTCCTGTTGGATACAAGCAGAAATAGAATTAAGCACACAAGGCTTGCACACAGAATTTGCAATCAAAATTTGCAGAGTGGAGCATTGAGTCATGTCCTCTTCTGGAATATCCTATTCTACTCCATTCCTCCAATCTCCGTATTGCCTTCTCTCCTATGTGCAGCCAATATTTTGTGGCCATTAAATATACTCCTCACAGGGTTATTTTAAACTTCCAGCTTTCCCTTTATCTATTGATCCCCCACCTGTCCTTTCACTCTGCAAATAATATTGTTGGTCTGTAGGTCTTTTTTGACTTCATAAAGATTAGCATTAAGACTGAGTTAGTTACTACCGCATAAAAACACCTTTTGCAAATACGTAAACTGAGTTTGATTTTTTTTTAAGTTCCCACTAACATTTGTCCTTTTTGTTTATGTCCATTTTTCTATAGAAAATTCCATTTCTATAGAAAATATTGTATAAAATTGTATATATTTTTGTTGATGTTTCTCCAAACTCATGCTTGTCTGATTGCAATTCTGCCTATAATATGCTATTTTTGCAACTGCATGCCCTGATATAAAGCACTTCTGGACAGACTTTTCACTATTGTATGTTTTAATTATTATTGGCAAAGTGCAGTGTAGAATTTGGGAGACATGCAAATGTCAAAGACTTTTCAACATTTTGCTCTGTATTGGTTCCAAAGTGCCAGATTAGATAAGGCCGAATTCGAATTCAAGGAAAACATTTTTTCTTCTTCATTCTTCCTTTTTGGATTGATGACTTAGCACATCTCCAAAATTCTGTTTCCTTGGGAGCAGTCCATTGGAGCCTCAAGGCTTCTGTAATAAGTTGATTTTTATTTATTTTCAGTTATTTCTCTTGACCTTGAAAATTCTTCTACCCTTTAGCATTTTTTTCCAGGAAATGTGGGAAGAATCTTCAAAATGTTCTCTTTTTTCCCCCCCACCACCAGCTTTTTCTTGAAAATAGTTTTCTTTCTAGCTGGTGGTCTGGCTCTTCGGGAAGAAATTTCTCTAAAACTCTTTTGTCTTAAAATACTGTAGGTAGAAAAACAGGAGCTGTTTATTTCCTCCATGTTCTCCCCCAGGCTCTGCTTTTGGATCAGATGATTCTTTACTGTAGGTCAGAGACTTTCACTGCAGTAGAAATGAGTCAGTTTGACTTCTCTTATTTGAAGGCTGCAGATGTCTGCCCTCATTGTAAATGGATTCCAGATTTGCTGAAGAGTTCTGAATGCTGTTCAAGGCATGTTCAAGAGCTCCTGTAAAGACCCTTCCTCTCATTGATTTTAGGGCCATTTATTTTTAGAGGGGAGGGCAAGCTTTTATTGATTTGGTTGTTGCCCAACAATTGTTAAAAAAAGAGAGAGGAAGCAAAGAAAAATCTCATAAGGCATAACCAAGGATCTATGCAAGAATCCGTTTTGTGGGTAACCCTGAGGGGCGGTATTTTTCCCCAGTGGCTGCTTGGTGGCATGAGAAGTAAGATTGTGGAATGATGTCTTCTAGGGTTGCACTAAATTGATGAGAACTTGGTCAAATATGATTTACTTGTTTTGTTTCTAAGGCTACCTAGTGACTCACGTCAGCCTACCAAGAAGACACCATAACAATACAAAGAAGAAAAATAGTAAACAGCTACACCAGGGGAATACAAAAACTTAATGTTCTAGTGGAGTCACAAATTGTCCCAGCCCAGGGTCTGCAGGAAGAGCCAAGGTTTTCTCTTGAAGATCCCATGGACAAATCACATTGGTGGCCTTTACCCCCTGGCCAGATTTACTCTTTACAATAAACTATAATATGGTTTATTTAATTTATGGGCTGATATAAATACTTGCAATCAGTTTCTTGTTTCTGAAGAGCCCAGTGCTCCCTAAGTAGCATGTAAACTATGTAAACAGTGTTTCTCAACCTTGGCAACTTTCAGATGTGTGGACTTCAACTCCCAGAATTCCCCAGCCAGCAAGGCTGGCTGGGGAATTCTGGGAGTTGAAGTCCACACATCTGAAAGTTGCCAAGGTTGAAAAAAACTGATATAAACAATTGGAAAGATAAACACAATAAATTGTTTAAAAATAGATATTCATGATTCTAGGATAGTTCATATGGGACGGTTGGTGGTAATGGCTTCAGTGGAGCGAGGAGGAGAATAATAGGAAAAAGATGTCCAAAAGTTGTAGTAACAGACCTCATGGCGGTTTGGAGGGTGATTCACAAACTGCTCTCAGCCATGTCACGTTCCCTTTGTGAAGAGTTGGCTTAACAAGTCCTACAAACCCAAACGTGTGCTTATAAATCATAGATTACGGTTTAATGTATACTGTGAACCCAGCCAATGGTAAATTGTTCCACAAACCTTGATTCAACAAATCATGATTTAGCAGGAGAGATGAAACCAGTCTCTCTCACCCTAACTTACTTAATAGGATTGTTCTGAACATAAATGGAAGGTAGAAGGGGCGGAATCTATTTGTATCCTTTCTTTATTGATCATTTCAATTTATATGGCTGCTCATTTCAGGTTCATGACTCTGGGCACCTAACCGTGTTTAAACATTATAAAAGCATTAAAAGAACAGGAGAAAAACTAACCACATAACCACATGCATAAAACAGCAGCTGGGATAAAAACAGATGCACCAGTCGCAAGTTAACATAACCAATGCATGGGGTTCATTGAGTTTTCAAGGCCTTAGGAAAGGTCAGAAGGGTGGGACCTTGGAACGGTATAAAACTGGATTTGAGAACAGCAATGAAAGACTGAAGCAAAGGCTATGTCCGTCCTTCCTTCCCTCCCTCCCAGAGTTCAAAAAAGAACTGAGTAACAGAATTTGGTCCCAAAGACTTTACAAATATATTATATATATTCTGGACCACAGTTCCCAAAGCAAATTTCAGCTAAGACAAGTCAAACATCATGCCGAGGATCTCTGAAGCACCAAGGGGCTCTGTGCAAGAGTCAGTTTTCAAGCTGATTGTGTGTCTGCGTGCGTTGTTTGCTTTCTCTATTGCCCTGAGAAAATCCGATGCCGAAATAAGAGGTTTTTCAATGCTAGATTGAACGCCTCAGTGGCTTCTCAACTTGTATGCAATGCTTTTAAATGATTGATTCCCCACTGCCACATGCCTGTGGTAAACGGAGATTAATTAGCTAGTGGCTGTAACCCAGAAAGTTATTGCTCCCAAAAGCTGTCCTGGCAAAACCAGCAGGGAAACTCTTACCTAAAAATTCTCCTGTTCTCCTGTTAAACAGCCTTCGCCTGTTAGGTGCCCTCCTTCTGGTCTGATCTGAGATTACAAGGAGTCAGAAGATCCACTCCTCTGGAGGACAGGCCCCCAAAGTAGGTGATAGTTATAGATTACTGCTCCTTGCATTTTGCAGAAAGAGAGGGCAGGAGAAGGTCCTTCCCAGCCTTGCAAAGATCA
The DNA here is from genome assembly GCA_030867105.1 of Liasis olivaceus. Taxonomy (NCBI): domain Eukaryota; kingdom Metazoa; phylum Chordata; class Lepidosauria; order Squamata; family Pythonidae; genus Liasis; species Liasis olivaceus. Next base: position 8,877,416 of record CM061350.1, read on the forward strand.
CTTTTCTCAGCTTTTTCTTTTTCTGGAAGAAAGGCCCAGTTATGCAGCCAGATCTGATCATCCAGGTCATCTGTCCTGAATGTTTCTGTCTTGCTGATACTTATTCTCTTTTCTTTTATACATATTTGGGGTTCTTCTTGCTCTTCTTTTGCAAATGGGAAGGGAAAAGACTGAATTCCCACAAGGTGCTAAATATAACATGGTTTGATTGTTTTTGACTAGCTGTTGTTTCATGATTCTAATTGTTCTGGTCATGCATTGCATCAACCCAGCCATGTGTGCCTTATTCAACAACCATAGCTAGCAACCGGTGCCAAAGCATGATGAGTAAACTCGGGGAATGTGCTCAGTTTGGTTTTGCCTTTCTGTGTTGTATGAGCCCAACCACTGTGGATTGTAAACTATCATTTAAGGTTTATGCAATGTGTGAACTAGAGAAACTTCAAGGGCCAAATGGTTATGTTTCATACAAAAAGGCTGTATATCAGCGAGACGTTTCTAGTGTAGAGTCTACTTTTACAAAATACAATTTGTGTCCCCTGCAGATGCAATTTTAAGGGGATAGCGCCATGTGCTGAATCTGTTTTTTTTATGCGCATTGATGCACCAAAAAGAAAAAATTGGGCCTTGCTTCCATCATGAAAGCAAGCAACCAGTTTGTAAAGATGTACTTATCCAGGGTTGTTTATCCCCAAATCTCCATCTGCAATTTCAACTCGTTCTATCTAGGTCCAGGTTTCTCAACCTTAGCAACTTTAAGACATGTGGACTTCAACTCCAGAATTCCCCAGCAGCTGTGGGGAGATTTCCTTAGACTTTTTTACTGAATAAACCCCTGTTGCTTTCACTGTGACTAGTCAAGCCAAGCGTAGGCACCTACAGCCTTCCAGATGTTGCTCAACTACAACTTTCAGCATTCCTGGGAAATGTGACCAATCGGGAGGGATGCAGAAGATTAAGCAATGTCAGTGACACAGGTTGCCATCCCCTAAAATAAGGCATTAATAGTGGTTTACAACTCATAATGAATGCATTCCCAAAACACGCTAAGCCATCATCAAACAGCCAGATGTTGGTTTAATGCCCTAGTGAACTCATCCTCAGGAGCCTCTTTTGCCGAGTGTGGACCTGAACTTGGGTCTTCCTCCTGTCATTACGTCACACTTCTACTTCTGCAAAACTTGAAAATTACCTTGGTGGTAGATGGCGTTCTCAAACGGAGTCCTTGCCTATAGTCATAGCAACGAGCTTTATATACGTCTGGTGGGTTTTTTCCTTCAAGCGCCATGCTTCATTCCTTATAAGTATTCTTCAGGGGTATTTCCCAGCCAAGAAGATATAAATAAAATACACTCTGTATTCTTGGCTAGGAATACCTCAGCTTTGAATCGTTTCTTTAGCTTGTCCTTTTACTCTTTCCTGCTAAGAATCACGAGTGAATCACTGGAGTCTGCAAGTCTTAACTTTGTGTCTACAGACACTCCTTCAAAGCTGAGGCAATTCTGTTCAATTGCCGTGAAAATCCCATACAATGCGATGATTCAAAATCCCATGACTGCTTTTAGAATTGCAAAAGGTGTGAACTAGAGTGACCTGAGCACAGCTGACAAAAGTCAAGCTCTTCTGTGCATACAATGGTTGTATCGGCACAAAAGGTTGAGCTTGGTTCTAACCTCACTTCGCTTCGAATCGGCACCCCTGTGTGCTTTAGCGTACAGACCCAGCCAGTTTGATTAGCTTCAGGTTCAGGGCATTGTGTGAACCCCCCAAATGAATTAATTCAGTCACCAAGTTATAAATGTTGTATGAATGCAGCCAGTGGGTGACTCCCCCGCTTCTTTTGCTATGCATATGCCTGTGATCATAAACTACACAGGTAAGCAGAAGGTAGAACAAAGATGAGGTGAATTACTAGGTTATTTGCAAGAGATCCACAGGGTTCGGCTTCCTTTTTCCAAACAATAATATCAATCAAAATCTCCCACCTCAAAAAAATCGCACAGGTTAAATCCCTGATCTGTTCTATCTGTAGTGTAGATTAGTTGGTCTCTGTTCATGCCAATGACTATGTAGCTGGGCCAAGGGATGAAGTTTAGAAATTCCTCTGCCCCACGACTACCATTTTGCTATTTATTTATTTATTTATTTATTTATTTTATTTAATACGGCTGCCCATCTTAACAAGTGATGCAATGGCCTTCGCTGGACAGGGAAAAGCCAACAAGTCAGATTCTGCAATCGTGAACCTGATCCAAGCCTTGCTGAGTTCAGTATAGGTGTGTGTGTGCAGTTTTCATGGCCCCTTTGCTGTGAAACTGTTAACGGCTAGTCTGTTGGGGAGAAAACCCAGTTCCTCTTCGCTGACATAGTCCTTGAAGCATCCAGGAAGATACCCAAGTTTTGCACCATCACTTTTCATGCTGGGAGATTAACAATTTGGAACCTTTGTTATAACACATACATTCATTCTTCCTATGCCATATGTAATACTAGGTATTATTTTTTTAAAAAAATCTGAAGTTGGCTGTACTTTTAACCTGCCATCAGATCCTGATGTTTGATTCCTGTGTTCTATATCTTGTTCTATTCTACTTTCTTTTCTCTTTCTATCTTTCCTTTATCTTTTGGCCTCTTCTTGCTTTGAAACTTGCATTGTTCTTGTCATTTGGCCTCGTTGCTGTCAACCCAAATCCATCTCTTCTAACTGCTATGTTTGTGCTGTCCTTCACGCAGCTCCTAAATTCCTAAAAACACATTTCATCGATGGGCTTTGACCTATGAAATGGACCGCAGATGATCTACCAGCATTTGCAGTCGCACTTTCTTCTAGCCTTTGCTACTATTCCGGTGCCAAGAGCAATTAGGATGAGAAGAGCCTGACCGAGGTCAGTCGGTCTACCTTTCTGCCTCCCTCTTTTCATTTTCTTTTTCTCCTTCCTTTTCCAGCAGAGAGGATTGCAGTATATTTAAAAGGAATTACTTGCCTCAACAGGTGAAAGAGAACTCATCCATGCCAGGAAGCATGGAGTAAGGTTATAAAACTTGTTGAGTCAGATCATTCCTTAGAAGACAGAAAGCAGCTGTACGTGTTTGTTGCAGGGGGAGAGGTCAGTGCGTGGCTCAAAAGGGATAACTTCCCTGGGGTAATACTCCAAAGAGAGTTGCTGGTGGTGATTAAACAAGCAGGTGAACAGCAAATCAATGGTAGGTTGAAGATCAAAGGTCAGCAATGGTTCCATCTGGAACATTAGAGCCTCATCTGCCCATCTGGGCTAACTTCAATGTCTCCCTAGTTTGCAAGTAGCTAGTGGGCCCCAGGCAATCCACTCAACTGAGGTTTCACGATTCAATGTCCAACCATACCAATCTCGTATCCTTCAGTAGTAATCGTCTCCAGATACACTTCTCCACACTTCCTGATCGAAAACCAGGTATTTATTATGAACTTTTGAATGGTCTTTCTGCTCATCCAGAATTGCATGGTGTGTTAAACTCTGTGGTTTGACTTACTGCCAGATCTGGTCATGGGTTAAATTTGTGTGTAAGCAGGAGTGATTTTACCATAATCTCTAGGATTGGCTTGGATTTTGTTGATTTATTTTACTCATCCAAGCTGTTATACCTCTATTTTAATTCAGTAAAAAAAAAAGCACAAAACAGGAAGTAGGAGTAGCTTTAGTGCTAGCTGTGGAGTGCTTTGTTATGCTTTCTGTGATACAAGCCACAGATAAATTTCTTGCCCATAATTAATGCTAAGATTGGTTTTGCAATATTTCTCAATCTGGATTGGGGAATTCTCAGCCATAGTCGTGCTGGCTGGAGAATTCTGGGAACTGAAGATCCCATATCAGAAGAGCACCAAGCTGGAAAGACTGGTTTAGGGCAGCGTGTGATCCAGACCAATGAACACTTGAGGTGTTTTACAATAAATCCACCTTTTTTAAAAATCAAGGGCCTAAAACAGAGCTGACAGGATCGATCCATTACAATAAGTAAGAGTGACATTCTGCCATTTGAATGACGCTGATCATTAAAAGCTTAGGGAAATTGAATAATATTTAGCAACCTTCTAAAGGTCAGTTGCCACCTTGACACAGAGGGTTCCATCTTGTTTTTCCACCAACCTCCTCTCCCTGAGAGAGAAGACCCGATAGAGCTTTAGGAAGCAAATGAAAGTTCTGGGCAGGTCCGCATGAGATGTTCATACAAGCACATTCATTTCAATGAGCTAAAATATGGGATTTTATTTTGGAGGGTGTAAGAGGTGTGTAGTGTGAGAGAATTCTCCAGAAGGTATTGTCACCCCAAAATCAGCTAATGATCTTGGTCGTGTCATTTAGGATTAAAAATTCACCTGGAAGCCAACCTATATCCCATTATTTAGAGGGGGAAATGGCTAATTCTGGGGTGACTGGGAGCAAACGATTAACATTTCCAGCACAAACAATGAATGGTAGAATCGGCAAATGTTAGATGGGTAATCATGTCTTGCAAAGAGTGGTTGTAAGCAAGAACCATAGTTGTGGGTCACACACACATAGTATGATCAATCTATAACATTCTACTCCAATGTATGGGTTACTAAGACTCACCCAAGGATTCCCAACAGATATGCCTGGTCTGAAGCAGCCCCCATCACAAGGAATTTGATCCTCCCCTGCAGGTTGATGGGTAATATATCATCAGTAAAAACTACTTCTTTTTCTCTCCTTTACGTGTGACTGTAATTTTGGAATCTCTCAAACTAGATGCAACACAGAGCATTCTGTGGAAAGCCATTCAGGGCACATTCTCTGCAGTGAACACCTTTCACCCACTGACCAGTGTTAGGCTGTTTAGAGAGCTTCCTTTCCTTGGCGTAATTCAAGGTGAGTGCAGAAAAAAAGACATGATTTCTACCTCAAGAGCATATGATCACAGGTATTGTTTACATGCATTCTGGGAAAGGGACTGTGCTGATATTCCCAAGGGCTTTGTTTTGGTCTATTGCTCAGAGGCCGGTAATTCAGGTTGGTGGTATACAGCGAAGGGATGGAGTATTTTCATACTGCCACTGTCTCTAAAATGAGTTTGAAGCTAACTGGCAGTCATCTAAAGGAATTGTACTGCCAGTGGTCCTGAACGCTGACAACGGCACGAGTTCTTCCTTCCAGTTGTCAAAAGTGAAAAAAAGAAAGACATACAGCTGGTGTCTTGCCACCTTCATATTTTAAATTTATGTTGCATGCATTTATCCACGTCCCCTAAATGCAGCATTTATTATAAGGAGAAGATATAAACCTGCCTTGTATTGTTGTAATGAGGGGAAAATACAAAGCTCTCAAGACATCATTCCTCTGCTGTATTTAAAAGTCCCTAGGCAGCTGAACTTCTGTGGGCATAGGTAAGATGTTGGCCTGGCCTCAGGAGCTAGGGCGGAGCAAGTTCCCATGAATGGGAAAACAGTCTACCTATCATCCCTGCAGATCTTCCATTTCACAAATGGAAAGATTGTCTTTTTGGCAACACTTCAGTGAAACCAAAAATAAATCTGCTTAGCTGCCAAACGTAAATGGCAGTGTGAGGTCATGCAGGTCCAGAGCTAAATTTGGGGTGGTCCAAAAGCTCCATGTGGAAGTGCCCTTGGTCGCTAGATGTTGTGAACCTCACCAACTCCCAATGTTCTAACTCCCCATCACATAGCCCACTGATGGATGTTAAGTCAGGAGCTAACTAGTTATCTATCTGTTCAGTGCCAGGCAACATAGCAAACCAGGGCCTCAGTAGTTCATCTCTACTTGTCTTGGTATTCCAGCCAAAGTTAACTCTTTGCAGTGGTTGGCCAATGCTCTCTATTTTTCTTTTCTTAATCCAATTTCATAGAATAAAATCATGTGCTCTTATCAGGGATACCATTGATTGGTTATGGTCCTGCACTGTTTTGCACTCCCACTTTCTCCTCTGCATACCTCCAAATGTTGGGGGGGAAAAAGCTAGAGTGGAAAAGAAACAAAATATGGAGCAGTCCCGTTTCACAAGTGCTTCAGTCTAGACCAGGGTTTCTCAACCTCAATAACTTTATGTGTGGACTTCAGCTTCCAGAATCCCTCAGCTGGCATGTTGGCTGGGGAATTCTGGGAGCTGAAGTCCACACATCTTAAAGTGGCCAAGGTTGAGAAACACTGGTCTAGAGGCAGAAGTACAAATTAAACACACATTGTTTTGTGCCAATTTTAAAGAATATGTTGGACCATGGCTTAAGGGTGTAAATTTATGACAAACCATGACTTCAGATTGTGGTTAATCCAGTCTTCCTTAAAGAGAATTGAACTTTAATTGGGATGCCACTCAAGCCTAACCACTACCTAATGAAAGTGTGATGAAGTGGTGAACATGTTGGACTAGCACTACGGAGACCCAGGTTCTAGTTCTCACCCACAGAAGCTCACTGGGAGACTTTGGGCCAATCCCTTTGTCCCATTCCAGTCATCCTCACAGGGTTATTGTTGTAGGGAAAATAAGGCCTTGAACTGTGCTTAAATACTAGCGCATACCCAAAGTAAAACACTAAATACTAATTGTCATGTTGAACCAAGTCATAAAAAGCTTTCAGTCAGTACATTGACTGAGACTATACATTGCATTAAGTAAAAATGTGATTGGTTTGGTTTTGTCTTAGCATGTTGGATAAACCCACGTTTTGGTGTTATTAATCATGGCTTAGCACATGCTACAAGCCCTGCTCATTGTAGTTAACTCACAGAACAATAGGATTGGAAGGGATCTTGGAAAAGTTCTAGCCCAACTCCCTACCCAGGGCAGGAATCTTCATGTCATTCCAGCTTTCTTTGAAACCTCCAGTGAGGGAGCAAGGCACGTCATGAACCTGTTGGCTCTCCCCACCTTCTGAAGAGTTGGATTCCTGGGTGATGCTGGCACAGTTGAAGCACCCCATTATCCCAGTGGCATATTTCCTGAACATTTTAGCTATCTAAGATTTCCTCCATAAGTTAACTCAGTTAACCATGGTTTAAAAATGGCTGTGGGGCTCCACCTCATTTTAGGTTCAAATGGCCTAATTCATCCAAATCAACACCAGCTCCCAAGGAGATGGAGCTTGTAGGTCTGAAGAACCACCACCACCAGCAGCCCAAAAACTCTTTGAAAAACTGAAGGCAAGTCCATGGGGAAGCTTCCCTTCTGTTCATTCTTCCTTAAATGTGTTGGAAAACCTGCTAGGAGCAGTTTGGTTTCTGAAATATAGATGGGTGCCCTTGGGAACATCCTTACGTGAGTAGCTGCAGGTAACCTCTGACTCACGCTTTGCACACAGTGACCGCCAGCAAGCACACAGTATTTCACCTAAGTCTTCCCACTGAACACTGAAGGTTACGCATTGCAAACCTGCAAAGGTTGTTGGCCAGAAAGACAACTGATCCAGTGAATGCGTGCCGGCTACCCTAAGGGTCCAAGCTATCATCTGGTTGAGAGAGTTAACACCAAAACAGACGGCAGTGTGTGTGTTCATTTAATTGAAATATATATTATTCTGAAACAGATACACTATGGAGCCCTTGGGGTTGTCTGAACTTGGTTGTTTTCTTGCAAACGTTTTGTTACCCGGCTAGGTAACATCTTCAGTGCTAGGTTAGACTAGGCTTTAGACTAGCACTGAAGATGTTACCTAGCCGGGTAACAAAACGTTTGCAAGAAAACAGCCAAACTCAGACGACCCCAAGGACTCCACAGTTCAACCCTGAGCTACACATATTCGCTTCTACAGGTGAAACTCGAAAAATTAGAATATTGTGCAAATGTTCATTTATGTCAGTATGGCAACTCAAAAGGTGAAACCAATATATGAGATAGACGCATTACATGCAAAGTGAGATATGTCAAGCCTTACTTTGGTATAATTGTGATGATTATGGCGTACAGCTTATGAAAACCCCAATTTCACAATCTCAGAAAATTAGAATATTACATGACATCAATAACACAAGGATTGGAAATAGAACAATATTGGACCTCTGCAAAGTATAAGCATGCATATGTCCTCAGTACTTGGTTTGGGCCCCTTTTGCAGCAATGACTGCCGCAATGCGGCGTGGCATGGATGCTATCAGCCTGTGGCACTGCTGAGGTGTTATGGAAGACCAGGATGCTTCAATAGCGGCCTTCAGCTCCGCTGCATTGTTCGGTCTCATGTCCCTCATCTTTCTCTTGGCAATGCCCCATAGATTCTCTATGGGGTTCAGGTCAGGCGAGTTTGCTGGCCAATCAAGCACAGTAATCCCATGGTCATTGAACCAGGTTTTGGTACTTTTGGCAGTGTGGGCAGGTGCCAGGTCCTGCTGGAAAATGAAGTCAGCATCCCCATAAAGCTCATCTGTGGAAGGAAGCATGAAGTGCTCCAAAATCTCCTGGAAGACGGCTGCGTTGACCCTGGACTTAATGAAGCACAGTGGACCAACACCAGCAGATGACATGGCTCCCTAAATCAACAGAGACTGTGGAAACTTCACACTGGACTTCAAGCATCGTGCATTGTGTGCCTCTCCATTCTTCCTCCAGACTCTGGGTCCTTGGTTCCCAAATGAGATGCAAAAGTTGCTCTCATCAGAAAAGAGGACTTTGGACCACTGGGCAAGAGACCAGTTCTTTTTTTCTGTAGCCCAGGTAAGACGCTTCTGATGTTGTTTGTTGTTCAGGAGCGGCTTGACAAGAGGAATACGACATTTGAAGCCCATGTCCAGGATCCGTCTGTGTGTGGTGGCTCTTGATGCACTAACTCCAGCCTCAGTCCACTCCTTGTGAAAGTCCCCAACACTTTTGAATGGCCTTTTCCTGACAATCCTCTCCAGGCTGCGGTCATCCCTGCTGCTTGTGCACCTTTTTCTACCACACCTTTCCCTTCCACATAACCTTCTATTGATGTGCTTTGATACAGCACTTTGGGAACATCCAACTTCTTTTGCAATTACCTTTTGGGGCTTTCCCTCCTTATGGAGGGTGTCAATGATGGTTTTCTGCACAACTGTCAGGTCAGCAGTCTTTCCCATGCTTGTGATTCCTACTGAACCAGCCTGAGAGACCCTTTAAAGGCTCAGGAACCCTTTGCAGGTGTTATGGATTCATTAGCTGATTAGAGGGGGACACTCTGAGCCTAGAATATCGAACCTTTTCACACTATTCTAATTTTCTGAGATTGTGAATTTGGGGTTTTCATAAGCGGTACGCCATAATCATCACAATTCTACCAAAGTAAGGCTTGACATATCTCGCTTTGCATGTAATGCGTCTATCTCATATATTGGTTTCACCTTTTGAGTTGCCATACTGACATAAATGAACATTTGCACGATATTCTAATTTTTCGAATTTCACCTGTATTGGTACGGAAACGCTATGTTGTCCAGCTGACATACAAACAATATTCCAAAGCAGTGAATCAAGTGAAGGCAGATACAGGTTAATTGATCTAATATAAAACAAACACCTGTCACCTAGTACAACGCTCAAATGAATCTGGCTCTTGACTAGTTTAACACTTGGTGTGGCATGTAACACCAGCTCAATCAGTTAAGAGCAGAGGACATTCTCTTCTTGGGTCCTGCTGAATCAGGTCAGATTCAGTCATATTGTGACCAGCCAGGTGCATCTGCTGTGGTGCCGGAAGTAGAAAATGGCCAAAAGATGAAATGAATATGTCTGTGTGTGATGTGCAGCTCCAGCTTCAGACTTGACAATGTTATGAGGAAGGATCTTGCCCCACACTGATGGATGGATGGATGGATTTATTTATTTATTTAATTTATCCCCGCCCATCTCCCCCTAATAACTTGCACTGATTGCACAGTCTTATTTTAGGTATTTTGGGGGAAGGGAAGCCAAGACCTCTTGTTTTACACCTAACGCTCGGCATCTTAACTTTAAAGTTGCTGCTTTCTGTCACATTTCAGGGATGATCAAGGGAAGGAGAAAATACATTTACTGTTCCAACCAAATCATATAGCAGGATTGTAATTCAGCAGTAACACATTTGGTGTGCAAAAGGTCCCACCTTCAATTCCTACCACCTGCACAGATGGCTGAGGAAGCCTCCTATGTGAAGCCCTAGAGGGGATCTTTGACCAGTGACCGTGCTGGCCTCTCATGCTAAGCTTATTAACCCATAAGGATGGTGCCCAGCCAGAAAATACCCTCCAAATGTCATGGGCAATCAGTGATGCAGTTGGTCCACCCTTGCCTTGTTGGTATCTCAGCCCTGCAGGATCAGCTCAAGGCCCACCTTAGTCCAGCATTTGGCTTCTCACAATGGCCACCCTGATGCTTCTAAAGTGCTGGTAGATCAAGGAAACTGAACCCACAGAAAGAGTAGAGCTCTACTTTACTGAGATAGGCTCTAGTGACAGATTCTTGCAAGTCTGATTTGCTTCTCCTTCCTTCTCTCTTATACCCCATTGAGGAACCAGCCTGAGTCTCTTCTTGATACTACGCTGGCTGGGGAGTTCTGGGCATTGATGTCCACACATCTTAAAGTTGCCACAGCTGCTTTAACTGCTTCTGAATATTCCCTTCAAGGCCATGGCTCTCTCCAGGTGTTCACAAGTAGGAGGTGGAGACAGACCCATTTCCTGCCATGGTCCTGACAGCCATCCACAGCCTAACCATGATGATGCCAAAATGATGAAACATGCCTTGTGACATCATGATGCAAGTTCTGCCCTTTCAGATTTACATCATTACATAGGCATGTATGCAAAGGGCAGAGTTTGTGTCGCAATGCCCATTGTATCCCTTGCCAGCTTTTGTGCCCTGTGGATCCTCAGAATGCCCCTGCAATGGGTATTTGGAGTCATACTGTCCCCAGCTCAGAAGTAAAATTAAGTCTTAATCATTTAGTTGCATCAGGACTAGACAGGCTTTTGCTCAGATCCAGGGAGACATTCAATTCCCAATAAGACGTTTCTGTTACATTTGTAGGGATTGATTCTCAAGTATGGATGATGGGACATACAAAGTCTCAGAAGTTGCTGCTACAAGGTGGTCACCTTCTTCACTCAGCATGTCAAGTAAGCAGCACCACCCCCTTTCCAAAAAGTCACGTGTCTTAGCAAAGACTTCCATCGGTTTATAACAAGCCGTATAGGTGTTTTTGTTTCAAAAAACAATTACAGCATTAGAAATAAATGGAAAACTTCAAAATTACTTGAGGCTGATCATATTGTCAAGGTCTTAATGCGACTGTTTTTAAAAGGTCTTATTTAAGCTGGGAAGATATTTTTATGGAATACTCAGATTATAGCTTGTAGCATATTTTGCAGGACAAATGAAAGGTCTTTTGCAGAACATATTTGCTGGGAATTGTCCAGCTTGGATATGAAAGACATTTTTGAAAATTGTATTTTGTTGTTGTTGCTACTTTTTGTGACCAGAAGAACCACCAAAATAGTTTCTCTTGGGAACTAAAGTGGTGGGTGAGCCTATTTCTTTTATCCAAAGTGAAGGCAAGGAAATTTTGGGTGCCTACTGACACCTGTTCATATCATGATGGTAACTGGGTTCATTGGTTAAATGAGGTCATAAAACCACAAACGATAGAATAAAATGGCTTCATGCAACACAGTGGGCCAGAAATAAACCAACAATTGATATTTTGTCTTTCTGCCAAAGGTAAAATGGTTACAGTTAAGGAACGATTGTATTGCAACAGAAGGTCTCCAGATATGACCCAAATGCTTAGACAGAAAACCAAAGGTTCCATCTCCTTAGCTGTTGACCTTGGAATATACTTCCTACCTACAGTAGGAAGTATATTCCAAGGTCAACAGCTAAGGAGATGGAACCAATTTTAACATTCAGGCAAGATCATATGGGGAAAGATGTTCCTTCTAATCAAAACAAAACAGCAAAGGTCTCCACCCATTCAAGATTAAGACACACACTCTAATTTAGGCCTGGAAGCTCACTGCCAGCCAGTGCAGTGGCCATAAAATTGAAAGTTGTGTGGTTTCCTGCTCATTTCCAACAGCTGGACCACCAAGTTTTGTATCAGCTGTAGGTTCTGGAGCATCTTCAAACTCAGCCTTCCATAGCACTTCCTATTACTTGAGCTTGGAGAAAACCAAAGCCAGGTTCAGCCATCCCTGATAGACATGCGGTCAGAGTTTGTAAACAGTCTTCTGGTTGTATTTGTTACCTGTGTGAGCCACCAGTTAGGAATTCAGGAGTCTCTACAGGTTGGACAAGGGATCCTTTAAGAGAATGAAATATCCTCCAGAATAGGTTTCAGAGCAGCATCCATGGAATATCTGCCTTTCTTAGATGAGATTGTTTTGTTCTCCCTGGTCTATTACAATACCCAGATCAGATGTTGAAGAGGTCCATCGTTTCCTTGTATGAGAATAAAAGACAGAGCCATCTGCCTTCTCTCACCAGTTCACTGTAAGCTAAGCCATAGTTCGTTTATCCATGCTGGCAGGTGGTTGCACTTTGCTGACCTTGTCTGGGTTCTGATCAATAGGATTAGACCAAATTAGAATCTGAATGGAAGACCATCAGCAAATCTCATGGCTGTAGACTAGGCTTGGGAGTTGAAAAACATTCTGGAAGAAAACAGTGGCAAAACACTTCCATATTTGTTCCCAAGAAAATTTTCTTCACCTCACTTCAGTAAGAGTTAGGCTCCACTAGATGGAATGAACCACAACTGTCTGGGTTTTGACGGCATGTGATGATGTAAACCATCATTTAAAAACCACAGACACTGGTCCACATAATCCACTAAGCACAAAGTAAAGCATTCAGATTTTAGCTTAGTGTGGTGTACAAACCAACCCACAGCTGGTCAAGAGCATGGATGAGTCTATCCAACACAAGCTTATTTGCAGCATCACGTTCTGGAAATTCAACTAGTATGGTTTAGTAAGCCCTGATTTGTGATTTCATGGGTTGTGTGAACTGAGCCAATTACATCATAGTTAAACAAATCTTGGCTTAGCCCATGCATTTGCCAGAGTACTAGCTATTCTGGGAAAAGACTGCCTGTTACTTTTCCTTTTCAAAATTAACTTTAATTCCTGTACTGTGGTTTCCATTGCCGTGTTTCAGCACAAGTGGTTTTATTGTAAATTGGTGGTTGTTTTGAATGGCAGTTTGCTTTTATTGTGCTTTTGATGTGCTGCTCCGGGCTCCATTGGGGAAACGAACGGAATGAAATAAAATAATTGATGGTGACGATGAAAAGGCAAGCTGATGGCGCTCCGGAGCACAACAAAGAGCCAGAGGTCCTGAAGAAGAACAGAAATAGAAGAACAGAAATCACCCAGTACTACCTCTGGGAATGGATTTCAACAGCTGGACTATGTTGTGAACTTCCAATTTCTTTTTAATGAAGTTGATTGCCTGACTGCAAAGAACTTGCTTGTTCACCCAGGTGATGAAGTGCAGCAAGGATGGAATGGACTGAAGTCACACGTGATTTTGGTTGCCCGCTCTGATCATCCGTCGATGCTTTGCTTGGTCTTCCCTTATCCCCGAAGGCATAGCTTGGCAGAAAAAGCTTGGATGCTGTTTTTGAGAGATCTTCACCTTGGAGACCCTTCGGCGCTTTTCTACAACCTGGGCCTCTGGAGACATTTTGAACTCCCATTAATTTTGATTGCAGCAACGGATGAGAATTGTTGGCCAGATCATTTGCAGGGGCCCCGTTGGTGGGACTGCTGCTACCCGCATTCTGGTAACTTCTGCAGAGAACATTTTGTTTTTATGTAGGGTTTGGTTCTGATTTTTTTTTTCTCACTGATTTCATTTTCAGTTCCTCTCTATTTTTTTTTTTTTAGATTGAAAAAAGAAAGCATTTAGTATTTGTTGTGGTTGCTTGCAAGCTGTTCAGAAGGTCTTTGTAAGAAAAGTAACCTACGTTAATGACTGTAAAAAAAAAGTAAAATCAGAATGCCTTCTGTTGTATTCGCAATCCAAACTTTTCCACTGCCCATTGCTAGAACTATGCTTTGCTTGCACAGCTTCAGCAAAAATCTGGGCCTCTAGAAAACTTCCGTAGTTCTTAAGGACTACACATTCACACCCAACTCTGTGCTGTGCAAAATCACGCATAAATTCTGGCAAAAGTTCTGTCCTTGCTACCACATATCTTCTCCCACTTTCTTGCATTCGAAGCTAGAGTTGCCAGCATTTAGTAGGGAATATTTGACTTTAGGAACTTTAGCTTGGCAATTTCGACAAATAAGGTGCTGAGCCCTTTGTTGAAAAGAAAGTAAACACCATTGAGGGCTACTTTCTCTCTTCTTGACAATGTTTAACCAGCAATTACTGGATATTGGAAACAAGCTAATGCCCTAGTAAGGAATGCACAGCTTTATTTGTTCTGCATTTGCAAGTTTAAAGTGGCTGTGCCAATATTTTTGCAACGAGGATGACACCTCGCCATGAAGAAAAGTGTCTGATCCTTGCAGGATTACTTGTCTGCTGAAATCCATGCATTTAAAAAGCAGCAAATTTGCTTCTCTGTCCTCACAAACCATAATGGGCTCAGCTGTACCATTACTGTGACACCAACCCAAAATTGGACTTATTTCCTAATTCCCCAACCTACCTGTGAATTTACACTGACTGCCAAATATTGTCTTCAAATTTGGGCCAAAGCCCTGCTTTCAAAAAATATGTTTTGAAAGAGTTAAGAGCCTCACAGCTCCCTCAGATCTCTGCTTTTATCGTGTTTAGCATCTGGGCCATGACCAGTGACACATTCTGAGACTTCTCGATTATTTTTTTGCTGTTCTTGCTGCTGAATATGGGCACAGACATTGGCAACGGGCTCCATGCATCTACTGGATCCCCAGGACCTACGTCACTGAAGAAAGGAGTGGGAGAATTGAGATAGAAATCTGTCTGGCTCGTTATAAAACTCCTCTTGCATATCTTAAGTAAATTAATGCACCTCCAATACTAAATACTGGGAAATGAATTGAAGCATTGTGAGTTCCCAGACTGGATTCACAGATTGTGGCAAACCACCACGAGCAAATTCAGCCACCAGTGATTTGTTTGAGGTTTGTTTGTTTCAGGGTTAAGGGTGGTGTCTGAACCCAGCCCTACATCTCACTCATTCCTGGCTTAATGGGATGACCTGGTTCACATTCCATACCGCTTCACAACTTACCCAACTGTATTTTAGCTTAGTGGGTGCACCAGCCAAGAAAACAAGCCAACTGCTCATTGAACAAGTCAACGCAGGCTCAAATTATCCTACTTTGGACACGTTATAGGAGGACCCAGATCTATGGAAAAGGCTCTAATGCTGAGAAAGGTGGGAGGAAAGAGGAGAAGAGGATGCCCAGCAGCAAGGTGGATGGACTCAGTTATGGTGGTGATGGATGCACCATTGAAAGGCCTGAAAGAGCAGGTGAGGGAAAGATCATCATGGAGAAAATCTATCTATATGGTCACTAAGAGTCAACAATGACTTGATGGCACGTAATCAATCAATCGGTGGGGCTGCACACCCAGACAATCCCTTGCTTAAACTGGACAGGGGCCGTTGATGGCAAGGAGGAGAAACAGCAGCCTGGGTTCCAATGCATATATAGACCAGTGTTTCTCAAGCTTAGCAGCTTGAAGATGGGTGGACTTCAACTCCCAGAATTCCCCAGCCAGCATGGCTGGCTGGGGAATTCTGGGAGTTGAAGTTCACCCATCTTCAAGCTGCTAAGCTTGAGAAACACTGGTGTAGACCCCACTAGGACCAGTTTCGGTTCCATGGATGCAGTTCCGCAGTCATTAAATCACTGAGGAGGGTCTGAAGCTCAGCTTCCATCTCTCCAGTCAACAGGTGAGGAGGGGAGAGACTTACAGCCCTGGGGGGCTTGAAGTAGACAGCCAATCGGTTACAGGGGATGCTTTTTTCCTCCCGGCAAAGGGGAGAAACAGCTGCTTTCCACCCAAAGCCACACCCATCAGCCCTGCCAAAACAAGGGAACTGGGCTGATATCCGCTGCTCACCTGATCACCCACCCCCTCCCCACATCAGGAGAGAAAGAGGTGGTGTTCACACAAACAGATACCAGCTCATGGCTTAGGGGATTCATCCAGTCACTGGGGCTTATGCAGCACACCAAGCTCTACATTGACCCCAGTGGCTGGGTTCGCACAGGGCACTCAGCCCCCAGAGCAGCCAACCAGATTTGAGGCCCAGCAGGTCTTAAGAGCCCACCCCAGGTGCTGAATTGATGATTCAGATGTGACCACTGGGATCGGTTTGGTTTTGCCTTGGCCGGTTTTGTGAATCCAGCCATTGGCTAGCCTCTTCTTCCCCAGCCTGCTGACCTCCAGATGCGCTATTCCTCAGTGATGTCTCCGTTCTACATAGCTTGACTTCTGGTGGTTTCGTGGCCTCCTCAACATTGCTTTCTTGACAAAAATA
Organism: Liasis olivaceus; assembly: GCA_030867105.1. Taxonomy (NCBI): domain Eukaryota; kingdom Metazoa; phylum Chordata; class Lepidosauria; order Squamata; family Pythonidae; genus Liasis; species Liasis olivaceus. The sequence continues at coordinate 8,893,839 of CM061350.1, forward strand.
GGCAATTGGTTTGTCACTGCCTTCTTCTGGAATGCTGTTTTGACTTCTTCGTCTAGCCTGCTGTCCTGAGATTTCCTGGTGGCCTCCCATCTGTGTGTGTGTGTGTGTGTGTGTGTGTGTGTGTGTGGCCCACAACCCTGCTTCATTTTTGAGCCTATAAAGAACACCCCTTAACCTCCAGCCAGTTGATAACGTTGGGCGGTTGTCTTCCCGTATCTGGAGGGCGCTAGGTTGGGGAACGCCTTCAGTCCGGAAAAGATCGCGCGGACGGTTTGCGCTTTGCTCGAACATCCCTTCAACGGCCAGCGACCGCGCCTGGCTCCCACCCTCTGCCCATCTCCTCGGGAGCAGGCGCATTCCTCCGAGAGACCGACCTCAACGGGAACCAACGGGCACCTTTCCTTTCCTTACTCGCTCGGAGACCGGCCCTTCCTGCGCTAGGCTCCCGAAGGCGCTGGGCGAGAGACGGGCGGTGGGAGGAGCCGAGGGCGAAGAGGCGGAGCGCAGGGCGGGTCGGCGCGCGCGGGTGGTCGAGCCTCTCCTCCGGCGGGCAGAGCCGGGGGCGGGGGAGGGGAGTGGCCGAAGGCACGCCCCCTGGAGGGACGGGGCGTGATCTGCGGGGCAGCGGATAAAAACTCCTCCCGCGGCGCCGGACAGCGGACAGGCGTGCGGGGTGGCGTGGATGGTCTGGTGGTCTGCGCTGCGCTCCTCGAGTGTCCGTTCTCCGGGACCGTTTCGTGCCAGCGGAGGCTGTGAGGGGTCGCCGTCGGTGCTTCAGCCCCCCCCCTCTCTCTCCTCTTTGGGGTGTCGCTCGCGGCAGCGTCTGAAAGGGCTCCGCGCCCAGGTGAGACCCATCGCGGGAGGCAGGACTGCCTTTGCGCCCCCTCCGCCGGGCGTTGAACGAGCGGCCGCTCCCATCACCCGCGACCAGCTGGCGGAGTGGTGGAGGGGAGGGGAAAGATCAGGAAAAGCGGGCGGTTGGGCTGGCTGGGGAGGATGGGGAAGGTAGTCTAGCGCCTCGGGGAAGCGGCTGGGTGGGCTGGGACTCTCGGGCTGGCTCAAGCTGGGTCCGATGCGCGCCTTACTGAGTCGACCTCGTCGGGCTGTTGTGACGGGGGCAGGCGAGGCATGCTTGGAGAAGGGGGGCGGTATGAGGCTAAACAAACCCGATCTCTCCCCCACCCCAGCCTGCCCCATTCCTTTCAAAGAGGGGCCCTTGGTGTGCTCCCCTTTTCTCATCTGCTCCCCCAGGCTTGAGCTTCTCTTCCCCCCAAAAGTGACTTGGTTTTGCAGTTGTGGACCTTTTCTCATTTTCTTTTTTTCCCCCTTCCCTCCCCCCCCCCCCCCCCCATTTCTTGTGCCGATGGGCACGTTGGATACCCAAGCGTCTTCCTTACAATTCTTCGGGCCTCTTCTTAAGCTGGCGGTTAAATTTAACCTCATAGGAAGTTTGGCAATGTAGGAAGAAGTTGACAATTCAGTTTTTCCTTTAAAGAAAAATGAGGGGAGAAGAAGGGCCTTCGGGGGTTTGATGAGTACAGATTTCCTGGGAAGAACGACAGGGAGCCGAGATGGGCTCGATTGCTTTGTTAGGTCAGCAGAGCTATTATGACAGCATCGATTCTGTGTGGCAAAAACCTGAATTCGGCTCCCGGATTGTTGTGTTGCTTTCATAATAGGTTTTTCTGTCTCTGAAGAGAGAGAGGAAGAGAAACAGCTCCTTTCCCTGACCTCCTGTTGTGGGCTGGGTGGGGAGGCAAAGTTGCCTTTTGAAAGCTTTTGAGAGGTTTTTTTCCTCACTCTTCTGACTTTTCCTCACTCTTCTGACTTGTCCAGAAAATTCACCTGCTCCTGAAACAATACAATTTGTTGTGGGTGGCCTGCCTTTGACAATGGTGGGCACTTAGGCCAGTGTTTTTCAACTTTGGCAACTTTAAGATGTATGGATTCAACTCCCAGAATTTCCCAGCCACTGGCTGGGGAATTCTGGGAGTTGAATCCATACATCTTAAGGTTGCCAAAGTTGAAAAATGCTGATTTAGGTGACTCTTCTTACATTGACCTGTTTGCTCAGTTGAGTGACCACAGGTGAGACAAGTTGATTTTCTTCCCCTAAACTAGGCGCTAGAGTGAAAATGAGCGAATGTCAGTTTTCTTGTACTGTGTGGCCATCTCTAGCCGTTTGAAAGGACAGAACACAGGGAGGGAAATGAAAATGTTCCCTCGGCACACTAAACTTCAGTTAACAAAATGCAGCGGTAGATTTACGTGGCATTGCCATGCTCCAGCCATGTACTGTCTGAAAACAGCGGGCCTGTTCACACAAACCACTAAGGCGGTGGCTGAGCCTCAAACTACTCAGCACTGTTTTAGCTTAGCGTGTTGTATGAACTGAAAGTTGGAAACTTGGAAAGCAGCAACTGTTTGTATACAGATATCAGGTCTCCCTTGAGGTGTTCAGCTTTCAGTTTTTGTAGTTTTCTTGGCAACAGAAAGGAAACGGTTTGCCATTATTTTCTTCCAGTTTTTTTCATCTTCCCAATGTAGGCTATATCCCTAGGATTTCCTGGTGGCCGCCCATCCCATTTCTAGCCGTCTGGACCCTATTAGCTTTTCCAAGATCAGCTAAGGCATGCGTATATATGCACTTCCTGTCAACAGTTAATCATCTAGCAGTTGGGGACTGTGTCATTGATACGCAGAGTTCTTCTCTGCAGTAATGATGGTAGAATTTAAATGTAGACACTCGAGAGCAATAATTGTCATCCTGTTACGCTTTGCAGATAAGCCTGCAGGTTTATATGGTGACCCCAGATTTCATGGGCTGAAATTCATTGCATCAGCTGAACGGGGCTGGAATGTAAAGACGAGCAGATTCAGCTGTGAATCTGTTAGCCTGGAACGTGCTTTTTAGATAGCCTGGAACTATTTTAAAAATCAGGTTTGAAAACATTTCTTTCCGCCTGTTTTTGTGAAAGGAGGCTGTTTTTACAGCAGCTGACTGACCCCTCTGGGATCTTGCTCGAGGGTGTAGCTGGATTTTTCAGACTGGTGTGGTCACAATTTATTTTGCTTGAGTTGCTAGGAAGTAGATGCTTGTTAGATAATATCGGTGAAGGGTCATCAGACGGGACTGTGACGGAAGTTAGGTGGTAAATCAAGGGGGCTTCTCCAAGGCTAAGTGTGTTAGGACGATGGTCTCTCGGCTGCATGAATTTAAGCAGCCTGGGTACCCTCCCAAGGTGTGGACTTCAACTCCCAGAATTCTCAGCAGTGGTCACGGTGGCTCAGGAATCCTGGGAGTTGAAGAACCTACTTCTGGAGGGTGCCAAGTTGGAGAAGGATAGCTTGCAGCCGCATTTACATTTTCAGGGGTGGCACTAATCCCACCCCCCCACCCCCCATAGGTGGCCCTGGATTCTCTCAGGGGATCAGGTTGCTTCATATGTGAAGAAGAGCTTGCTTTGAGGTTGGCTAATCCTTCAAATTAGGATTAGGAATCCTTCAGAATTCCTTGCATCTGGAAGTCCACTTGTCCGGGGTCCTCAACCTGAAGAAGATGGTGGTTCTGCAAGGCTTCTCACCCATCACGTGTAAAATGGAGAGCAGATTTTCTGATCCGGGAAGGATGACCGCAGGAGAGGAAATGTTCGCAATTCCCGTTTGGACAGCGAAGGCTCCCTATTCCCTCTGCCCTCCTTGGATAAACAGTTGAAACAGCTGGAATCCTCCAGCAGTTTGCCAAGTTGGGCTGGTCTTGGAACAGGGCTGGATCTCTGTAGGAGGCACTTCCTGTGGCTGCAACAAGTTGTGGCAAACGGCTGTTCCTTGGCCCCTCCGTGGCCTTTGCGATGAGCTGCCTTAAGAATTGTCCCCAGGTTAAAAGAAAACACAAGAAACAAGTGTGCATTGATGCCATTTCTGGAATTTGTTGAATTACCAGTGTGTTACCCTGTTCTATAAAAAGCAGTGTTGGGAACAGAAGTATGGCGAGGCCTACCAAATGATAGCTAGAATAAGGCTTTCTGTGTGCTTAAAGATGATACCTTTCCTATCCTCTTGCTCTCAGATCTCAAATCCCATAATTCCCAGCTAGTGCACCCCGTGGACTTGCGGGCTGTGAAGATAGACGTTGCAGTTCTTACATTTGCTTTTCTGTTAGTCAGATGTCTAAGCCACCCATCTCCAGAACCACTCTGGGTGGCTTCATAAAATTAAAACACAGTAATATACCAAAACCAGTATACAACATAGCATAAAACACAACTGGTGTGTGGAGGGAAACAACAACAACAGCACAAAAAAGCCCCGAACTATATACTATGCCCACTACTAAAAGGGGACCTGCCCTAGCCCCAGGCCTGGGGAAAAGAGCCAGATTTTAAAAGTTCACCAAAAGGCAGACAGAATGGGGGCCATCTAGGTTTCCAGGGGGAGGCTGTTCCAGGGGGCAAGGGTGATGACAAAAAAGGGCATCTCCTGGGTCCCATAAGGTAGCATTGTTGAGCTGATGGGTCCCAGAGCAAGTGGGCTGTGTTGGAGCAAATGAAGCGGGCAGACATTAGGGGAGATAGGCAGCCCTCAAATATCTAGACCAGTGTTTCTCAACCTTGGCAACTTTAAGATGTGTGGACTTCAACTCCCAGAAGTCCCCAGCCAGCCATGCTTCTGGGACTTCTGGGAGTTGAAGTCCACACATCTTAAAGTTGCCAAGGTTGAGAAACACTGGTCTAGACCCTATGCCATGTAGGGCTTTATAGGTGATAGCCAGCATCTTGAATTTCACTCAGAAACCAACATCTGGAGGACAGGCTGTTGGGAAAGGTTGCCTTTGTATAAATCTATCTTGTCTCTAAGGTTTTTGGGGATATTTCATTTGATCAACTCATTTTTATTTTTATTTTTTTGCTTAGTTTTGTGAAGGAGAAGGAATTCCAAAAGGGAGAGGATTTTGAGGGTCAGAATTCCATAAGTGATAACAGGTAGATCTTCTTGAAGGTGAAAATTAAATGTTTAGGTTGAGGCAATCTAAATTTGAGAAGTGAGCGCTGGGGGTAAATCAGCAAAGATACTTGGTTTCATATCTTGACTGTGAACTTTCTTCTTCTGTTGGACATAGAATAGCAGACTCATTAAACATTCTTGTTTTTCCAGCAAGAAGCTCCTTCAGTTGTGTTCTTTACACTCATAGAACCAGTGAAAAAGAAGCCAGGTTGTAGGGAACACTTTTTGGGTGGAGTAAAACAGAAAAAGTTCAATTAGTACTCTTCTTTGGAATAACACTGAGTTTCTTAGGAGCATCGTATGATCAGAAATGACTTCCAGGATACGGTTTCATGTTTTACATGTAACTTGAACAAACCTGGACGTGGAATGGGCGATGAAATCGGCAAGGAACAAGCTTTGATGTGACCTTCCCATCTTCCCCACAAAATGGCCTTCTCCAGCTGTGTTAGTTCCCATAATTCTTGGTCCGAAAGGGGATTCTCAGCATGGTTGCAAAGAATTCTGGGAATTGGGAGAGCCCAAGCTGAGAAGGAAGTTAGTTTCCTGAAACAACAAAGTTTCCCTTGATGATTTCACAAAGACATCTATTTATTTATTTTATTCCATTCCTGCCCCCCATCTCATCATAGCGACTCTAGATTGCTCACAACATATAAAAACACAATCTACCAAAAGAGCAAAAACAATCTGTAAAGACAGCCCAGATTAAAAAAAAAAATCAGTCTGCAGTAAACTCAGAACCACAAACACATGGGCTCCAACTAATTCCAATGATTATGTTAAAATCTGAACCTAAAATTTAATCATTGTAGATATGATTTGAAATAAGACTGACATGGCTTTACATATAAAGGGGACTTTGGATCTCCATAGTATTTTTTTGGGGGGGGGGAACCCTACAAGACTTTTTGAACAGATAAATCTGCTTTAACGGTGTGAAAATAACTGTAGCAGTTGAATTCCACAGTACGCTGGGGAGGGGGAAGTGTTGGTTATTTGATCAAAGTGGTTTATATAGTTCCTTTTTTAGGATTCCCTTTCCTTTTTCAGTCTAGCCTTTTAGCTTGGGGAAATTCTGCTGGTCTCTTATCCAGTTCTTCCGCGCCCCTTAAAGAAAAACTGTGAACAATGATACAGCGGATACAAATATCGATACATAGATATTCATTTCCCTCTTTTTAAAAGTACATCAACAGTGTTTATGTTATGATGATTATTTCGTCTTACTACAATCCTTTTATTTAAAACAAAGGTATATTTTCAGGAAAGACATTACGGATGAATAAACAGTGGTCTTCTCCAGGGCTAATGGAGTCTGTCCCTGCTGTTTTGGGATCAGCCAAGGTGATCTCAAATGATCCCTATGAAGCATCTCCCCGAAGTTCATTGAATGCTAGGAGCTGGTTTTATTTATGTGATTGGTTGCGCTTCGAAAGGGCCCCAACTGCCTGAAAGTTCAGCTTCTTGTTCTTCATTTGGGCTAGGGGTGCAGAGGGTTTGGTTATCTCGGGGCAGGGAAGTGCGCGCTTGGAGGTGGGCCTGAGCGTAAAGGGAAACACGGGTGAAATTGGAGAAATGCCATTTGGGAAAGGAGCGAAGAAAGAGAAGACGCTCGCTTGAGCATGGCTGGCTGTTGCTGCGCGGTTTGCCCTCGGGGAGTCGCTTAACTCTTGCCAGAGTAAGAAATAGCAAGTTGATTTTGGCCCTTTGGGCAGAGATGAACGGTTGTCCCAGAAAGAATAAACTGTTGTCCAGCTCATGCCTTCATTCAAGTCAGTGTCCTTGGGTGCATTGGAAATTCAACAGATAAAAGGCCCTCTGTGCATATGAAGGAACAAAGGATGGCAGATTGTCCGTACAACACTGCTGTTGTGTTCCCTGCAAAATGACAAAGGAGCATTCTTCCATGATCGGAGAAAGCCGAGATCTGGATTGCACCGTGTTTTGAAGCCCCGGGTTGGAATATACCTCTTGGCCTCTGCCCTTATCTGTGGCTGCAGATATTACCACCTTAATTGCCTTACTGGGGGATTTTTGCTGACACCAAGGCCATTTCTTTATGATGGATGAGGAGAAGCTTATTCCTGGGAGAGGAAAATCTGTCCCAGGAAGTGGATGGCACTGTTTTTTCTTGCCCTTCTTAGTAGAGTAACATGGCCTGCTTGATCCTCTGCCTGCAGCAGTTAACCAATGTTTCTCCACCTTGGCTACTTGAAGATGTGAGGACTTCAACTCCCAGAATTCCCCAGCCAGCCATGCTGGCTGGGGAATTCTGGGAGTTGAAGTCCTCACATCTTCAAGTGGCCAAGGTGGAGAAACACTGAACTATTATGGTGTCTCAGCTTTTCAGCCTGAGAACTTCCTGGTGTCCTCCTCCTGTCCCTTGGGAATGAAATGTCCCAAATATCTGGAGGGCACCAGATCAGGAGACTTTGTGCTCTTGTGTAATTTTTAATCGTGGTTGAAGAGCAACTATTTCTTTTAAAAATTGCAATTAACATCATCCTGCAGATCTTACCTAACCCTTGCAACTCCAACTTTGGCACGCCTGTGAAGAATTTAATCAGGTGCCATCCTAGATTGGAACATACAGAATTACTGACAAGGTTAAAGGATGGATTAATTTGGGTTGGTTATGCTAGAAAGTTGTGATGAAGTTTGGAGACCATGGCTGCAGTTGAATAATAAAAGAATGCGTGGGGTTTATAGGATCAAAATAACAGACATGGTACTCTGTCAGAAAATTCAGACTTTGGATGTATGGAGGCTATCTTTTTTCTTCCCTTGTGGAACTTCATATTCCATAAATGAGCCACCCCTTTTCAGCAACTGAATTTTTTGATACATTTTTTTCTTGTGGCTAGTAGCCTGTATTATATATATAAAAATAAATTTTAAACAGATAAATCGAAACACGAGATTTTTCTGCTGATTTCTGTGGCTCACCAGAATGGTTCTGTCCCAACTATTTTCCTACACCGCACACAGCACAATTCCTTGGGTCTTCCAAGGGTATTGGAATTGAATTCCCCAAATTGCCTCCATGATGGCTGGGAATTCTGGGAGTTGTGATCCTACTTGTCTAAAAGTTTCCAGTTGAGAAAGGCTTGATTCAAGATCGCATCCGCTATAAAGATGGAAAAGAGGTGGTGGCTTCATTTCCCTTTACTAATTTGCCATGTTGGAAATGTGAAAGATTGTATCACGGCAGAGATGCCTATAGCAGAATTAAAATCATCCTAATGCTTACAGCAAGAGAGGGAGTTTCTGCTCTGGGTGTTTTGGGCCAGTGTTTATTGAACTAAAATCTGGGTTAATCTGATTTGCAAATCAATGACTGGAAATAACATTCCCCATAGAAGTCAGAGCTTTGAGAAGCGCGGAATGCAGTATAAAACTATTTGTAATTTGCAGATTAGATTGTGCTGTTAATTAGGTGGGCAGAAGGTGGCTCTTGCATACCTTAGGTCTCTGATGGGTTGGATTAGATCAGCAAGGGTTTCTGATCCCAATAGTTGAATAGTATCACCCTCAGAAAGTACCGTAGTTGTACATTGAGATCAAGGACATTTGGTGTCAAACCACAGGTTGGTTTATATGCAGGCTCTGTTTTGAGTATCTACGTAGAGGCATCTTGCTTTAGAATTCAGTATGTTCTTTCTTAAGACACCATTTTGTACCTGGTCTTTAAATGTAGAGTTCCTAGCAGAGGGGGAGAAAAAGGTAGATTTCACAAGTCTTGCGTCCACATCTATGCTAGTGTAGTTCCTGGATTGGGAATTAGAATTCGTCTATTCCAAATTTGGTTGTACTCTCTCAGGATGATGAGATACATAGTTTGAAAATGCTCCTAAAGTCAATGATTTCAATGTGCTGGCTATTTAGCAGGCCCCAGGAATGATGATCAACTTGATTTGGCTTTATTATAAACAGGCCAGCATGCCCAGTTCCCATGTGATGGGCAAAGTCCTGAATCTTAACATGTACTTTGCTCAGAGGAGGAAAATTTGCTGATCAATTTAACCCACAGCAAGAATTGTTTGGTGCAGTGGGTGCGTTCAGGCTCATTAATCCTTGCAGCCTGCATCTAGGTCATGTTTACAAAGGTTAGAAAGTGATATTTGGTCACGTTGGCCCCGAGGAGGGCTTGCACTGAGATACGCCTGCTAAGAGAACGTTGATTTTTTTCAGCAGTGAAGTGCAAAGTCTTTGTTAAGTGGTTGAGTTTTAGAGGAAGCACTAAGACTGCTAAAGTGAGTTCTCCCGGATTAATTCAGAAAGAAAATGGCTTCTAAATATCAGTGATCTGACCAAGGGCAATAGGTAAAGCAGTTGCACATGGCGAAAGAGATGGGTTGCTACAGAATTGCTGGGCTTGGGGTACAAAAGTGGAAACCACCTGCTGATCAATGGAGCAAGAAGCTTCAGACTCCAAGATTCTGATCCTGCACGTTTTACTCTGCTTGAAATTTATTCCGTTTTGAAACGATCATTAGGTCTGTCTTCCGACATTAAAGTCGGTCAAGGCGATTTGCAAAAATTAAAAATAAAATAGAAAGATAAATACAGCATAAATCATTCAGAATGTTCAAAGCATAATGTTTCTGCTGTCTTTGATTGTTCCTACAGTCTCAAACGTCTGCGTAATGAACGTTGCTTGCTTTTCCATTCCTTGATAAGGCTGAATTTTGATAATTAAAGGACTTCTTGAAAGCCAGAACCCCCCCCCAAAAAAAGCATAAAACCACCAAATATTTGCCATTATTTTTGGAGGTAAGAGTTTGCCCCCCTCTCTCCCTCCCTCAAGAGGCTAAATTAAAAAATCTTAGTTCTAATGCATTTGAAGGAATTATCAAGAGTTTAAAACTTGCTGAAAAATAGATTGCAGCAAAGATGGGGAATGTGGTTGGCTCTCCATAGATAGGTTTTAGATGCAAGAATGGACAAATGGAACAGACTTGGCTTAGATGCAGAAATCAACACTGAAAAACAATGGACTATTGTTTATTTTGTTAGAAGCATCATCAGTATAGCTGATGCTTTTAAATTAGCTGTTTTATGCGATTCCACAAGTTTGGCATGTGGGACTCTCTAAACTTTATTAGGTGTATGGGTATAGATAGAACAATTGTTTTTATGTTCCGTTGTCTTCCATCACCCTAATAAAAGGATAAAGTCCAGGAGAAATAGCTATTTAACTGCTGGAAAAATAAATAGATTTGCAATGTAGTGTGTTAATCTTCATCTGGAGACATTTTAAAAAAAATGTTTTGGGAGATGTTTTATTTAGCATGGTATGAATGGGATTTTTTAGTCCAGTGCTGCCTTCTGTTCCAAAAATTTATATTGCAAGCTGTAATCCTCATGGAAACTGTAATTGCACACTTCCTGCTTTCTTCTGTAGTGTTCCTTCCCTCGAATAGTTATGGTGGGGTGGCATATAGGACATTTGGAGATACGGACATTTTTTGTTGTGGGACCCTCCGAGTCTGTACAAGGGAACGAGTTTATGTTATTACAGTACAAGTGATTTTCCGCTGCTTTAATCAAAAACTAATTAAGCAGGTTACAAAAGTGATTTCCAATCAGCAGCACCCACACGCATCTTCCATATCTCCCGAACAACTGCTCAAATAACCAAGTTTTGACTGATCTCCTAAATGCTAGCAACAAGGATGCTGAACCGACTTTTGTGGGCAACACCACCAGAGAATACTTGCTTCCAGATCTCCCCCCACCACACCAAAGGGGCACGGTGGGAACTCTTAGCCTAGACTGGATTTATATGTTTTATTTTATTTATTTGTATTTATAAGCCACTCAGCTCCAACAGACTCTGGGCAGCATGCAAACCTAGGAAACCCTCCCCCCCCATAAAAATGGATAAAAAGATTAAGCCAAACGGACAGCCCAACTGAAATAATCTTACAGGAAACAAAAATCAAACAGCAGAGGGGCCCTAGACAAACAATAATTAACTCCAGGCCTGGGACCAAAGCCAGGTTTTCAGAGCTTTCCGGAACCCTAGGACAGAGGGTGGGGTCCTTCTACTTGGAGTAAGCAGTCCTAGAGGTATTCAGGCCCCAAGTCATCTAGGACTATATACGTTATTACTGCCAACTTGAATTGTACCTAGACACAAGCTGGTAGCCAGCTGTTTAAAGCTGCATTGTTTCTCCCATTTTCCCTCTCAACCACAGCCCCATGAGGTAATTCAAGGTAGTGAGCTTCCATAGCTGAAGATGGACTTGAACCTGGATCGCCCCAGTCCTAGTCTGATGCCTCAACTACTTTTTGCTCTTTGGCACTGTGTGACCTCTCCCTCACCAAGACGTTGGGAAGAGGGAGTTGGGACACTTGACACTGTGAACAATTTGCATTGTTCTTGGTGGACAAAGTCAGCTGGTTCTGTCTGAGTGTAGACTCCAGAGTTGAGGAAGGTCATGAGGTTGGCAATTGGCCACCACTTGACCTCTAGGTTTGGATTCTTTCCAGTCTGTAAATGTGGACAGTGTACTTGAGGGCTGCAACCTGCTGACTCAAGCTTTGTCCCTCTTGGTGGATTAAATGAAGACAATGGAGAAAAGCATCTTGCACTTCTAGGTCAAAGGGATGCAGAACAAAGATGAGATTAGACTTGAGGTCTTCTGCTGGCCGCTTCCAACTCTGTGATTCTGTGAAAACTCTGATTCAAATATTTGAAAGATATCACATTGATGGTCCATATTGGGGAAGCTAGATGATCTGGTCCATAAATATTTTTTGAAGAAATGTATTTTGAAATTGGGCCAGATGAAGGACAACGTGTTTAGGTTTTGAGGGTAAAATTGGGTGGCTTGGGGATACACCCACCTTACATGAAGCCATAATAGCTTTATTTGGGCTTGGACTGTTTTGAGAACTTGTGCGTCATAAGCCAGCACTAAGGGCTCCCTTAACTGCATTTCTGGATGGAACCATAGCTGAGCAATCTGTGGCTTAGCGCAGTGCATGAACTCAACCTTCTAACTGCTTGTAGAAATTGGTAGATTGTAGCTGTAATCAAGATACAGCTGGGGAACTAGAACAAATAGAGAGGAAGGGATGCTTATTATCTGAGATAACTGCCTGGATGTGAGAATATTATGTTCCAAAATATTATCTCAGGGCGCTAAAATCTATTCCCCAAACCTGAGCAAGCTATTAACCATAACATGGGATTGGCTTGTGGGGCTGTAGCTCCTAACACTTATTTTATATACCTTGTGCATCTTGACTTTTTAGAAATGACCCAATGTGGAGAACTTGAAAAATTGGCTTCTTGATTCTTAACAGTCAAAGTTAAGGTCTTCTGTTGTCTTGGGTTATATTATGCTGATATTTATGCATAAGGGGATTGCTTCAAATGGCCTGTTGTACTGACATTAAAAAGGTCTAAAAATTGTTGTTTTTCGCTCCGCTCTAACGAAATGGTCCACGTTGTTGAAATTACCCTCTTGATCCAGCGTTTCCCAACCCTCAGTATGTTGGACTGCAACTCCCAGCATGCCCTGGAGCACCAGAATAGCAGTCTGCTTAATTAGTTTTGGCTCCGTCACTGTTAGGAGAGTTGAAGGCTGAAGCAGCTGGAAAGCAGCCATTCAGCGTAGGCCGATCTGGATGGTTCACTTGTATTCGTTAACCTCCCGGAAACAAAAGAGATGTGGCGTTTTCTGTGACTCAGCTTTTGAGGGGATTTAACAGTGGAAAATGAGTGTCTACACCAGTGTTTCGCAAGCTCAGCAGCTGGCTGGGGAATTCTGGGAGTTGAAGTCCACACATCTTAACGTTGCTGAGCTCGTGAAACACCGCTCTACGTTTTTGTCCAGATCTCTGATTCTAGAAGCAGCCAGGAATTAGGAGCGTTCAGCACACTTTTTGGCTCCAGGCGGCTTGCACGTTTGAAGATGCACAGGGAACCCAAAGAAGGATGTTCCGCAGGTCAAGAGGGGTGCCCTAGCCGCAGTTCTGTGCTTCAGCTTTGGCATTCTCCTTGCTCTCTTGCCCTCCTTGAAAACAATTGCTGCAGGACAGAGTTAAGCGTTAACCCTTAACTAAATGGGCAAGAATTGCATTTCATGAGATTGAAACCGAGGGACGCTTGCTAGGGCCACGCGAGTGATAATGCTGCAAGACGCTGTGGCCCCTGAGCTGGCTGAAGGCGGAGGAGAGTAAGCGTTTCATGTGTTGATATTTTGAACAGAGGAGTATATAAAAGTAGTATTTTGGCTGATCTTTAAAACAACGTACAGTGGCAACATTGGACCGAGTTAGTAACTGGATGGGAGACCACCAGGAAATCACAGCACTGGATGCTACACTGGGAAATTTTAAAAAAATGTAGAAAGAAGGCAGTAACAAAAACCATGTCAATATTGCTGCCAAAAGCACTATATATTGTAGATTTGTCAAGGGCATTTTTACGCCAGTTAAGCCAAGTTTCAGCAAACTTGTGATGAGTACAGTTTACACTTTACACGTTTGGGGAAGGTGAGTCGTTTGGGGCAAGGATGCAAAGTGGTTGGCTAAGTCATGGATGTGGGAAAAATCAGGATTTTTTCTTTTTCTCTTTTTCTCTTATAGTGGGAAGTCTTTTCTTTTTCTCTTATAGTGGGAAGTTGTGCATTTCTTTTTAAACGGCATGAAGCCCTTTTTAGGGCTTGCAGTATGCTTTTAGTGGGCTTTCTGCTTTAAAATGGTGGGAAATTGTGCAGCAGTTGTGTTCCACGTGTTCCAAGGCCGACACTTGGAGTCACGCGTAGCCCTTGACCGTTCCTGAATACTGTACTGTCATGCCAACCAAAAGCTTTGCGACGGTGAGAAAAAGATCTGTGTGCCGATGAAGTTAAAGTGATTTGTTTCCTGAGGCTTCATTCATTAGAAATTGCGAGATCATCTCCTGATCCTTGGATGGATCCTGATAGGATATTGAATTGCTTAAGGAATGGATGGCTTTGAGCCTGCCCAGCTGAGCCTTTCTCTTGGCCCTGCGTGCCATACCGTCCTCACCTTTGCTCTGGAGACTTTGCTTGCTTATTTAACTCCATCCCCCAAAAGTTTGGGGTAGTTCATTCATGATGTGGCAGCAATCTGTCAAGGCACCCTCAAAATATGGAATGTGGTCTGAGTAGAGCAGCTTCTTGGGGTCACTATGCTGGTGTGTCCTTCTACTTGGGCTCTCTAGCCAGATTCATGCATGATACCAAGCCATCATTTGCTTAAGCAAGGTTTGTTAATCGAGCCACCCTGGTTGGATTCATGCGCTGCTGTTGACAGTCAGCTGCTGTTAACATACCACAGTGGCTGGGCGCACACAGGACCAAAAACCAAAGAAGCCACATTAGTTGTTCATGCAAAGCCCAAGCCCTGCCTTTGTGTGCAAAGCATGTGTTTGGATGATGGCTACAACCTGTCCAGCGCAAGGTTTTCACTAGTGAAAACCAGACCTGTGTGGAAAGCTTCTTAAGTGAGCAGGCCTGGCACATAATGCAAAGTATGCACCCATCACCCAGGATGCCCACATCCACTCTCTTAGCTGGGATTCTGGAGGAAGGAAGTGCAGACTGTGGTGGGTATATAGGCTGCAACATGCTGCATCCTGCAGGTGCTGAGACCAGGAAGCTCAGCCTCAGAATCTGCAGGTGAGGTTATAGAGGGGGATGAGGGAATGGCCTTGAAGGGTAGGAGGAACAGCCGCTACCAAGACAGTGGTTGGATAAGAGGGGCTTGAGCCCCAGCCAAGGAAGTAACTTGAGAAGACGTCTCAGACAAGCCCCTCCCTAGTTCACGTGAAAATAGTGAGGTTGGGGAAAGCACATTCAGACTTGCAAGATTCTGCCACTATGGCTGTTACAATAAAGGTAGAACTGACCTGCATGCCATTGGTTCCTGAGCCTGGTGTATCTTGTAGGGCTTACAGATTAGCCAAAACCTTTTCATGCTTTCTTGAGAGCCACCCCTGATAGAAAGGGTTAAACTGAGCTAGAGGTATATGCCCATCTCCCTGAGATGCAGAGGGTAGCAAATAAGCAATTTCCCCAAATGGATGTGCTCCAGATGTGTTGGGAGCGCCGTTTCTCTCATTTTTAGCCAGAAGGGGAGCTTCGTGTGAAATATCCGGCAGGCGCCAGAGGAGAACAGGTTGTCCATAAACTTTTGTTTCTGAAACTCTATTTCTGATTTTACGAGGTATTTTTATGTGGGGTAGAAGTGTTATCTTGTGTACGTGCACTCCATATTAGTCACAAGCTGGATTTACAAGGCATGCATGTGATTTATATTGCCGGAAACAGCCGTAAGGGAACTCTGTCCTTGGATCCTCTGAAGGTGCCTGAGCAGAGCGTTGTTTCTCCATGTGCCCTTAACTCCCTCTGGAGGCAAGAGATTAGTAGGCAGATGCGGGCGGTGGATACGGTCAACTGTTCAGTTCTCCGAGTCCCTCTGGTTTGGTATTCTGTCCTCCTTTATGATGAGATGACCATCAGGGCTTCATTTCTTTCCCTTTAAAAAGGAAGGTTAGATAGCATGGCTAGGTTTAACATAGCGTAAACAATTCTTCTTCTTTTTTTTTCAAAAAAGAAATCCGTATCAATATTTTTAAGCGTGTTTAATTGACGGGATCTTGTTTTGGGTGCTTGGGTTCTGAATCAGACCGACCTTCCGTTGAAAGGCCAATTTGTCTGTTTGAAGGACAGCTAACGAGAGACCTTGTCGATGACCCCAAGCTGACTGTGTCTGAATTTCATTATGCATTTTGCCGTCTGCAAACTTGTTCTGTGAGGCCTCCGTGCCCCCTGCTGTAAAACAGTAGGAGTAGAGTCCTCCCCTGGTTTTGTTCATTAATTTTATGTGATTTGCTTGAAACGAGGAGATTGACGTGTTCTGGTCACGTTGTTAGACCACAGTGTTCTTCTAAGTCTTGATCCTCATCTGGTTTCTCTTAATTTGAGCAAATTAAATCAAAACTCTCGGATGACTTTGCTTTATGGTTTGAGTAATGTCCTTGGGTCCCTTGATAACGTAACCTCAGTGTTCTTCAGGCCTACTCCTAGAATGTATATGGGGGAAACTGTAGGTAGTCTGGAGGCCATGGACACAACCCTGGGTATCCACCAAGCTCCTTGCCTTTATGTTATTTTAGATTATTTAAATTAAAATAAAATAAATACATAGGAGGCCTGCTTGCTGTGATGCAGCCTCACAGATTTGTTTTTAAGGACATCTATAGGGCCTACATAAGCAGCACTGGCATTCTTAGAAAACCAAAATGTTGGGTGACCTTTACCCAGTGCCTTGTTGAGAAACGTGTCCAGCTTTTGGAGGAAAGAGGGAGGTCAACACCGTGATAGGATGGCGTGAAACTTGTAGGAGGCTGGAGGAGCTATCCAACCATTTGTCTACTATGTGCGTTTTGTAACTGGTCAGGCCAGCTCTGACCACCACACTGTGAAAACATCAGCACATAATCTGAAAATGTCAGATACTCC
This sequence comes from Liasis olivaceus, assembly GCA_030867105.1. Classification (NCBI taxonomy): domain Eukaryota; kingdom Metazoa; phylum Chordata; class Lepidosauria; order Squamata; family Pythonidae; genus Liasis; species Liasis olivaceus. The sequence continues at coordinate 8,910,350 of CM061350.1, forward strand.
CATGGATTCCCCAAAGTTGCCTGGACCATGCCTTCGACATACCTCCTACATAAAATCTTGTTTCCTCACGTTGAGAAGGTCCTGTTATGGTCACTCAGTTGCAGGTAACTGCTGAGTTGCAGTATAGGTGCAGTTTAATCATCTGCAGCTTGAACTTGAATTAGCGTTGTTGATTACCTGCCACTGGGTTCTTGGCTTAGTTCCACCCACTTTTTGGTCACCCACCAACGATTGCAGAGGGAAGAGCTCCTTGGCAGAAAAATGGAAGTCAACCCTGTCCTATCTATACCTCGGCTGCCTGATTCTAACCAGAGAGATAAGCGTTGTGATTATACAAACCTTGTAATTTGATTTGATTCAGAAGTTACTAAATTGAACAAGGTTTCTACGTGCCCAGAAATCCCTTGTTTAACATGGTAAGGAAAATTCGGACCTATGTGCCTTTTTGAATAAAATCACAGGTGATCTATTTACTCTCATGATCTATATTATCATAGTCACTGTTGTTATTTTAAAGTCTTTTTGCCGATAGTGCTTTATCTTGCCAGTGACCCTGCCAATGTATTGCTTTGCCCTGTAATTCTTTTCAGCTGATTTTGGAACAGAAAACAAATGCATGCTTGACCCTTTCTTCGGTCTAACCATCACGGCTTTATCAGCTTATAAGAAGTGACTGTCAGCAAGGCTAGCAGGAAATACACTGAACCTCCTTTACCTAGTTATTCCATCTCCCCTCCCCTACTACATCTAACTAATTGAATGGATTTGCAGGGTTGAAAAGCCACCCAGCAGTGGGTCATTGTTCCCCATCTGAAACCCTGTTGATTTTGCAAAAGTGAGACAGAAGCAACGGTCAGCTGAGCTTTGGTCGAGAGGATTCTGGAAGGCAGGCCTTCTGCTGCCTGCAACATCTCATAGCATCGTCGGTCCATGTACCATGGGGCCTGTTGGCCACCTCTGCAGGAGTCTGTGGAGCTTTATGCTGCTGGCTTTGAGAAATCTCCCTTAATCTTGCAGAAATGTAGATACGTGCACACTGGCCTTAAGGAACATTAATATTTGTGCATTTTCTTAGGTACCAACTACTGACCATGTCATCAGACGGTCCGGATTCTCACCTTACAGAGCAGAAACCTTTGGTAGATAAAGAAGAGGTAAGTTGGCATAACTGTGCCAGAAAGACTACCAAATCTTCCAGACTCTCAAATCCCAAGTCCTGTTACTGCAGTGCCATAAGGACAGCATGTATTGGATAATCATCCCCAGAACTCGGCCGGCACTGATTTTTATGTCTTCCTACCACCATGTGAACCTTTTTTTAAAAGCTACCCATTTCTTTTGTTCTGTTTCCTGTTGTTTTAGCATGCCTTGCTTCTCGTCGAATGCTTTCTTTCATAAACTTCATTATGATATCGTTTCTTACATTTTCATCCTACCTTTCTTCTGAAGCTGAAGGGGGCGTACTTGGGAGTCGCCTCTTCTTCTGCCTGTGAGATAGGATGGGCAGAGACAAAGTGACTGTTCCACACTACCTGGGGACGTGAAAATGAGTTCAGCACTCCAACTGTTACAAGATGCTGGCTCTCCAAAAATGTTGCTCTTCAGTTCAAAGAGCCTGGTGTAGATGAAGGGTGGGCAAATTGGCCACCTGAACTCTCTGCAGAGCCTCCTCTAGTAAAATAGTGGAAATCCCATAGAACAGCTTTCTGCCGTTTTGAAATGACAAAGATAAAATGTACATCTTAAAAATGAGCATAATCAAACCTCTTTTTTTAGGGGGGAAGAATAATAAAAAACCGAAGCCGTGGACCCCACCAACTTCGCATCATTGCTCCACCCCTGCACCATGGCTAAATAAACCTGTCTGCCAGGTAGTTCCATTGGTGGGTCCCAGGAGGCGGGCCTTCTCTGCCATGGCACCGACCCACCTTGTGGAATCTTCTCCGCCCAGAAGTGAGATTAGCTCCATCCCTCCTAACTTTCCGTAAGCCCCTCAAGACCTGGCTACGGAATCAGGCCTGGGGTTCCCAGGGGACAGGGGAGATTTTACAATGGCTCCCTTATTAATTTTATCCCCTCCTTTTTTGTGTGTTCTTACTGTTTTTTATATGTAGCTGTTTTTATGTATTTATTTTTTTAATTGTTGTACGCCACCCAGAGTCACTTTTATGTGAGATGGGCGGCTATATAAATATGGTAAATAAATAAATAAATAAGGCCTTTTCAAGAGTTGCTTCTCATGATTTGGCAAGATCTACCAAATCGACCAAAACAGAGATGCCAGCTGCCATTTACAGTGGTTAAATACACAGGGAGTGATCATTTATCTAAACTAAATTTTAATGATGGTTTGAATGAAATAACTTGGGGGGAGTGTCACATGGGCCACCAACAAGCTGGAATGCCACCACTTTCCTCCTGCAAGTCCCAATCTGCAGGATGAACGTCTCTGAGGATCCGCAAATGACTTGAATCATTAGGTTTCTGCTTTGGTATAGGAATGATGAATGGAGTTTTTTAATGGCTCCCATAGGCTCTGGTGTATGTGCCAAGCCTTATTTGCCAGTGCAGTCCTGACCTTGTTTCTGGATTGCATCCAGACCCTGTTGTATTTAGGGTCACTCAGTGGGCTTTCCAATGGTCACCATTAACTTCAGCCCCAGAGGTTTGGCAAAGTCCTATCTAAACATGATGAAGTTTGAGAGGTCCTATATCAGAAAGCTTATATCAAGTGGGCAAAGCTAATAAATATCCACAGCATTTATTTTAAAAATGAAACTTTGGGGGGTTTCCATCTTGTAACTGTTTCAATGCTTCCTTTCTAGGCGATCACCCGTCTCCTGCCTGATGTTTATGATGAGATCCAAGTAAGTACAGTAGAACACAATGGTTAAATATTGGCATAGGCATTTAATGAGATACAGTAGATTCTGTTTATGTTGTATATGGATACAATCTATAGCTATAGTAAGAATACTTCACAGAAACGTCTATGGAAAAGGGTTCTTGGAGTAGCAAATTTCTGATTGAGACTCTGGCAGATGAGCTGTTTATTGAATTTGACCTATGTACTATTACACGCTTGCGTTACCCTCTGGCTTTGGCGCTGTTTTCTGAAAGCCTTCAAATCCTCAAGAATACATGTCCTGAGAAGCAGTCTGCTTGAGTGATTGATTGATTTATGTTCTATAGATCAGCAGGAGGATTCATACACTGATAAGATCTTAAGACTCTTACACTGATCTTAAGAATCAGTCGATGCTGGAAATGCTTGTTTTTTGCTAAGCAAGTAAACATCTCTGGATTAATCTAAACCAGTGTTTCTCAGCCTTGGCAACTGTAAGATCTATGGACTTCAACTCCCAGCATTGCTGGCTGGGGAGTGCTGGGAGCTGAAGTCCACACATCTTACAGTTGCCAAGGTTGAGAAACACTGATCTAAACCAAAGGTTGGAGAAGGATTTCTAAATCACTTTCAAGGTCTGGCTAGTTTGGGGTGCCTTTAACCACAGTCTCAGGTTGGGAAGTTTAAGAAATGCTTTTCTTTATCAGCTGGTGCAAAAGGAAGAGCAAAGTGGGTTGCAATGGGCTATGTAAACAAATCAACAAAATCTTCCTGATTTATTAATAGTGGCCTCTTCTTACTGGCTAGATTTCTTACTGGGCCCATTTAGGTGAAAACCATGCCCTGTTTTGACTTTGCTGAAAATATTTCAAGCAGAGGCGAGTAACGGCTTCTCAGAACTCCCTCGGTGTCACTTGCAGCTCTCTGGAAGCTCTGATGGTGATGATTTTTTTTCCCACACCCAACGTACTCGCAGGCTGAAGCTTGCTGCTCAGACAACCTCACAGAAGTGGTTGGTTCAGCAAAGTGTTGCTGTCACTCGAGACCAACCGGTGAACTTGAGGTTTCCTCTTGAGTTTCACCCAGAAGATGAGCGCTCCCTCCAGGCTTGTTTGGTGGTTCTTCAGAGGAGGAGTTGCACGGCAGTCAGAACTTGACAGGGTCACTGCCCAAACTTTTTGGAAATGCAGTTAGAAAGGGCTAATCCGGTTAGGCAAAGTGCAGAATTATCCATAGTTCTGTCTAATAAAATGACACATTCAGGAATAATGGCAGCCCCTCCATGGATTAGCTTCAGTTTCACTGGGAGGGGGCACCAGATTGAGCAGGCTACGTTTGAAGAACATAAGCTGTGCCCTGCTGGATCGGACTCCTGGCCCATCCCAGTGGCCAACCAACTGCACCAGGGAGCCCACTAGTAAGAAAGTTAAGTTTATTGTTGTAACCACAGGTCATAACATATAGTGCGCCATAAAGTACCATAAAACAACACTAAAATTGTAAAATGAAGTAATAAAAAGAGTATTCAATGGAAAAAAGATTACAGCAAAATAAAGCCAAGGCTACAGCTAAGAACGTCAGTGTTTCTTTCTAAGTTTAAATGAAAGCAGAGCCAAAGTAGCAATCTGGTTGCTGGCCGTTGGGAACACATCTGCAAGAATATAGTTCAGTTTTTCAAGATCTGAGCCCTAGAGTTCATCTACCGTCAATAATTTGGCCCTGATCTCTCTGTAAATGGGGCAGCGGAGGACATAACGGTTAATGTCCTCCAATTGAGCAACACCACAAGGACAGAGACATTGTTCGACAGGGAGCTTACAAAATCTCCTTTCGAGATAGGCAGAGGGCCTGGTCTTCAGCCAAAGGGGTGCTAAAACTCTTCTCTTATGTTAACCAAGTACTGGGAGAGCAGGAAGCCCCAAAGTCTCCCAGAAGAGGGCCTTCGGAGGCAGTCCCACTGCCATCGAGGCTAACAGCCATTGATTCTCCATGGCTATTAACGTAGTATTAACTCAACTTGCTCGGATGTCCTGTCCAGATGGCATGCATGTGATCCTCTTAGGGAAGGCACTAATCAACACGTAGTGGTGTTGTGACCCAACCCATTTCGTTCCCCAGAGTTGTAGCAATCAGGGCAACAGGTCTTGCCCTTTGGAGGTTGGCAGCTCTGATAGATGTAAGTCAGAGTTAGGCAGTGGAAGTGTGGCGGAGGCCCTCAGCCCATCCACAAAAGTTCTCCTGTGTAGTAAGGCCCATCAACAATATTATATCAAATACCATTTATGTGTGTGCTGGTTGGTATTCAGGACAGGGTATTCCTATTTCAGGCATCAGGTTTCTAGTCCTTAGAGACATTTCTTGTGTCCCTTCCTTGCTGGTATTTCAAAGCCTGTTTAAGATGACACTTGAAGTCTGAAGGGATCTCCTTCCTTGCAGTCTCTGCTGTTTTTCTTTCATTTTTGGTCTCTTGGTTTGCCTGCTGCTGAATTCAACAGACTTCATTATAAACCCCAACCCTTGCAAGTCATCAGGAGCCTTCATGTCATTTTGAATTGCTTTAAAAATTATTTTAACATATTTTTAAAATTATAAAACATTATCTTAATTAAAAAGGCAGCTGGAATTTTATAGGCTCAGACAGGAGCATCAATGCAAGATCTGGTTATTTTTGGGGGGGGGGGAGTAGTTTAATGTTTTCACAGGTGGTTTTTCTAAAATGTAAAATTCAGTTTTTAAAAAAGTAAGAATTGGGAGACACTTTATAGTGGTGCTGGCTTGGCAAAATCCAGACTCTTGTAACGTTTTGGCTTAGACAGCTGATATCCAATTTGAAAGGTCTGCAAATGCAAAACTGCTAAGGCTTGCTTGGTGCTTCCTGAAGACTCTTTCAAAGATGGTTGCCAAACTTGCCCTGGAGGAAGCTAAGCAGGGTTGGCCTGGTTAGTACTTGGATGGGAGGCTGCCTGGGAGTTCCAGGGTTGTTAGCTAGACTGGGAGATTAAAGAAAATCAACCTACCCACCGTTAGAAGGCAGTCAGAAGACCCTTGCTTTATCGTGCCGAGAAATCTGCATAGATGCGTTACCAGGACTGGAGTTAAGCTTGAGGACACCTTGGCCTTCCTTAGCATCTAATTCACATTTATGTTTATTCAGTTTAAATTAAAAATAAATGCAAAGTTTAATGCACTGACCCTACCCACAACTTCGAATGTGTCTCCTGGCATGTTGCTTGAAGTCTCAGCAGGTCCCATGGATATGGTGCACCTCTCTCTGAAAAAGAGATACCCTGGTATGTACCTGCTTTGGCTCCCAATCTGAATTAAAAAAAGGAACCTCAAGATGCCCCCCAGCTGCCTGGACAGACGCGCTGTTTCTTTGGAGCTGACATAGAAACGCCTCCCCTAAGGCAGGGGTGGTCAGTTCAGCTGTTCCCTGCTGCATTCCAGAACGTGGTGGCCTCCCACCTTGGGCTCGTTTCTCCAACACCCACGTGCAACAGTTGAGCCTCCTCTGCAGACCACCTCCGGCTTTCCAAAAGGTGCCAGATGGCAGGTTTATCTTCAGCCTCCTATCGGATTAGCGTACCTGGGATATTTTTATTTGCAAGTCGGGTGTTTTAGCACAGGCTTGTCAGTAAAGAGCTTGTTACGATAACCTTGATGTTGATTAGGGTGCGGTGCCATCTGTTTTCTTGGTGGAAGCCCGCTGAAAGCCCAGGAGCAGATTTCACCCAGAGACGACAGGTTCACTAGTGTGGAGACAGCCGACTGATGGAGTTGTGTGCCAAAGGCTTAGAGCAAGGATTGGAGGGTGTATCGAAATAGACCATTTTTTAAATTTGATTTTAATCCTTGTCTACTAGTGGTTACTGCGGGATGGATAATCTCATGAAGCAGAAGCTTCTGTGCATCTTGAAGTTTCTCCTGGATATAACCTGTCTGTTGTGGGGAGGAGATTTTTCTCTGGGCTGTTGGGAGAAAGATCTGGAAGGGAGTGTCCTCTGCAGGGATCACAGAGAAGGACCGTCTCTGTCACTGTCCCTTCTCCAGGAGATCAGATCCGCCTTTCCCCTCCTGAGTTTCTGGAAGGCAACTAAAACTTTTCTGGCGTGCCTTCTGGGTCTGAGATGCAGTCTTTGAATCCTCCCCGAGGGAAGAGCGTTGCCTGGGAGAGGTTCTTAGAAGTGCCTGGGATCTTTTGATATATATATATATTTCCTATGTATATTGTTTTAATCTCATTACTGTCTTGGGTATGTACCCTGCTCATATCCAAGTCGATGGCAGAGCAGACTTGTTTTTCTCTGCACTTCCTGGACAACCATTCCCACCCCAGGCCAACCAGTGAAATACTAGGCTAATAGTAAGAAATGGAAAATACCTACTATTCCCCAATGGGCTGATGGAACCCCTTCCCTTCATCACACCCACACACACCATTGCACTAAAAATATATCCATATTATTAGGCAACCTTGAAAACTTAAACCACAGGGATATTGTTAGCGTAGAAGAGGGTTTGTTTGTTTTTTTAATTTGCTCAGAATGAATCACTTAGATTGGAAGTGCCTTCTGGGGTTCTGACAGACCCATGTCGTGATTTGTCCTGTGGTTGGGGGTTTTTATGTACACCAGCATCTAGGGGGAAAAGCCTGAGAAGACAGAACGGGAAAGCCCTATTGGGAAACCTGGAGGAGAGGCTGCACTCAGAATGGACTTCCTTGGTTCCAGCATTCCCTGGATTTACTTTCCTTTTAATGGTTTGAAGGAGAGACCTGCCTATCTGACATTACCACTGCCCATTCATCATCATCATCACCATCATCAGTGCCAAGGAAGGAAGGGATTAAAATTTGCAGGAAGATGACCCCTTCCCCATTCATGAGGAAGTCAGTCAGAGTGTGAAGTCGCTTAAAGTTTTACGGTTGCGTTTGTACGGGAGATACCTTATCATTCTGCTCAAACTACCAGGTGGCTTTAGCATGAATTAACTGCTGTAATTGTAAGATAGGGGCTTTTCTGGGCAATAATCGTCATCCTTCACACACACACACACACACACACACACACACGTGCACGCACACAAATGTTTGGCGGGTGGCAGGACACAGGTTCCTGCTGTTAAGCCTGCCTTAAATCTGATTTAAGGATGACGTTGCGATAGTTTCCGTGCTGGGAGTTCAGAGCAGTCGCTTGCCTATAAAAACCAGTTTACCCCCAAATCCCAAGTAAAAGCAGATATTTTTTTTTTCTCACCGGACTCCTTGAGATTAACTTCAAGCTGCACTATCTAAAAATGGTGCTGAATGTAGAAGATACTGCCTATTTGTTACATAATGCTGTAAGTATTTGGGGAAGGAAAGGGAAAACAGAAATGAATAAAAATTCTTTATTTGTTACTGTTGGTGGGGTTTCAGATGTTGGGGTAGATATGAGAATTCATTTTATGGAAGATTACCTTGCTTTTGGGTGTTGAATCTTGGATGAAAAGGCCTGACCTCCTGAGCTTTGTTATGAAGATTTGTACCTGTTTTGATGTTTATTGTTGTTGTTAATTAAATTATATGCCACCCAACTAACTCCCAGTGACTCTGGGCAGTTATGATTCTCAGAACAGAACAATTCTAGTACAGTATAAGTTTTCTTTTTAAAGGAAGTCTTCCCATTGGCTAAATGTGGGCTCATCAGATTACCCAATAGAATAAAAATATAATAGCACTTTCCATCTTGCCATACATGAAAATGTCTTGCAGGTCAGAAGATGTGTGCAAGATTTTTTTAATTCCAGTTTTCGTAATGAATAAAATACCTTAATGCTGGACTTCGTAGAGCAAGCAGGAAAGGCTGACGCGAACCCCCATAGAATGTTTCTTAGAAAGTGTCGGTGAATTAAAGCAGCTGCTTCATACCCAAACATATCTATTATCTCTGAATGACAGCATGGCCAATACGTTGAAATTTATATTTCTTCATTCCACTCAGATACTCTTAAAAGCCTGGCTTTGTTTCCAGGTTTATAAAAAAGAAAAGTAACAGAATGCATCTTTCTAATCTTTTTGTAGATTCTCTAATGCTATAGTATTCAAACAAATCGAGCAAGTTTAACAGCCAGAGTTCATGTGGCTAATCATATATGAATTCTGAAAGGGAACAAAATAATGGATAAACATTTCCTTTTTTTTTTTTTTTTTTGAACCACCTGCATTTTCTTCAAGGTGGGATATTGATAACATCCATGCGCTGATGAGATTTACTAAACCCACTTTATTTCAGCAATGTTATTGGCTCATATGCCTTCATTCAGACATCTAATAATTTCATCTTGATGATGTGGCCAGAAATTGATTCTATGGAACACATAGCCCAAAACATCTGGCAAAGATCAGCTTGTGTCTCCCTGATGTTTTCTAGATGATGAGAAAGAAAGTGAGTCAGGCAGCTTTCTCTGACAAAAGCCGGCAATACTGTGAGATCATACAACTGCAAGGAATGGTAGTAAACTCAAGTCCCAATTTGATCATCTCTTTCATGTTTACTCCCCTTTCTATTCTGATGAGAACTCCAGATAGCTATTTATTAAGGATTTCTGCAGCCCTTGCAAGTACAAATTGATAATCTGTCACTAAAGAGCTGAATGATATACTTGTAGAAGTTGCGAACAGAATCCAGCAGAACTACTTAAAATAGCTTTGACAGGCGCTACCAATTGTTGAATGTTAAATACTTGGTTGGATTCAAAAGCCTTTTTGTTGTTGTTGTTGTTGATGTGCAAATGGCTAATGCAGCTATCTCCCACAGGAACAAGATGTTGAGACAATCCATGGGTCAGTCCATGTCACCATGTGTGGAACTCGCCGGGGAAACAGACCTGCTATTCTAACCTACCATGACATTGGGTTGAATCGTACGTGTATAATCTTGTGTTGTCTTGGCCATTCTCATAACTAGCATGCACTGAAGAACTTCTCTCTGCCTTAGTTACTCTGCTTTGTGATCTAATGTAGCTTTTCCCAGTCTGGGGGTTTCCCAGCTGCCTAGGAATTCTGGGAGATGCGGTCCCAACATACCTGAAGGGCAACAATGTGGAGGGCTGATATTAATGCAAGTGTAATATTGGCTGGGTTTACATATGATGCTAAATTATGTCTTGTTTCAAGTGGCTTCTTGAAAAGGCTACAGTAGCCAGGTTTATACATTGCAAATAACTACAATCCATGGTTTTAAAACCACAGTGGCAAGTTTCACACAATACACTCACCACATTATGGTTTAGTATGATACAGTAGGTGAACCCATCCAACGAATAATTTTTATTAATTTATGCGGGCTGCTGGATAATTCAAGGTGGGCAGAAATTCCATAGCTGATCCAGAGCAATTGTGAATTGGTCATGCTAAATGTGCAGGAGTTAAATTAACTTTTAGGCACCCCTCATCAAATCTTCACTTTGGCAAAGTCCACTTTAGCCACGGCCGCATAATAGCTGAGAACTAAAACTTACTTTTAAATATGACTCTGCTTTTTTGTACAGCAAAACAGGTCTGTCAGGATGACCATAGAAAAATGGTTTTGAACTTTTCTTTCATCCAGAGATAAGCCTTCTGCAAAATGCAGATCCAATTTCTGCCCTGGAAGCTAAATTCTCTGCTTTCTGCACTAGTTTAATCTCCCCTTCTGTGTTATTTGTTACATTTACATCCTGCCTTACTTCTAGGAGCTCAAGACAACATACGTAGAACTTTTTCTTCCTACTTTTTTTCCTACTACAACAGTCTTATGAAATAGTGTTGGGCTGAGAGAGCACGCCTGGCCCAAAGCTTCCCAGCAAACTCCCAGGTCTGAGGGTAGACTTGAAGCTGCATCTCCTCATTCCTTGTCCTGTACTTGAACCCCGACCCCACCCTGGCTCTCCATCTTCCCCACTCTCTTTAAAATGTCTCATAACATGGTCTAAAGCTTCTGGAGCTTTGTGATGATTCAATTATTCCAGGGAGAGGGGAGGAAGAAGAGGGAGAATAGCACTGAGAGCCAATTGTTAGAGAGACTGCAGTGGAAGATATATGGAAGGCAGGCAAGGGAATAGATCTCCAAACAATGGAAACAGGCCCGTTATGCTGGAATCAGAAGATTTGGGAGATGGATGGCTTGACTTGGAATAACCCAAAGGTTCGTGCTATTCAGAAAAGCTCCTTTTTCAAATTTGTGTTGCAAAATATGTAGAGAAATAAGGCAACCACCTGTGGGGCTAACTCTCCTGAAAAATTGCTTTTCCCAGGTGCCCATCAAGCCAGGTTGACTTCTTCTAGAACAATGTTTCTCAACCTTGGCAGCTTTCAGATGGGTGAACTTCAACTCCAGAATTCCCCAGCCAGCCTTGCTGGCTGGGGAATTCTGGGAGTTGAAGTCCACCCATCTGAAAGCTGCCAAGGTTGAAAAACACTGTTTTAGAATATAAACAACTTTATTTTCATAATGTATGGAGACTGTTCACTGTGCAATAAGGTGGCAAAGGCTCAGCTGTGCTCAGGTGTTAGCCGCTCTTGAGAATTTCTTTTTCTAGATCTTGCCTACTTTAATAAAGGGTGTGCCTTCTCCTCTGCTTTCCTCCAAAGACAAGACGTGCTTTAATCCGCTCTTCAATTTTGAGGACATGCAGGAAATCACACAGCACTTTGCAGTCTGCCACGTGGACGCCCCCGGACAGCAAGATGGAGCGGCATCTTTTCCACCTGGGTTAGTGGCCCCTACGGACTCTGTGGATTTTAATTCTGTGGTTTTGGTCTCAGTTCCAAAATGATTCATAGAGGAAAGGAAGAAACTTTGCTGGCCAGTTTTGTTGTTGTTTCTGAAGCATTTTTTCTTATTATTATTATTTGCTAGCTCTCAGTCTTCATCTAAGAAAATAGGTATCATTTATTTGCAACCAGTGGCAACTAAGCTTGTAGTAGATGGTATCTAGATCCCATTCAGGCCTGTTTGATAATGGCATTGCATCGTTAATGGTTATGGAAATGTGGCTAGAATTGGAAGGGGCCTTCAAAGCCACCAAGTCCAACCTCCTGTTTGGGCTGACTGGCCAACCTCTTGAATACATCCAGTAAGTGGGAGCCCACCACTTGTCTGGGCAATGAAACTGGTCTTACTGTTAGGACGTTCTGCCTTCATGTAACTCGAACCTATTATTTGAATGCCGCACTCTGGAACAATGGGAAACTGCCCTTGGTGTGACATCCTTTAAGGGATTTGTAGCGTGCCATGCATCCCCTCACCCCAGTTTTCTTTCCTCGAGGCTAAACAAGCCCAGCTCCTTCAAACTCTCTTCATTGGGCCTGGTTTCTAGTGCCCAGTTTGCTCTTGTTGCCCTCTTTTGAACCTGTTCCACTCTCTCTGAATCCTTCTTCAGGTGAGGTGCCCAACACTGGAGACAGGTTTGAGGTGGGATCTGACCAACCCAGAATGAAGTAGAACTACTGAATTACTTCTTATGGTTTGGAAAACAAATAATGTCCTTCTAACAATTGTTTTACAGATACATGTATCCTTCCATGGATCAACTGTCTGAGATGCTCCCTGGAGTTCTAAAGCAATTTGGGTGAGTAGAGTTGTGTACTAATAGTCACTTCAAGTTTTTCAATAGAGCTTCAGAGAAACCATTTTCCTATTGCCTCACAGCATCCCAAGAACATCTGAGAAAACTGTCGCACTTCTGTCTTAGTGGTCATTAGAAGTGAAGAGGTTTTAGAATCCATTGTATTTTGGAGCACTTCAAGATGGTTTGGATTGTTAAAGGATTCCACATCTCTCTGATTGCCCTGGTTAATTGGGAAAAAAAACTCCACATCTGTACTAGAGATGGTCACATCACGGTAGATGTGTTGAACTTTCTGCTTTTAGAAGCAGATTCTTGAAGCTCCATCTGCTTCCATCCCAGAACTAGATTTTATCCTGCTATGATTCCACTGGCAGATAAATACCTAAATTTGCTCCCTCCATTTTGTGGTACGTTTCTGAATGAAAAGGTTGGCTGATTATTAAACAATATCTTTAATGTAAATTTTAGAAAAACTCAACTTTGCTTAACGATTTGCTGGCACTGCTTGTCATTCAGCTTTCTTTTTGCATCTAGTTGAGTTGCAAAAACTCTGTTCTTGTATGAAGAAGTCTAAAACTCGCAGAGCTAATTTTTAAACTAGTCAGGCAAATATTTGTGCGTGGAAACTAAGACTGAACTGAAGAATTATTTTCCCTGACATATCTAGAGCATAAGGTCAACCCTAAATCTTCATACCATCTTTAAAGGCTTCTGCTGTGACCAGTTTTGTTTGCTTGTTTGTTGAAGGAATGAAAATGGTTGGAATGGAGCTACCTTGTCCAAATGTCCCCCACTTTGGTCTGAATGGACCAACTGCTGAGTGCATATTGAATATGAACTTGATGTATCCAGAAATATGTTGGAGGCAGTTAGAAACCAACACTTGACTTCACATTCCTTTATAAAAAAAATAATTTTATGCCTAACTTGCTTTTTTTTTTAGACTGAAAAGTGTGATTGGAATGGGAACTGGAGCCGGGGCCTACATTTTAACCCGATTTGCTGTAAGTTGGGAATGGGGGTGGGTAGCTTCCCTTCTAGTTTCACGTGTTGTTTATCTGCTATAAACTGGAGTACAATAACTGTTTTCAGCTTTACAGCTTCCAGCCTGCTCAGTATTAATTGAGTAGCAGAGGCTTAGTAGCAAACAAGCAAAAATCAAAACGTTACTTCCTCCTCGTGAAGTGATGGTTGGAATTTGGGTAGCCAAAGTCAGAGTGGAAATGTTTCACAAGACTTCTCATTTATTCCAACCACAACAGAACAACACAATTGGTACAGTTCAGGTGGTAATACTGCTCTGACGTGCAAGAGTTCAGAATTCTTTAAGCCAGTGTTGTCCAAACTTGGCCACTTCAAGATGAGTGGACTTCAACTCCCAGAATTCAACTCCCAGAATTCTCATGGTTGGCTGGGGAATTCTGGGAGTTGAAGTCCACTCATCTTAAAGTGGCCAAGTTTGGACAACACTGCTTTAAGTGGACCCTCTGCATACCACATGTTTTTTGCCCTGGAACACAACAGCAGAACCTTTTATAGTAAAATTATCTTCAGACGTCCACTTCTGAAAGGCCTTCAGAATGAAGACACTGGGAGGCTGTGTATTTTTCCCCAGATGACTGAAGTCCTCCTCCTCAAACACAGTCCCCATGTTTTATTTTGCTCCCCCAACATACCTGGCTGTTTGCTCATATGCCTCTTCAATCTGCAGCTTAACTATCCTGATATGGTGGAAGGACTCGTTCTTATCAACGTCAATCCATGCGCCGAAGGGTGGATGGACTGGGCCGCAACTAAGGTAAATGCATCATTTGTTTAAACTTACCTTGAAACAGATCAATGCATTTTCAGAAGTACAGGTATTGCGGAAATAAACATTTGGATTTATTTGGGATTAGCAGCCAAGCATTCCTTTTCTGAGCTTCGTACAGACTGCTCTCTCCACCCACACACATACAGCCCCAAGACCTTGTTCCATGATCCTGGAGTCCAATATCCATTTTTAATTATAAAGAGTAGATCAGTGTTTCTCAACCTTGGCAGCTTTCAGATGTGTGGACTTCAACTCCCAGAATTCCCCAACCATGCTCTAGGTTGCAAGATAAGTGGGGTGAGACTCTGTGATGAGTCCTACCTACCATCCTAATTGCAGCAAGATTGGCTGATAGTGCATCTTAATTTCATGATTAGCATTAACATTGTAACAACATGTAGGGTATGTACAGAAGGCCCATATATAGAGAAGTCCAACACACTGATATTGCATTAATAGTCTAAATCTCTACTGCTCTGCAACGCTAACAATGCTTGTGTTTGAAGCAAATGAGTGGGTGTGCCTACTTTTGTGTTATTTGTATGCGAAATGAAATGTAGCGCAAGACATTGCACTCTTCCCCCGTGAACTCTAATTTCCTATACCAAAGGGTAGAAAGAGCTTACAAAGCAGGCTGGTAGGGAGGCAGCTGTGAACAATCATCACCTTCTTCCACTTGGCCATGTTCTTGACTGCTGCTTCTCCCTCAGTGCTCTACTCGCTCATCCTCCCATCCAGCGTTAACCAAGAGCAATAGAGATGTGGCCAGGCTGGAAATATCTGCCCATCCACGCACCACAAAACAACCTTCCCACTGCAGTGCTCGAAACAGATCAACCCTCAAAAACACCACCTCTCTCCAAACCACTCCATTTTGTTTTGTATTCCGAACACACCAGCGTGGGTTAGCATCTGTTGTTTGCCCTGTGGAACAAACCTTTGAAAACACACCTTCGGTTTCACATCCACAGCACCCCAAAGGGCCATTTTGGAAAATTTGGAAGTCACCATGTTTTGCACTTCCCTGC
Organism: Liasis olivaceus; assembly: GCA_030867105.1. Taxonomy (NCBI): domain Eukaryota; kingdom Metazoa; phylum Chordata; class Lepidosauria; order Squamata; family Pythonidae; genus Liasis; species Liasis olivaceus. The sequence goes on from CM061350.1 coordinate 8,925,627, forward strand.
TTTGTAGTCATGCCGATGTATTTGCCAACGTTGACTAGGTGTCTCTTTCTGGAAAAGACATTAGCGTAGAGATAGCCACCTGCCAGGGTCATTTTAAGTTTGATTTCTGCACAGAGCAAGGGGTGGGACTCAGCGACCTTGATGGCCTGTTCCTACCCAGACGTTTTATGAAGATAAGTTGGCCCGAGTGTTATCCGGCATGATTTACATTTGATTTTCAGCATTTCTTCCTTGAGGGCAACCCATCCTAAGCCATAGCTGGCCTAAAGGAATAGCACCTTTTGAGGGTATTTGGTTTCTTTGCAACGGCGGCAAATTCACTTTGCACTACAGTGCTATAGCTGGAATCTTGAGTATTTTGCAGAGTTCTGGTCATTTGGGCTGAGTTCTCCTGGGGTGACTTACTGATCTGAAGCCCTGGCAAAAGACTGGAGAAGTTGGAACAAATTGGGGCACAGGGAGAAGAAGCTGAACTGCTAGTTTGCATCACATTTACCAACTTTGCCCATGTCTTCAGAATGTTAAAGACCATATCAGAGCAATTGGCTTTGTTGCCCTTCCACAGCAGTTTTTTTCCAAACTTGCTAAGTTTAAGACATGAGGATTTCAAATCCCGGAATTTCAAGTTCCAGGTGTCATTGCTCAGTTTCATGCCATCACCCAAAAATTCCAGGCGTGGAATCAGAACACAGGACCCAAATGCAAAATAATCCAGGCTTCACTGCAGTGTTTATCAGACAGTGCATACTGGAGGGGACCCACCAAGGGTTAGTGGGAGACACACCCCTGCAGGCAAAATGGACACCTGATATTTATACATTTCTACAGGAAGGGGAAGGGAAAAGAATGCACACACCTACATATTCATGCGACAATGCAGACATACATCAGTAAGCAAGTTACATTCTGCCCCCCTTCTTATCTCATCCTCCTTCGAGACAGATGCCTCCTCCATTTGCCCCTCTTCTTATCTGCTATCTTCAAGGAAAACAGTAGCCTTACTATGAGGAAGTAACAAGTGAGTTCAAGGTGCCAAATGCCAGGAAGAACTGTGAGACAGATGCCTTGTGCAATGGGATGTTTGTGATAAGGCTTTGAGATGAAGCTTTTTACAATCATCCCAGTTCACACCAGTTGGATAAATTATTTCCAACCAGCCAGCTTCAAGGATGCTGCACATTGCTTTATATTTCAGTTTTATTAAGGCGATCCCATTTATCTGAGGCTTCTTAAAACTTCCTTCCTTCACCCAAAAATATATTTTCCTCACACAGGCGTGGGGAATACTTAGCAATCATACTTTGTTTGCATAAGAGCACTGTAGTAATGAAGGATTTGGCAATCTCACAGGATTTCAGTTCTTTTTATTTTCACTTCTCTAATTCATTTTAATTTACTGGGGTGGAGAGGTGGCAAAGAGCTGAAAATCACAGGCACAGGATTATGAATTCCTGTTCTCAGTACCAAAGAGTGTGCAATAAAAACACTATAGACTAATCCAAACTTTGGAGAACGTAGTTCTAAAAAAACTATTAGTCACACTGTGTTGCTAAGGCATTGTGGAAATCGGAATGAGAAACCAGGTGGATGGTATATCTACAATTTAGACAATTTAAAAAAGTAACAGTTGTAATTATGAAAAGATGGTGCATTCGATGGTACATTGAAAGAACAATGGCTTTTCCCCACTTGTCCCTATCCATGGCAACATCTGTTTTTCTGCCATGTTTTATAAATGTTGGCACCACCCAGTGAAAACCCCAAAGCGTACAAAATCTGTCTATAGCAGTGTTTCTCAACCTTGGCAGTTTGCGGATATGTGGATTTCAACTCCCAGAATTCCCCAGCCAGCATGCTGGCTGGGCGATTCTGGGAGTTGAAGTCCACACATCTTCAAGCTGCCAGGGTTGAGAAACACTGGTCTATAGGCTGTCATCTATTACTTTAGAGGGAAGTTGGTGATTTGCAACAGAGACAGATTGGGAGATGGGCAACAGGAAAGGAATTTGGTGTAGTTTTCTGCCAATTCACGGGTGGCCCGGTAGCATTTCCAATCAGCCGCTGGGGAAGGCTCTTTGATAGATAACACGCCTATTAGGAAGAGCACCAGAACACGGTGAGTATCCTACACGGGTGATGCTTTTGGGGGGGCTTAAAGCAGTGTGATACTCACAAAAAAAAAAAAATGGTTACAACTGCTCTGGGCTGGCTTCAGAGCACAGACCAAGGGCATGATGTAAAGGTAGAATCAGCAGCTGTCAGCTTTAACCCCTTGGTTGGTGGTACGGTTGATTTTGTACGGTGTAATTCTGATCCACTTTTGTTAAACTGGTGCTGATCTGTTTGAACAATAGCCTTTTAACCAGAGATTGTTGTTTTTCATGTTTCCTGATCCTTTGAAGTCATAGAATGAGGAACACACACAATAGAAGGGTCCAACGTACCCTTTCAGGGCTATATATTTAATGAGTGAAGAAAATGAATTTCTGGAATGATATAATTGAATGTCAGTATGTAACCTGACTCGGTAATGGTACTTGATCCCTGGAGTGTTTGAATTATCCTAATGCTCTTCTTTTTTTAAAAAAAATGTCTAGATTTCTGGATGGGCTCATGCTTTACCAGATATGGTCATTTCACATCTTTTTGGCAAGGTAAGCTTGCTTGTTAAACATTCATATTAAAACATAAAGTTCAGCCTTCATCTCACTCATCTCTGGTCAGGATACTAATAATTGACGGTAGCCATGACTCACTATCCATACAATGGAAGAACTATTTTACATTTCGCTGTTATTTTTTTATTACTGCTTGGTTAGGCCCCATCTCTCTTTGGTCAATGCGTGAAGACATTGGGGAAAAAATGGCAGGTTTTGGCTGGCTTCTCACTTAGCATTAAGACATTAGCTGTGTTAATTGTCAAAGAAGTAAAGCTTCAGAGCCGGTGGACTTGTGAGAATGAAGTGAGGGAAGACCATGTGTATATACTGCTGTAAGCTCTCTGAGAAAAGGTAGGATAGTGACATGGCAGGATTTTGCTTTCATGTTTTGAACATCTGTATATTCACAAATGGGCAGTGCTAAGTATGTAATGTTACAGTTCACTCCCTAACCTTCTATGCACGTACATGAACTGGTAACATTACATAGTTAGCACTTCCCGTTCGTGAACAAATTGACAAGCTCTCTTATTTAGCTTGCAGAACATCCTGCTAAGTCTATATTGCTGTTTCCAGATGTTCTCCCTCTCCTGGTCTTACTGATATTTGATGAACATATTTCTTAAATCTAGGAAGAGATTCACAGCAACCACGATTTGATCCATACTTACCGCCAGCACATCCTCAGTGACATGAATCAAAACAATCTCCACCTGTTTGTCAACTCTTACAACAGGTAACACACTACTCAATTTTTCAAAATGCTTAGGAAAACAAAATGCTTAGGAAAACAATGGCTGCTATTCAGGGGGGCTCAGTAACCGGATCTCAGATTGTTTTGGAGATCGCTCTTATGAGAAGCTTAGTTCTAATCTTGAAATTCCCATTGACATTTAAACTTTATTTTAAAAACCTGTTGATGAAAAACCCTTGAAGGGAGAATGCCAGGGAGAGGGACAGAGAGTGCCTGGGAGTATTAAAACTTAAAGTGATACATCTGGTGACATTTGTTTCCTTCTGTTGCGTGAACTTTTCAAATCTGGGCATTGTGTTTTCACATTTTGCAGCAACGCTGAATACTCAACATTTAATTGCAACCTAGAACACCAGACTGGCAGGCCTTCAATTGTCCACTCATTGTGTTGGGGGATACACACTGGCCACAAGTTTCATATTGACAGCTCCTTCCAACCTTTTTGGGAAATGGGCTTTAAAAGTTGCATATGTAATAACCTCTTTGTATATTTGTCTCCCGTTCATTTTGCAGTCGAAGAGATCTAGACATTGAACGTCCGGTTCCAGGAGTAAATGTTGTTACTCTACAGTAAGTTTTGTCATAATCAGCCTTTTAATGTTGGGTTGGGAAAAGGGGACATTGAGTTTTCTTGGGCTCCTTTCTGTGAATGGTAAAAATCCTGGTAATGTCAACACATTGCAAGACACACAAAGGGGATGCTGGCTCACAAAAAGGTAGCTTAGCAGCCCTAGCTAACATGGTCTTCATCAGAAGCTGGCAGTTGATGTTCCCAAAAGTCAGCCTCAACTGACAAAGCCAATGATTAGAGCATGTGCTAAGTGGAGCCTGCAATGTACAAACTTACTCCATGTACATGGACAATCTCCTGCCTGCATTGTAGCCCTACTGAAGCTTCAGTGGAGACTATGAAACTGTTTTCTCAGTGTCTACTGAAATTTGTGCCATACAAATCTAAGAAACGAATAGTGGTCTATCTTATCACAGGATCTGGTAAGCAAGTGGTGTCATCGTCCTTGCAATACACACACAAACAAGACTTAGCTCTTATTTAGTTGTACAGTGGTGAGTTGATCTTTCCTAAATTGGCCCCTCTAGAAGGGCTGGGCCTACAACTTCCAGGACAATGTGCTAGCAAAGTTATAGGTCATACTGACTGAGGATATCTGAGCAGTACCCTGAACATTGCAGAGTTCCAGGTTGGGGCTGGATAATTAGTTAATTTTGCAAAAACTTAAGTACAACCTAACTATCATGGTCTAGTGAAAGCTGACACTAAGTAGGATCAAAGTTTATTTAGGGGAATATGGGTAATGCCTGATTTTTTTTCTCCCCCAATGCATAACGGCAGTCCCAAAAGTTGTGATTATGCTAGCTTTAATGCTTGCACTTTTACCCAAAAAGATATAAATATAAGGGTGTTTAAATGCATGTATCACTGGAGAAGCTCTTATTGCCTTTCTCCTGGTTGCTGCTACGACAGGCTGAATCTTTTATTCTCACTGTAGCAAAATTGAATGTATGGCTGGAAATCTAATTTAGAATCTCAGGGACCACGCAGTTGAGCTTCCTGCTCTCTTCTACCTAATTGCTCTGTATTTGATTTAAGAATGAGTTTCTTCTTCAATCACTAAATACCATGTTTTTTTGTTTTTGGTACCTTTGAACCAGTGTTGATTCCTGGCGACTGCCTGGACTTACCCTGCAATTTTCTTAGCAAGGTTTTTTGGAAGTGGTTTGCCATTACGTGCTTACTAGGGCTGAGAGAGAGTGACTGGCCCAAGGTCACCCAGCTGGCTTCACACCTAATGCGAGACTGGTTTCTAGCCTGGTGCCTTAGCCACTAGACCAACTGGCTCTGCTCCTATCAATAGTTCTGCTGTTAAGATAACACCAAAGCTGAATTAACCTGGTTGTAGTTTAGCTACCTGCAAGATGGGTTTCTACTTACCATAGCAAACCACATGACATTCCCAACTACATTGTCCTCCAGGGGTACTGGCTGCAGAATCATGCAGGCTGGGAATTCTGGATTATGGTGGCCCAATACCTTTGGAGGGTAATCAGACTGGCTGTCCTAAACAACATTGCAGTGCCAATCCAGAGTGATCCAAATGTGTCTCTACAGAGATGCTCTAGCTTTGTAAAATGATCCAGATGGCTCAAACAGTTGAGCAGGGTGTTCATTTTCTCAACAAGCCAGCAATAACTTGAGTTTTGACAGCCTCGTTCTTTCTCTGATACAGCTGGAACCACTTCCTTAAAGAAGTGCAAAGCCATCAAACATTAAGAAATGACTCTACTTCAATTGTTTGCTTTCAGGTGCCCTGCTCTGTTGGTGGTTGGAGACAGCTCTCCTGCAGTTGATGCTGTGGTAAGTAGAAAGAACCCCCTAGTTTTCTGTTGAGCACACAGCTTCCTTCAACATTGCTCTGTAAGGATCACATCCTGTTTGTTTTGACTTCTCCCCACTGCCAAGTATTTGAAATAATGTCCCTAACAGTCCATTGAGGTTGCTCAGAAATTCTGGTCTTTGGAGATGGAAAAAAACTAAGTTTGGGAGATGGTGAGATAGATTTAGGGCTGAGAGCCCAAGTCAAATATCATACAAGTTCCCAGGGCTTAGATATAAAGTATTAAACAGAGCCAATATGGCTGCTTTCCCACCTCTAATTCTGGGTCCTGGGCCAGGATAGATCAGTTCTGTGAGTTTTTTGCCATTATATCTTTCTAACTTTCTGAGATAGGCTAGACTAGCCATCAGAAGCTGGCAACTTGTAAATAATTCCAACAATTGTATTCCCAACCCATTTTGGGTCAGACCAGGTTAGACTGAAGAATAATGACTTAGTTGAACCTACTCATGGCTAAGTGAGGGACTGAGCAGGTCAGTCTGTTCCTAGACTAACATTCTAACCATTAAAGCATACTTTATCCTAGGTATGTGCTGTGAGAAGGAACTTTTTACAATAATGTTGGGGGAAGTTGTGATGCACTAGCCAAGGTATAGGAAGGGATAGGCAAGGAATGGACGAGCTACACATGAAGTATTTATGTCATCATGGGCCTAATTTTCTTGCATCATATTTCCAGTGAAAAATTCCTACTAAGCATTTAGTTCTTATGAGAAGAAAAAGTAGTTCCTATAAGTAACAATGAGAGTTTCTCTCCTAATCTAAATAGTAGCATGGATTTGGAAGGGGTCATTTGATTATTGAATCCAGCCGTCTGGGGTAGATAGATAAGTTGTGGTCCTCAGGCCACATGGAGTTCACTGCATAATTTCAGAAGTCCTGCTTCTGCATACCGGCAAAGGGGGAAAATGGGGAGAGCAAAGGAGAATGAATGGGTGCTCCTGCCAACCTTGAACTTTTTCATCCCCAAGATAGATTTATGAAAAACAGAAAAATAGAGTTCCTGTTCCTCCCTGTTAAGGAGCAGGTGGGTGTGGGGGGAAAAAATGCAATATCAAGTGATGCTTTTAAAATCCAGAGTTTCACTGGTGGCTTCCCGAAATCCTCTAATGAAGGAGGATTTCCTTCACTGGCTGAAGATAAGTGTGGATCCTTATCCTTGAAGGAAGTAGATGCTGGATCCTCTAAAAATTGCATGCAAGAGGTTTAACTGAAAATGTGAGGGGGAAGTTCAGCTTTTCTTTCTTTCTCTCTGTTCCCTTTCCTGACAGGTGGACTGCAATGCTAAACTTGACCCAACGAGGACGACCCTTCTAAAGGTAACCACTGGACCCCAAAACACGACTCTTGGGGTTTGTGTAAAGAGTTTAGACTTTTGTGAAAAGGACGAGAGTGTTTGTATCCAGGTATTCATACTTTGAGCAATACAACCAGGCGGGATATATGCTAGCAAATAGTGGTGGGGTCAAAGAGAGGTAGGAGGCTGAGGGCCAGGAATATGGAAGCTACTCTTCCCTCTCCTTGGCTGGCAAAATCATTGACCTATATTTTTGTGCAAGCATTAGGGCTCTTAAGTGTTATTAGGGGTCAGAAGGTAAAGCTACTACTAAGTTTAGAAATTCATTCCGTAATGGATTTCAGTCCTGCTAGGAAGGGGGTTTGCAGGGTGACATGGTAAAAGGGCACCACTTCATTGCCTGTAAGATCCATCAGTGTCAAGCTTAATACAATAAGTACTTAAGAAGGTTCTGGGGTTTGAGGGGTTTCTTTGGGTATTCTAAGTGCTGCCAGACCATTCTGTGACTCAAGCCATTTGTTCATATTCCTTGTCCTTTAAATATTCTCTTTGGGTAGGGATCATTTCCTACTGGTGATGGAGGGTTACAATTTAGCGCAGAATTATAACTTTTCCTATATTCTTGATGTGGTAGGATGGGCAGAATGATCGTCCGTTGGCAGGAAGAGAGTTCCTTTAAACTTTCCCCACCAATGAAACTGGTGGAAAGAGAATCCTTTCTCTTTAGTCTAGAAGTTGTGCCATCAGTCAGAACACAGTGGTGGATTTGTAGGGTGCTAGGGCCTGCGTTTCAGTCCTGTTTTGGACATTTGACAACAGCTAGTCAACAATTTGTTGTCCTGAGTTTTCCCTCAAATCGTACAGACCCTCAAGTGCTGTACATTCAAATAGGCTTGCACTTTGAACCCTCCTCTCCTCTCCTCTCTCTTTCTCTCTTTCTCTCTCTCTCCCCCCCCCCCCCCCCCCCCCCCGCCTTCAGCTAGTAATTTGCCCATTCTCACAAGAGATGCTGAGCTGGTATTGGTGAGAGAGTAAGATTTTTTTTTTTAATTAAACATTGCTCACTTTATTTTACTTTTTTTTTTTTTTTTTGCAGATGGCTGACTGTGGTGGTCTTCCTCAGGTTTCCCAGGTGAGATTTGATTTTGTGTCTCTTCTTCTGCTGTTGAAGGAGGCTAGTATTCAAATACATGCATGAATGGAGCAAACCTGGGTATTCTAGCCCTACACTAGAGCTGTGCTCACTTGGGAAATTATACGGAAAAAATCCTTTGGATTTCACACGATGTAGGGAATAAAGAGGATGGCCTTGACAAAGAAAGGCAGATCTGTTACCAGAAAAATGAGGAGGGAAGCATTGCTTAAGCCCAAACAGTGAAGGAGGAATGAGAAAATGTCTCAGACAGACACCTCTCTAATTCAGATTAATATAAGAGGAGGAGGAGGTAATTCATAATCAGACTTGCAAGGTAGATGGGGTCACCCCCAAGATGTAAGTCAAAGCAAGAAATCAACTCCACCTTAAGACTAAAACTGTTTTTATTAAGACTGACTATAGTAACAGAATCTTTATGCTCTACCTCCTCCTCCTCGTCCTCCTCTTAATCTGAATTAAGGAAGTGTCTGCCTGAGACGTTTTCTCATTCCTCCTTCATATTTGGGCTCCTCCTTGCTGCTTTGGTAGCGGATCTCCCGTCTCTCCATCCAGGCCATCCCCTTTACCATTTACACATGGAGACAGCACCCTTTGTCTTCAGGCTTCTGAAAAAAAGATATGGCTGCTTTAAGGAATAGATGCATTAAATTAACGTAACTCCAAAAGCAACCCTATACTTCTTTAGGCAGAAGCTTATTGGAGCCATTTCCACAGTGATGGATTTCTTAGAAGCCCTTTTAGAGAATACCAAACTTTGCAGCTCCTTTTTAGGTGTGGTCCAGTTTTTGTTAAAAAGGCAAAGCCTGTGTGAAAACTCCTAATGTTTGACAACTTACTTGATGACAGGCCTTGTTTATAAGCTTTTAATCTTTTTATGAGAACATTAGCTCCTGATGTTCTAAAAATAGCAAATCCAAAACGATTCCAGGTCATCACAAATTATACTCCTTGCACTAATAGAAGAGAGTATACGTAGCTCAGGGTTGAACTGTGGAGTCCTTGGGGTTCTCTGAGCTTGGCTGTTTTCTTGCAAACGTTTCATTACCCGGCTAGGTAACATCTTCAGTGCTAAAATGGGATGAGGTTTGCTCTCTGTTTATATACAGTGGAATGCCCTGCCAGTGTTGTGGGGGGGGGGGGGGGTTGTTTTGTTTTATTTTTTCCCCCTCTGGTAGTTCCTTGATTAGGGTATTGTTTACTGTTTGATTGTATGTCTGGTGATAATCCTGGTGTTCATCTCTGCTTATCTGGGTGATGATTGCTGGTGAGGAGAAGTTCTGGTCTTTTGTCTTCCTTTCTATTGTCTCTTTTGAATAGTCTGTAGATGCTGTTTATCTCTATGTGCCTGTTGATGGCTGCCTTGTCTGAAGACCAAGCTTCCAGGAATTCCCTTGCCTTTTTCTGGATTTAGCTTGGTCTTAGATGCTGACAGTTTCAATTAAATCCAGAGCAGAGATAAGCAACTTGTGACCCCTGCAGACATGGCTGAACTTCTACTCCTACCATCCCTCACTGCTGGGAGTGCAGCCTCTTGGCTGAATTAAACCTTCTCCAGCCTTTCCTACAGGCTTGCAGGGGAGGGATGGGCAACAGGAGATTACACTTTAGAGAATTTCACAAGATTTGGTCTATTGCAAACCAGGTCCAGTTATTTATATTTACCATCTGTGATGGAAAGCAAAGCTGCATAGGTAGAGTTACCAGACTCTGAAATGTGTAACCGCACGAAGGTGGCTTCATCATAGGCTTTAGGGTTGGGTTGCAAAGATATCTAAGCTGGCAGTTCTTCCACATCTCTAAATGTATTCAATGGACCTCATATCCTTTGTTTTGGCCACCCGGATTTTGGCCACTGTTTTTCCAATCTCCTTTCTTGGAAATATTTAGTGACAGGTAATTATTACATTAATGTACTCTGCTTCATTTTACAGCCTGCCAAGCTCGCAGAAGCTTTCAAGTACTTCATACAGGGAATGGGATACAGTAAGTAGATGTTGCTTGAAAAAAATTTGGTTAAGTTGCTGTAGCAGATGGGTTTGGCTGAATTTGTGCAAGATGCCTTCGGTTGTTTTTGTTCTAGAAGCCCCAATATATCTGATTGTATGGTCTGCTTTAGTCAACGTTGTCTCTGGAGATTTTGTGGTCCTTCCCCTCCACCAACCCTTTTTAGATTATTTCCTTGATTGTGAAACACTTCTAATCTGTAGATTTTAGTCTTGGGGTTTCTCTTGTGGTGGTTGAGTACAAAAACTATATCAGAGGGCATACAACTAAACCCTTTCTCTGGAGCTTTGGGTGTGGTCTCTAGAGCCTCTCCAAATATAACTTATAATGCGATAAAAGAGAACCCTTATGAAAGACAAGGGAAATGATTCTGTTAACTGTATATAACCAGTTAATAAACATTTAAATTACATTAAAGCAATGCATTTCTTATCCTGGTCTTACTCACTCTGGTATGTGGCCTAGTTTAGTTCTTGTCTCAAATGTTGCACGCACACAGACACACAGACCCCACCCCGTACTTCATTTTTAAATAATGGTTCTTGCAAATTAGCATACATCTCCTAATATAGAGTTTTCCTTCGGCAGTGCCTTCCGCAAGCATGACCAGACTAATGAGATCCCGCACAGCTTCCGGTTCCAGTGTCACATCTCTCGAAGGGAACAGGAGCCGAGCCCACACTGGGGAAGGTTCCCGAAGTCGGTCTCACACAGGCGAGGGGGCCAGAAGCAGGGCCCAAACCGGGGATGGTTCCCGGAATCGTCCTCCCGCAGACATTGAGCTGACTCCTAATTCTGCCAAGAACAGTGGACAGTCGAGCCCCAAGTCAATGGAAGTGTCCTGTTAAATGAGACAGCCCTAAGTCCAAATCAAGATCAAGCAGCCTTGTGCTGTGCATTGCAATATTTAACCTAAGGTGTTCCCCATAACACAGGACTCTCTGCCCCCCCCCCAAAGTCCATAGGGACCAATAAAAACAGACATCTCAGATGCTCCCTTTCCCTAATCCAGTTGGCTGTTCTGCTTTCCAAGTAGTTCTAGATGGCTTCAACACTCATCCAGTTATTAATCTAATATTTTTCTAAGATCCAAGATTGCAATCTGTACTGTCACATGGTGTTGGTGGGGGATGTCTTTCTCAGAAACCAACTGATCAAAGCCCACGTGTTATCTCCTTGCCCTCCTTTTACCCAGTTTTAAGAACAAGACAGTATTTTTCCAATCTGATTTTAAGGCCTCACTGTGGAAGGGGAGGTGGGAAAAAAAGGAAGAAAAAAACCCCCCACACAATGGGAGGTTTTCAAAAACACTTCAGCCTCAGCTCTGACTGTACTTATTCTTCAAAGGCATTTGGGTGACTAGCCTCACGGATAGCATCCAAGCTCTTTATTTGCTACTCCAGGGCATCATTAAAAACGGAATTTGACACAATGTGGAAGCAAAGCCCATCGAAATCTCTTTCATGCAAATCTGAGAACTTAGGCAACAGTAATTAGCAGAGCGGTACTTTTTAGGGTAATTGAACCAGTTTGGAGTTGCAAGTTTTCCTGCTGGATGTCCCCCCCCCCCCCCTTCCCAATATTTGCTTACAGAGAGTTTGGGGCAGAAGTAACTTAAGACAGTGGAAATGGTTTATAGTGATTACAAAGAACTATCCGATCAGCCTCTATCTTGGTCAAGCTCTTAAGGATTTAGAATTAGGATTGGTGCTGGAGAAATGCGCTCCACGAATGTTGGAGGAGCAGGCAAGGCTCTAATGGAGATTTAGTTTGATGATTGTAAAAGTAGGGAGATTACATTGATTCTACAATTTAAAAGCTACTTTGCTGATTTTGCAAAGCTGTACTGTGGGAAGCTGTGGGCTAGACAGCTCAACAGGTTTCTAGCATAGATGGGAATTCTAGTTTTTATAGAGAGATAATTATATCTATTTTTCCACTGGCTTGATCTGTTTGCTGCATCACAGAACGTAATATAGCTAATGAATTTTGGATATTGAGCATTTACAGCATTTAGCATCTCTGGAGCTGAATATCTGAGGTAGTTCACGAGAACTGATTTCTGCTATAGGTTAATTGCCTGGTTTTCATTTTCTTGTTTGTTTTTTTTCAAATGACAACTTCAAAGTTTCCTGGAAAGTTTATAATGAGGAATAGCAGAGTGTAATAGAGAGGCTCAACTTGTCTATTTGGGGGAAAGTTTATTAATGAATTATTTGTATTTATTTCAAACAAAATAAATTTGTAACTTTGCAGTGTTTTGTTTTGTTTTCTGTGTCCAGAATAGAGTGGTGAGTTGTGTGTGTGTGTGTGGGGGGGTGATATATATATGCATACATACAATAACTGAACCAGCAGAACTTATAAAATTTATAAAAGCCTGTCCATCTTTCTTTTTTTCCCAGCCTGTAACCCTTAGGTGTGTCAGGATCACAACTAACCTAGTTTCCAACCAGTATCCTAGCAAATTTGGCAGATGACAGCTTAATGAAGGGCAGTCTAATCAAGAGGTTGGAAGGACACCTGTTATGAAAGAGTAGAAAGCAGCTTAAGGAGCTATAAATTAGAATTTAGAGAACTTGAGACACATAGGACCTAAGCAGCAGTTGGTTACTTGCCAGTTCCAAGCTTGTGAGATGAGTAAAATGCAGAGATTGGAGACATCATGGTCTCCCCGTCCATTGACTTGTCTTTGCCATAGGAAAACATGACCCTTCTGGGAGAAGGCAGAAGAGATTGGTTGTTAACTCTAAAGTCTTCTAGCAGAAAAACAGGTCCTTGAGTTGCTGTGGTACCAGAAGGCCAGGGATCTTGTTACCAAATAAGCGCAGGGCATGGCTCTAACTTTAAACCACTTCCTAATCCATATTTGCTAAGGGATCTTGAAACAACAGCTAAAAATTGTGGGGTTTTTTTGGGGGGGGGGGTTACTTCTTTGATTTATTTTTATTTTTTATTTTATTTATTTTATTTTTGGAGTCCCCTGAATCAAGGCTACTAGTTTTGAAGGCTCCATGTTATTTTCCGGTTGGGGATAGCCTCCCTCCCAATACTTGTTCACACAACTTGCTTAACTGAATGGGTTACTGAATTATCCCATTTTCTGGGTCTGCCCTACGCCCCCGTACCAGGAACTGATCAAACAGGTTGGGCTGGCACAACTTCCTAAGCTACTAAAAATTAACCAAACTTAGCACCAACTAAGTTTAGCATGTGTGAATGCTTTCCTTTTACTGCCCTTGTAGTGGGTGATTACAAGCGTCTCCAACCTTGAATTCATTTCTTACAGCTTTTATTCTCTCTTAAAGTAGTACTCTGGATCCATTATCTTTAGATTCCACCTACCACAAAACATAGAAGTAGCGTACCATACTCATGCACGAGCAGATGGGTCCTTGGCTGCACAAGCTGGTTGTAGCCTTGCCAAGTGCTTTGCACAACTAGAGATCTGGGCCCAGCTCAGACAAGGACATTACCACTTTCAGGCTGCCTTCAATGTCAAGCAGTTTCTGCCAGCAACCGATCCAATGTTCCTTCAACTTTGCACAGTTCTCCATTTGTAGGGCAAGGCAGAGAAATAGCATGGACACCTTTGCAAAACAAGGGATCAAAATTACAGCAATTGCCTTGAGGTGACACCTCCCCGACTGTTCTCTGCTCTTGTTCAGCTCATTGCAGCTGCCTCTACAGCAACTGGATGAAGAGCTGAGTTTTTCAAAGAGAAAGAAAATAAAAGCGGGGAGAAAACAAGGGAAAATAAATCTTTTTCCAGCCTGGAATCAGCCAAAATCTCAATGGCTGTGTTTAGACAACATCCTGGCCCACATAATAACCAAGCACAGTTTAGCCAACCGTGTTGTGTAACTCAGTCTGAGTGGTTAGTACTGGGTTAACAGTAAAGTACAGGCTCACTGTGGTTGTGTGAGCAAACATAAAAAACATCTTGGAAACTGGGTCATCTATGAGTATCTAGACTCTTTGTTCAAAGACTCCAATGTACCTTCAACTACCCTATTTGGATTTCTTTATAGCGATGCCTTATCATTCAGCAAAATACAGGCTGTGGAGTCTTGGGGTTCTCTGAGCTTGGTTCTTTTCTTGCAAATGTTTCATTACCCGGCTAGGTAACATCTTCAATGCTAAAATGCAAACCCCATCCCATTTTAGCCCTTTGTCATCTTTGGTGCTCGATGGGGTGGCACTACCCCAGACAGACCCAGTGCGTAATTTGGGGGTCCTCCTAGACTCACGGCTCCTGCTTGAAGAGCAGGTGGCAGCTGTGGCTGGGAGGGCCTTTGCACAGCTTCGGGTTGTGCATCAGTTACGCCCTTTCCTGGATCAGGATGCCCTTCGAACAGTCACTCATGCCCTTGTTATCTCCCAGACAGACTACTGCAATGCGCTCTACGTGGGGCTACCCTTGAAGACTATCCGGAAGCTACAGCTGGTCCAGAATGCGGCTGCGCGGGCTATTTTTGGAGCTCCAAGAAGAGCCCATGTAACACCATTGCTCCACGAGCTGCATTGGGTACCAGTTTGCTTCCGGGTCCAATTCAAGGTGCTGGTTATTACCTTTAAAGCCCTACATGGCATGGGGCCAGGTTACCTAAGGGACCAACTCTCCCCTATGTCTTCAACCCGTCCCACCCGATTGCACAGAGTGGGCATGCTTCGGACCCCCTCAGTAAAAGAACTCCATCTAGGGGAGTTGGAACATCCTGCCCCCGGAGGTGCAATTGGCCCCCTCACTCCTGGCCTTCCGAAGGGTCCTGAAGACCTGGCTCTGCCACTTGGCCTGGGGTGGGGAGGGAATACTTCAAGCAGGGGGATGGCTAGCCCCATAGTGGCCAGCTCTCCGCAGCCTGATTTTCCATCTTCTTGGATCTTCCTTTTTTTAGTACTGTATTGTTTAAATTTTGGATCTTTTATGTGTTTTACATATATTTATAGTTGTAATGTTTTTTGTAAGTTGCCCAGAGTCCCCTATTGCGGGGGAGATGGGCAGGGGAGAAATCCACTAAATAAATAAAATAAATAAATAAAATAAATAATGAAAAGTTTGCAAGAAAAGAACCAAGCTCAGAGAACCCCAAGGACTCCACAGTTCAACCTTGAGCTACACGTATTCACCTCTATTGGTAAAATACAGGCTCCTGACCAAGATTTTGAGAGCACATGGCTGCTAGGGAATTTGGCTGTTGAAATCCAATAGTGCTGGATTGCACCAGGTTGGGGAAGACTAGTTTAGATGGGTTTAACCAGCTACAGTATAGGGTAAGCACAGCCACGTGTTATTAGCCCCACTTTATTTTCAAGCATTTTTTTATTCGTAGCTACTTTCACTTCAATCCTTTCCTGTTTGAGGAACGTAGACCATTCTTCTCAGAACTGGGAAGTCGAAGGCACGTGAGACAGATGGCCTCTTTCCTGATAACCTGAAATTGCACTGCTGAAAATGGCAAAATCATCCATTTTTAGCAGCATCATATTCCTTTTTTTTTTTTTTTTTTTTAACTAGGGGGGAACATGGCCCCACATCGCATAGCCCAAAGGTAGCTGCCAAAATTCAGTGGCACGGTTTTTGGGCAGTTGGGAATTTGTGGAGGGGTTTATGAAGAGAAATGAAAACGGTGCAAACACTTCCATCACTAAAGTTACCCAAAAGGGAAAAATGGACTGAAAAGGAAGATCCAGTAAGATTCCCAAAGATGTCCCTTTTGTCTTCTACCTCAGTGTTTCTCAATCTTGGCGACTTTAAGATGTGTGGACTTCAACTCCCATGCTGGCTGGGGGAATTCTGGGAGTTGAAGTCCACACATCTTAAAGTCGCCAAGGTTGAGAAACACTGTCCTAGATGCTCGGGGAAGCAAGCTGCATTCCCTGTTCCTAGGAATGCTCCCTCCTTTATACACAGCCTAGAAATGCAGAAGATGGTTTTTCGGGGACCGAACACTCCCATTTTTCTCCATGTTTTCCCACCTATGTCTCAGCCCACAGCTGGCTAGCTCAAACAACACGCTGGTAACTTTTGTGAGATTATTTACGAAGCCAGGTGCCACTATTACTGAATTGTCTGAAATAGGTAAGGAGAGGGGAAAGATAAACTGGTTGAAAAATAAAATAACCCCTTAGTCTCTTTGCAAAGGCTCGAAGAGTGCTTTCTTTATTACAAAGTTGTGCATTATAGATCCGAAACCTGATATTAAAAACTGATTTAGCATCTCTTTCATGCATATGTAGATGCACACGCACACAGGAAGACCTTTTAATGGCCTGTTTTCCAACAATTCTTTGACCGCATCACTTCTAAAATCCACAGAATGAGCCAAAGGCAGCTTTAAGCTAGGACATTGACTTTTTTTTATCATTAATCCAACAAGGCCTGCTGGGAGCTTCCTTCTCCCCTAACAAACCATAACAATAACCACAAAAACAACCACCTCTTTTATTTTATTATTTTTTGCGCCCTCTGTAAAATCAGAGTAATAATAAGTTGTAGGTCTTGGAAGGCAGTTTTCCCTCTTGCCCCTCTCCTCTCCCTTCTCCCCTCAACTCCTGTCATGTTAATTGGCAATTTCAGAGTAATCATGATAATGAGCTAAGTCAGCAAAGATGTCACTGGGCTTCTTGCAGTTCAGGTTGCAGAAGCAGGCACTGATCCACATGACTTTCCTGGAAAAGTTCATCCCATCTGGACAGTGGAAGCTCACTTCGATGGTCTTTGATTTGTACGGGGTGCAGCAGCGATCGTCCACACAAAGGCCACAGAACTTAGGCCTGTAGATGGCCTTACTTGTGCATCCTGAGAGGGTATAGTTCATTGGTTCCTCTCCCCTGTACACTGCTAAGCATTTCTTCCCAGGCTACAAGAAAGTGGGAAAGAAATGTGAAAGCAGTTAATCATGGACTACGCAAATTCCATCAGGTTGACCAAAAGGGACACACTTTCAAGCTTTTCTAAAAGGAGAAGAAAACATACAGGATGAAACAATCATAGAGAGGATGTAGGGTTGTGGCACTTTCCTAGGCAGAGGGACCCTGTGGTCAGCTAGAAGCTACAGCAGCTGCCTGGGGAATTCTGAAAGTTGAAGTTCACATCTCTTAAAGTTGCTGAGATTGAGGGACACTGAAATAAAGGGTCAACAATCTCCATATATAATGCCTCAAACTCCCAGGGAAAAAAAGGCAGGATGTCCTTTCTCTATTTGCATCTAACCTCAGGACAGTCATAATCTGCAAGTATTCTCCATGATGTCACTTTCATCTTGTCTCAAGGCCTTCAATGCAATAAGTTTAAGTCAGCTGGTCCAGTTCTGAAGTAATGTTCTCCCACTGAAGCAAGAAATGACCCTGATCTCTCCAGATCAGTTGTGTAATATGAACACAGATCCGAGGGTTAAGGAAAGGAACATATTCTCTTGCTGCTCCTGATCCCGAGTTGAATTCTAAAACAGCTCTGCCAAATCAGCGCTTCTGGAAGAACTCCTTCCTTCCTCCATTTCACTTCACATTGCCTTCCCCTGCCTTGCCCTTGGTGGTGCCAACCCTGATCAGACTCCCACTGCAGTCCTCACTCCTCCTCTCCAAAAGTTACACATAACCTCCTGCCAAGTGACCTAGTCTTACATACTACATACCTTAATGTGCTTGATGATGTCCTCCTCGCAAGGCCGCAGATTACAGAGACGGCTCTCTTTCATCAACCGGCACTGGGCATTATCATTAGAGATCCTTGTGGAAATGCCCATTCCACAGGTTGTGGAACAAGGGCTCCAGGAAGAAGTTTGCAGGATACAGTTTTTCTGCCATGCTTCAATTTCTCCTCCATAAACTGCCAAGCAAAGGCATTGATGGAATTAGTTGAGGTTTTATATCAGTCTTGTGAAGGGACTTTTGCACATCATCAGACTTGGGCACACCACCCTTTTTTTTTTAAGCCTTCAAGTCAGTCCTGACTCGTGGTCTGCCTGGACAAGTCCATGCAACCTTCTTGGCAACATTTCTCGGAAGTGGTTTGCCATGGCCGTCTCCCTAGGCTGTAAGAGAGTGACTAGCCCAAGGTTACCCATCCAGTTTTTCATGCCTAAGACAGGACTAGAACTCACCATCCCTCAATTTCTAGCTGGGCTGTTAGACCACAATTGGGACTGGAAAGAAAAGTGAAATCTATCTAGAAATCCAGCTAGCCATTCATGATCTCCTCCAATATATTATAAGCAACCTGGAGCTTCAGGGTTCCAGTGTGTCCCTGGATACCTCCCTGAATGTCTACTAGGCTTCTTCTTCTGCCTGATTTTCATTAAATGAGTCTACAGAATCACACAAAGCCTGAACTTCCAATATCTCTGTCTTCTGCTATCAGTT
This sequence comes from Liasis olivaceus, assembly GCA_030867105.1. Lineage (NCBI taxonomy): Eukaryota > Metazoa > Chordata > Lepidosauria > Squamata > Pythonidae > Liasis > Liasis olivaceus. The sequence continues at coordinate 8,944,276 of CM061350.1, forward strand.
CTATGATTCCACTGAGTGATCACTCCAGGGGATCAAGAGAACTAACACTAATTCCCTCCACCCTGCTTCCCTTGCCACACATGGCTAACTCCACAGGGTGTTGGGGAAATCTTATCATGTGGGGACAAGCTGGAGACACTTCCATCCCTTGGTGCCAGACCTCCTCCTCTCCTCCTCTGGTTTTCTTGCCATGAGTGGTAGAAGGGAGAGCATTGTTCCTTTGGCACCAATTTTCCAATCCCACAGTATGGTCATTCAGATCAGAGAACTGACAGCCGAAGTCCTATGGGTCTTGTACCAGTAAGGAGCATCAAAGGAGATGTTCTTGCCCCTTCTCTCTCTTCCTCCCTGCTTCTTATGCAGACAGAAGCCCTATTCTGCTTTGTTATGGAGGCAGAAGAGGGATTAGAAATGTGGGTGGCAGTGTTTTACGTCAACATACCTTCCTGCTGGCTCCCACACCATAGAAAAGCACTTTGATGCTGTGAGGAAGAGCCTTCATTGCTGTACACACAAAAGGCAATGGTGGCACCTCTCATCCAGGTAGGTGTGCACCCATGGAAAATATTGCCAGACAATGCATAACATAGCATAGCATGCCACTGATGACTTCATCCAATGGATGAGATGTTCACTGATGGTGCACCATATTGTGTGTCATCTGTGAATCTCCTCTGCCTATTGGCATTTCATAGGGGCATTATTGCCATCTGCTGCACATGTGCTAAGAGGGGCTTCACCATGCCTTATTGTTTTAAAGGGTCATTGGCAACTGGCAAACCTTGCAGGTGTGCTCTCTGGTATAGAGGGATGGCAAGGATCCCTGTCTGAAACCTCAATGAGACCAATATACTCAATAAACAGTCCAAATCGATAAACTTTATGAGTTCTGTGCTGACAACAGTTTTGCAATTTCAAGCAGGGTTTCTACCTTTCCAGAAGAGGTTTCTGCTTTTTCTACTTTATTCTCAGGGTGGTTTAGAATTTCTACTGAATTTCTCTTGGTGAACATTCTTGAGCTTGGCTGTTGGAGGTGATGGAGGTGTTACTGCTGGCATTGCACATCTTCCCATCACTTTGCAGGCTCTCTGACTGTCCACGCTTCCCAATCTGAAAGAGGAATTTGCAATGATGTCTTTTCTTTGGGATTTTGTGGAAAGTGGAAAGCCAGGGAGGCAGCAGAGTACTGGCAAGAGATGATTCTGCAATGACAGTCAGGACATTCAGACACATCCTGGGTCCCTCTTGTCTCAATCAATGCAAGACCATTCCAGTCTGAGAACTCTTCAAAATGTTCTTCTCCCTTGCAAGACATTTGAAAAACAACTCTCCTTTTATCCAATTGAATTAGAATAGTAGAAAAAAAAATTGGCATGGCAGTAAAGAATATTGTTGGAGAAGTCAGCAATCTGACTTCTCCAACAATATTAGTTGTTGGAGATTATTCTATTAGTAAAAAGAAGCTTTTTCTTAAAAAAAAAACTGAAAAAAATAAAGAGTTTGGGCTAAAAACAGCCAACATTCCTTTGCTCTAAATTGGAGTCCACAAACAAAAGCTATTGTTTGTTACTGAAGAAAGTTAGTGGGAGTTGAAATTCTATATTTTATGGAGTTTAGCCCAAACTTTCAAGCCAGTTTTCTGTTCTCATTGCTTGGCTTCCCGTGCCCCATCTTACCTGCTGAAGAGACATGCCGTGGGGATGTCTTTCTGATGTTCTTTGAATAATCACAGACCCATTGTTCACAGCATTCACCCTTGACTTTAATCTGCTTTGGGTTTGGGCACCAAACAAGGGGTGGTTTGGCGTCAGTACACAGTGGGATGCAACCCACAGCCCCGTTGATGCAGGTGCAGTTATATTTGCAATTGGGCTGGAAGCTTTCCCCATTCTTGTACCTGATCCCATTGAGGAGACAGCCCACGCCAACAAGTTCTACAAGGACAACAAGGAGCATCAGCAAAAGGTTGGTGAGAAGGACAATACTTTGGCTTGCTTGGAAAGACACTCAGCCTGGCAAAGTTCGTGCTTTAGACATCAATATATTTCATTCCGTGATAACAATGATGAAGCATGCTTCTTCAAACATAGTTCAGAAGCAGTTTGGATCTGGCACACACCGTGGGCACAACAGTTCCATGTGAATCTGGAAAAAGCTGCAGCTGCTTTAAGAGTTGCATTAAAACTGCACTGCTTTCATGGTTTGGTTCATTAAAGCAGCTGCATCTTTGTGCAGGTTCATGCAGAAGCCTGAATTAAGATGTGGCAGCTTTCATGAATGGCAGAGCGGTGCTTTGCTTGCACAAGGACTATAGAACTTCCAAATCATTTGCATCATGTGCACTGCCCTAATACTACTGGTACTCTCTAAATATCCTACCTTTGGACTTAAAAATACTTCCAAGATCTTTTTTTAAAAAAAGGTGGCAATCATAGGAAAACAAATCAAGGAATCAATAAAAAGCGAATGACAACAGTGAGAACAGATTAAAATGTGGTCACAAAACCATTTTCATCAGAAATCAATGAGACTGGGCAAATGAAAAGGCCTTCTTTATTGAGTAAAAAGATGCTGAAGGCAGCAATTAATCAATGGCCCGCAGATTCTAAGAAGACTCTCTTCCCAGTGTTTCCAGGGCAGAGGTAATTTGACTATGGGGTCAAAGAAAGGGAAAAAGAAAGCTTAGTGGGTCCATTCAGATGACCCTTCTGACAGCAGAAGACAACAAGCAGGTCCATGTCGGCACAAGGACATACGGTGGCCTGTTAATGCTTACTATAGCATCTTTAAAAAAGGATAAGCATTAAGAGGTAGCAGGCTAGAAGGTCTTTTAAATTGCTTAATCATCTAATCTGATGCATTTACTTTTCGATTATTTTACTTTAAAAAGCATACATTTCTGTAACAGAAGCCTGCCATTTCCCCTTGTAAACGTCCTTAGCCTCAAGGAAACCTCTTCGGGACTGCCATCCAGAAAGCGCCAAGGGCTAAGTGGAGGTGGATGTGCAAAATGGTAACGTGCAAAAGGTTTGAAACATTCAGAATTCTAACCACCCCTTTTTGAGCTGTTCCAATCCCATCTTCTTAATTCTGATTTTACCAGAACTGCTCTGATACAGTTCCAACCTCCTGGAAGCGCTCCGAACCCGAAGCAACCCCTTTTCAAGCTTGAAAGACCCATTTTGACTTCTAAGTAAGGTTAGAGTGTGCCTAGAGACCATGCTTGGTAGCTGAATTGAGTAGGAGAAGCTCAAACAGGCAACTGAACTCAGCTTGAGAAACTGATATGAAGAGAGAGGAACCAAGGGAGGTACAGGAAGAGTCCTTCAACGCAGACCATCCTAGGATATTTCCTAGTGGCCTGTCATCCAGGTCTGATCCTGCTTAGCTGTTCTGGTTTTGTTCTGTTTTTATTTTTGAATCTAGCAACTGCAACTGAAGTTCAGCAAGGTTGATCAACCCCAACCCACTGTCAAAAAGATGCATATCAGGCAAAAGGTATGTTGCAACATGCTAACATGCTTGCAGAGCAAGAGAGCTGTGAAGTTACCTTTCGTCAAGCAAGCGGAGACTCTCGGCTCAGTTGTGGAAGAACAAAACAAGAGCAGGAAGGAATGAGGTCAGCTGTTGCATAGAATCACTCCCCAAAAGAAGGAGAAGCAGAGTTGGATCAGAATGGATTAGTATATGTTCAGACAGAGGGCAGGGCCAACCCTTTGCATCTAAAACAAAAAGATATTTACTTCACTTACGTGCACACACTCCTATTTCGTACCTAGGTGTGTCTCTGCTGTAGTCACAGTACAGCCCCCTGTGAATGTCACAAATGTCAGCCTCGGTGCAGCTCTCCCCAAATTGCTTGGCGCATATCTTGCAACACTCACATCCGTCTGTGAGCAGACTGACCCCTGATGGGCACAGAGGGGTGGTTGTTGGACATTCGCATGGCCACTTACAGTACTGTGCCCGCGTGTAGGCTTTGGTCACTGAAGAGGTGGCAGGTGGTGATGTGGTAGTAACAGTGGTGGTGGCATTCTGGAGAAAGACCTATGCGACAAAGAGACAATTAGAAGTCCACACAGCTTAAAGTTGCCAAGGTCAAGAAACATTGAGTTAGAGGGTTGAAAAGGAGACTGGATAAATTCATGACAGATCAGGTTACCAATGGGGGCTAAATTACAGCATCAGTTAGTTAAAGACCAGCTGATGGGAGCAAGCAATGGAAGGCCAGGAGTTCCTGCATGTGGTCAGCTACCGCATAGCCAAGGGGGCCTGGGGGGCTGGGTGGCATGTCCAAATCATCCATGACCTCATGGCTGAAGCCCTGCTTCTTTTTAATATAGATCACCTGCGCAAGACAGGTAAAAAAGGGACAGGTTTTCAATCATCTGACTGCACCCGAAATCTTGAACTGGAGGAGAATAATTCTTCACTGACCAGGTTGACAAATAAACTATTCCTGTTCCAAATAAAATACAAACATAACATTGTAACTGCATCATTAAGGCAGTCAAAACAATGTCAAGTTTTACAGACAGGATAGCAAATTTTTGCCACACTCAGGTCTGACCATGTTGACTTTCTTGACCCCATAGACACCCTTACGGGTGGCACAGGACTTGATAGGCAATTTATATAGTTACATATTTATTTCATTACAATTCTTTGTTAAGACTCCTCCTCCTAGGTGATTTACAATTATATGTACATTAACACGTCTATAAAACTTCAATCCAGCCTTAATACAAGAACCGTTGTTGCTTTGAGTTAAAATATCCTTCTTCTCATCCTCCGTTTTGAAAGAGGTCAGAATTTGCTTTTTCTCCCTCAAAACGCACTGGCTATAATGCCAAAATTACCATACCGGCTTCAGTTTCAAGCAAGAATTGGAGTTAATTGGTTTACTTTCAAATAGCATAGAAAAGAAGTTTCATTCTTCTTGTTTAGGAGGCAAAGGTTCCCAGCACCTGGGCAGTGGACTTTGTCAATTCCCTTTGTTCATGGCATTTAAAACCAATTTGCCATAGTTCCCTGGCTTTATCAGAGTTTTGAAGCCCCAAAGCAAAGCTATGGTCAGGCAGAAAACCACTGTGCCACTTGATCCATTCCTTTTGATCACCTCCTCTACCTTTAGGTAATAGTTTCCTTTTCTTTTGCTTGAATAAATCTTACCTGTCCTTCAAGAGGTTCAGGTGATTTGAGGATAAAACATCGTATAGTATCTTGAACGCCAGCTACAGAGAAAGAAGGCAACTCGCCCAAAACAGGCTCTGCACATTTCTTTCTTTCTTCCAGAGCAGGGGCCACTGCAGAGTGGGGGTGTCAAAAAAGTCAAGATGGCATCTTTGGTTGCACAGTCAAGATCACCATCTTGACTTCTTTGAAGTTGGCCTCCCCCAGGGTGTTGATGTTCCAAAGCCATCCATGGGATCCAATGATTCTCTCAAAATCATGAAAGCAGTGCCATGCCATTACAATGTCAACTCCATCCTTTTCTTATGTGTGTGCGACATCATGACATGTGTACAAAAGGAGTGTACAAAATTGGTACAATGTTGCTGTCATTTTCCACTCTTGACCTACACTGCGAGTGCCTCCCCTTCCTTCCTTCCTTCCTTCCTTCCTTCCTTCCTTCCTTCCTTCCTTCCTTCCTTCCTTCCTTCCTTCCTTCCTTCCTTCCTTCCTCCCTCCCTCCCTCCCTCCCTCCTCCTTCCTTCTTCCTTCTTCCTTTCTTCTTCCTTCTTCCTTCTTCCTTCCCTCCTTCCTCCCTCCCTCCCTCCCTCCCCTCCCTCCTTTGGTGTCTGCAGGGGAGGAGGCGATCAAAACCCCAAGATGACAGTCCAAACCATGCAATGGAAGCCCTGCCTTTTTTTCAATGTGTCATGACCCATATAAAAAAGGGTGGGGCTTTGTTTACATGGATGCAGGCATTGTCCTGACTTTTTTGACCTTATCCCTATGGCTACCTCCACCCGAGTATTTACACTTTAAAAAGATAGCAGTTTAAAAACGATGGGAGTTACTTTGTGGCCACACAAAGGCTGGGAGCCTGCTTGGAAAGCAAAGCTGATGAACAGCTGCCACCCAGCATCTTTTCCAGAAGAAAACCAAGCTCATTCAGGGGCAACAGAAAGCCTCCTCCCAGTCCTGAGTTCTTAAACCTTTTCAGACAGCAGAAGCTGTCCATGAAGAAGGGGGGGGGGGGGGGGGGAAATGCCCGGAACCTTTGATCAAGAGGGCTTCCGATGTCAGCTGACAAGTCCCACATTTTCCAGGAGCAGAATCTTGCCCAACCATTCAAACTCTGGTGATACAAAATGGGCTGCATTCAAAGGATTCCCCCCCTTTCCTTAGTGTCCCATGGGACCCCTTCTCTTAGGGGTGGACGCCCAGTACAAGTCACAGAGATGTCACATATGTTATCCTATCATGCCGGCTGAGGAATTCTGGGAGTTGAAGTCCACACATCTTTAAGCTGCCAAGGCTGAAAAGCCCAGCTCTGCAGCTTTGCAAGTATGGAAGTGTTCCCACACGGTGGTCTGCAGCCAGTCTGGTTTTGCACATTTTCATGAAATCCCAGAGGGAGATTCCTTTCAACTCCTTTTCCAGACTGCAAAGTGTGAAGTCTTCAGCAGAGCCTTTTCTGCTGCCCAGGCATCTGCAGAGGGGTGGGGGCGAGTGTTAAAATGGGTGTTGCGATGTCACAAGGCAAATTCGACCCCTTACATGCTTGCATCTGACCTTGAGACACAAGTATGCAAGGGCAGGGTTGGCATTGTGGCAGTTACGTTCTGCTGCCTCCCAAGAAGAGTGGTTTGAAGGCCATTTTCAAGCAACCTGTGAAGGAGGTGTGTAAGAGCATGTCTCTTTTGCAGGGTGAAGACTGAGAAATTGCAATAAGCATGAACCAAAATAACACCGCTAGCAGAAAGCACACCTTTTCCACTTCCTTATGGCTCCACCTAGTGGGTCTAAAATTTGGGTGCCATTTCCATTTCAACTGCAGTCCTCTTTTTGAATACGGGCAATCAAAATCATTAGATTGATGGAAAATTACTTTGGATAATTTCCAGTTTAGTTGGCACCCAACACCCTCCCAATCAATCCTCTATCCAGATCAGAGCGTCCACCCACACCCTTCAGATCATCCTGCCAAGATATAGCTTGATGTCTATTTATGAATCAGAATATATTTTTAAAAGTTAACTAGCAAAATGGGTCAAAAAGCAGGCAAAAGGAAAGACAAAGGGGGGGGGGGGGGGAAGAGGGCGACAATAGGTAAGAGATAAAAAAAAGCAGAGGAGTTAATATCAATCTACCTTATGTATATATACCGATAAATCTATCATTAAAGGCAAAGAACTTTCCAAGGATTTCGGAAACAATATTACAGGGAATTACCACGAACTGCAAAAAGTCTAGGAAGGAGAGATTCCAAAAATTCCCAGAGACTCCACCTTAATGAAGTCACTAATAAAAGAGGGGTGGAACTTTCTCCTGCAGTTTCCAAGATTCTGGACTGACTTCACCCTAATTCTTGCATTAAAACTCTTTATTGAAGTCTGCGTGATTCATTCTTGCTTGACCAGGCTCTGCAGGACGAGTCCTGAGAGGAGACTGGTGTAAAAGCATTGCACTTCGTAAAACTTGCCAACCCACCCAAACAAGACTGATTTTCCCTATTTTGGGAATGTGTTAACAGGTAACATGGAAGACTTTCTAGTCATCCCTTAAACTCTTGCCTCTCCCCTCCAAAAAAAACCCCCTTGCAATGGCGAGTGGAGTTAAGATGGTGATAGGGAAGGGCCCCCTCACAGATACTCCCTGACATATTTTATCAATTATTTAGTTTTTCTCCTCTCCTCTCCTCTCCTCTCCTCTCCTCTCCTCTCCTCTCCTCTCCTCTCCTCTCCTCTCCTCTCCTCTCCTCTCCTCTCCTCTCCTCTCCTCTCCTCCCCTCTTCCCTTCCCTTCCCTTCCCTTCCCTTCTCTTCTTTTTAACACACTTGGAATTTTAATTGGGCTCAGATTGCTTTATTTTATCATCTGCTGGGTTCTGCCTGTATCCTGTTTGTAACTCCCCCTCACAAGGAAAGCCACGAGGATGGGAAAGAGAAAGAAACATCAGAGAGTGAGTTCTGGTGCATAAACATCACTGGAACCGTTCAAACAACAGAAATGAGAAGATTTACTGGAACCAAGCAGAAGCAAAATGTAAGAAAAATCAGAAGCAGATCAAGTCCTGGGGACCTGCCAAATAGATGTGAGATGCAGAAGCGGGTTTCAGAACCTGAGCAAATCGGAACACGAAAGCAAGCAAATGACTGAATTATGCCTGCCTTATCAAGAAAAGTCAGAGCAGCAAAATTCCTGCCCAATTTGCATCCAGAGAAACTTTGGACCCATATGTGCTGTACGGTGACATCGTGATTGCACCAGCTTTGCCCCTAATTTCAATAAATGGTGTGGCCTGGCTCAAAGGAAGTTGCCCTCCCCTTACTAACAGGAAGCCTCTTTTAGGCAAACGTTTGCATTACTCCCTTTATGCAGGGCATGGCTAACACTTGATTCCCCCCATCACCAACACCATCTCGCTAGTTTCCATGCTTTACAACAGTTTTAAATTGTCGCTGACCAGATTCACGTGCCAAGCATCAAGCGGGCTACCGATTTAAGCCACTTTTGCTCCATTGCCTGCACCATAAAGTCACCAAACGGGCTGAATCTGCATGAACAGTTAAGCCACAGAAAGAGTGAATCAAGGTTTAAATAAACCACGTGTAATGGTATTTGGGAATGACCTTGAGAGACAGGAGGAAGAGCCGCAGACTAGGTAACAGTCAGATAAGAGGCAGCTGAGCCCACAGAAGGAATGGGGATGTGAAAAACAACTCAGAAGGGGGGCCCTCCCTAGTTTCTTGGACTATAAAGACAAGCGGGGAGAGATGTAATTTCAGACTTGCAAGACGTTGTTAATGTATCCTTACAATAAAGAAGAGCTAGCACTTCTGGATGTGTTTCTTGTCTGGGCTACCTTGCAAGGCTGACACCATGTTAAATATGTCATCTGACTACAGCCACAAGATCTTTAATGGAGCCAGTTAGGAATGCTGCATGAGCACAACTGGTAAGTCAAAGCAAAACTAAATTTTTGTCAGTTTTAGCACAACAACAACTCTCAGAGTATTTTAAAACTAAATTATAGAACCTCTGAACATTCTGCCTCTGAGGATAAAATGGAGTTTGTTCCTGGACTTTTCAGTCAATATTTTTATGCATTCGGTTCAGGTGTCTGCATGCTATTTCTAATAAAACCTATACAAAGTTCACCATTAGGGGTGGGATTTCTTGTTTTTACGGGATACCCCCAAGAGGGAGGGAAATCACCCTTAGAGGTCCCTCTGCTGATGGAAAAGTTGGTAGCAAGTGAATCAACTTTCTAAGAGCTAAAAAGACACTGGGATCCTGTTTGAGGCAGTCAGCTCTCGAACCCAGGCCTGCCTTCTAGGTTACAATAGGGGCCCAACAAATACATTAACAAGCCCATTTACCCCAGGCCTGGAAATAGAACCAGGTCTTAAGAGACTTCCAGAAACCAAGAGAGTGGGAGCCATGCGTATCTCCAGGGCATAGTCCCTTGGTCCCACAAGATGGCAACATTTAAGGGACCTGGAGCACACCTACTCTGAAGTACCAAGAAGGCAGAAACAACTGAAGACAGATGGTCCCTCAGATAACCAGGCCCTCTGCCATGCAGGTCTTTGATGACCAGCACCTTGAATTGCACCTGGAATCTGACTGGCAGCCAATGCAGCTTGCATAACAGTGGTGAGACTTGGGCATGATGTGAAGTGCCCATTACTCCATTTTGAACCAGCTGTAGCTTCCAGATGGTCTTCAAGGGCAGGCCCATGTTAAGCACATTGCAGTAGTCCAGTCATAAGGTGACCAAAACATGAGTGACCATCTGAAGGGCCTCCTGTTTGTGTTTAATTCTATAGTAATTTTCTCAGTTCCTTAGATTTCTATTTAATCTCAAGGGAGGAATCTCTTCCCTTGGGGCTTTTTCATCGGCCATGTTCTTATTCTACTCTTGAGAATGGATTAGGTGATTTCACCTTTCCTTGGAAAAAAAAGAGGAAATATTCAATTCCTCTGTGCATAAATTTGGATAAGAATTTCAAAAGATCAGTTGTGCCCATTTCTAGATAATGTTTTAGAAAATAAGGATATGCAGGTTCAATTTCTGGAAAGAAATAAATGTATTGCATCTATTTTGCACCTCAAGATGCTGAACGTCAGCCAGAAACCTCTTAATTGCTTTCCCCAGCCACCTACAACATTCAAATTACTTCCTTTCCCCCAGACAAAAATCAAAATATTCTACAGTGTTCTGCTTAGCACCTATTGTTCAAGGTTTCACTTCATTTGTCTTCCCTAATGGAATATTAGATTAAAAACTGGACTAACAGTCCATTAACCCTCCCTTCTTTGTGCAAAAAAAAAAAAAATGCTTCTTTTGATGAGACTGAAAAATATTGCTGTGTGTCATCAGGTTATTGATGGCTTTCAGCCCTAAGCTTCCTAATGTTTGCAGCCAGTGGACTTATTGGTTGCAAACAGCATGGGGGATATAGCAGTTTGCTTTTCAAATTGCCTTTCTTTGCAAAAGTAACCTTGCTTCTCATGTTTGTATTTATCCCTTTTAATGATTCGTTTTATTGTTGCTTTAAGACTGTTTTTATTGCTCTTTTGGAAACTGTGAGGGAAGGGGAAAATAGTAGGAAAAATAATAAAGTAAATCCACAACAGCTCTGGGGTATCCTACAGCTTTATACCATAACTATAGAACAGTGTTTCCCAACCTTGGCAACTTTGAGAAGTGTGGATTCTGGGAGCCGAAGTCCACACATCTTAAAGCTTCCAAGTTTGAAAAACGCTGCTCTAGAGTGTTTCCATTGACATCAATGTGGCCTGTTCATCATAACATTCATCCCACTGATTTCAATTTATCAAGTCTGCATATGAAGGAGACTGAATCCAATCCAAACAGAACACAAGAGCTATGGAAAAGTAAATTCTAGGGAGCAACAAAAGTTTTAAATCTCTCTCATACTGAAACCCAGGGCCAAAAGACATGAATTTTGGAAGCTCTGACCCAAAAGGAATTCACCTTGAAAAACAGATGAAAACCAGAGTGTTGGAAAATTGCTTCTTCTTCTTTTTTTTTTTTTGCCAATTTGCTTTCAGCCCAGCTATTTAAATATATCAGGCACAGCTGTATCAACATGAAAGCAGATCCTATCATCAAACAACACTTTCATATTTGCCTTTTCTTCACATTATAAATATAAATGTCTCTGCCCTATAGATCGGGGCTGAGACACCTATTCCTGGAAACTCCTCATTGTGGACATTGTAGGAGGAGAACCGTGTTAGTCAATGGTGGCAAAAAATCAGGAGTCTGGTAGCACCTTTTCCAACTAACGTATTTTATTAAAAAGCTTGAGCCTTTCTGAGTTGCAGTTCACTTCATTGATTAATTGACTGATTATATGCCATCTAGTAGTTTTTGATTCCTAGTGACCAGATAGATAGATTTCCTCCAAGATGATTTATCCCTAACCTGTTCTTTCAAGCATGCACTCATCACCACTGTAGTTGTGTCCATCCCCGTTGCTGCTGGTCGTCCTCTTCTTCTCTTTCCTTCCACCTTTCCCAGCATGAGAGCCTTCTCCAGAGAGCTGGGTCTTTGCATCATGTGTCTGAAGTAGGATAATTTGAGCCTGGTTATTTGTGCTTTGAGTGAAAACTCAGATGATTTGCTTGATGATCCATCGCTTTGTTTTCTTGGCTGTCCAAGCCATTCTCAGGAGTCTTCTCCAGCACCATAGTTCAAAAGCACCAATCCTCTTCCTATCCTGCTTCTTCAAAGTCCAACTTTCACTTCCACAGAGTGTCACAGGGAATATAATGGCTTGCGCCATTCTGGCCTTTGTAGATCTGATGTTAAACTATCAACATCTGGAAGTTGGAGGTTCCCGACTTCTGATTTCTCAGTTAGTGTGGTGATAAGTGCACTGTTGGGAGACTTGAAACAACAGATTAGGGATAGATCATCATGAGAAAATCTATCTATGTGGTGGCTAGGAGTCAAAAACAACTTGATGGCACATAATCAAATCTAATCAAACTCCTGATTTAAGTAAATGCCAGGCAAATCTTATTGTGACCTGTGGATCCCAATATCTGGCATATCTTCACTGAGAAATTATATGCAGTTTTGTCTATCTATGATCCACAACGTTTGAACACGTGTATTTTCATTTTGCTATTTGTACTCACGCAGAGATGCTAAACTTCTCTGAGAAATTTAGCTCATTTAGGCTTCTCAACTAACTTCTTGAGAAGAAAATCTTGCCAAAATGAATTAGAATACCTTTCATTGAAGAGAGATGTGTGAAAAGTTTGACTAAGGGCTTACCAATCGCCGAATTTCACAGGTCAAATCCGGTTATTGGTAACGTAGCAGGACTTCCACTTATTTGTAATCTAACATCTAAGCAGAAGAGGGCAGCATTGAAGCAAAAATCAGACCAGCTTTACTGTTGTGAGATTTAAAGGGGTATGATTTAAATATCTACCTTTGACCACTTTTTATCCTGAAACGTGTCTCTGCACTGATCCCAAATATACACTTTCAGTGCACACTTTCCTTAGTTCCCACAATTATAATGCAATTGCTGCATTGTGAACATTATTGGAAAATACAGAACCGTGAAGACTTAGGTGTGAGATGGCATTCATCTAATCGAGGGCAGCAACACTGATGTGGCCAGGATCTTCACTCTGCCAAGCATTTTGGTCATGGCACAACTTACATTAAGCAGGATGGTGTCACCAAATGGGTATGGGGTTGGCATTTTTTCTTTCTTTCTTTCTTTTTTCCAAGTTCATCTTCATCTCATGGCAACAATACAGAATGTTTGGGGTTTTTTTAATTCCCAGTCTAGCCTGTGCTGTTTTGCAATTCCCTTGCTTCATCTTATTCATCTACTTCTCACAGCATCAGCATCAACTAGTTTCCTTCTGCCTGGGATGACTAATGTGATCTGCATCTCACTGACTGTTGTGCTGATTGAGATCTTATGATTATTCTCCTCCAAATGTTGCTGAGTACAGAAAGCCTCCTGAAGCTCATTTAGCCGGGCATAGATTAGGATGAAAGACAGTTAGAAACAGGTGTGTTGCAGTAAACAGACATCCAGAGGCAGGTGCTTTGTAACTGGGTATGTTGAAAAATGTCTTCCTTTTTTGCTAATTAATACTCTCACGCTCACAAGGAACGGAATGGAATGAAAGATCAGAATCTGACTGTGGGCTGATTCCTGCATCATCAGTATGGTGAAGTTCAAACATCTCCCACACCCAACCTTGTCTATTTATCTGCCTCTGCAGAGACCTTTATTTGATCACACTGGTCTCATCTGCATTGTTCTCATTCCTTATTACTCATCACACCACAGTCTGAGCCTAAGATCTGAGGTTTTTCCTTTGAAGCATCTGACTGGTGAAGATCCCTGTTTGAAATCCTGTTCCAAGTCAGGGTTGAGGATGCTGAGCTAGACTAAGGCCTTTATTTGCCCCATAATTTTTTTTTAGCAAAGTCTAGGGGCCCAAAGTGCTTTAAGTGCTCACTGTCTGCAGGCAAGGCAGGTGACGAAGCAAGCATCCAGTGTTGTGATGTGCTGCACCCACATTGTACCTGCAGCACAACATTGCACGCACATACACAGGTAGTCCTCGTTTAGTGACCACAATTGGGACTGGCAACTCAGTCATTGAGCGAAGTGATTGCTAAGTGAAACCGTGACTATGCTTATGATCTGACTTCAGCTTCCTTTGCTTTACAGACCTGTAAAGGTTGTAAATGTGAGGATTGGTCATAAAGTTACTTTTTCATCACCGTCATAACTTTGAATGGTGGCTAAATGAGGCAGTCACTAAATGAAGACTACTTGTATAGCCAGAGCTTGCACTGTGATGTTTTTTCCATTCTGATGAAACCTCCAGATTCAACAGATGCTTTTGTGTAAGGAACTAGACCTCTGGATGCAGTTTCAATAACCATTTCAGGATGAAATGTACCTCTTTAAAGATAATTTACCTTTATTAACATCAGATGAAGGCCCTGTCCCAATAGCACTGTGGCAAGTTCCTAATAATGTGTGAACTGGCTCTGATCTAACGTATTCTATACACTTTTTGAAATTGAGTCAACGAGATCCTTCAATCTGAAGTCAAGTTGAATCAAAGGCATCTAATTTGATTAGATGATTCGGCTGAAATCCTCAATTCAGTTCCAAATGGTGATTCAATTCAGAGACTCAACTAAATGGCCTTTGAAATTGAATCTCTGGATTCAGACATGTGCACGGCCTTGGTATTACGTCTCTTCTTTCTCCCTTTTCCCTTTCTCCTTTCCTGTTGAAAGTAAGGGAGGGGATGGAATTAAGGATAGGAGAGAGAAACTGAGAGGTGAGGTGTAGCACCCTATGAATGTGTATGTATGTGTGGGTCTCCAGAGGCCATCTTCTGAAAGTTCTCTCAATTCTAATGCTTCTGGTGTGAGTCATGGCTGACTGAAGATGTCTCCATGAACGAGTGGAAACAACCTCTGTGTAGAACGAAAGACAGGCAAGAAGACTGGCCCTTCAAGTTTCTCTAGAGAAGGAGAGATTGGGAGATCAACCATAGTGCTCTGAATGGTAGCTTTTCCCAAGGAGCCCGTAAAACAGTGGTCTCCTGTGGGTTTGAGTGCCAGGAGCTGAGGGAGATGACATCTTTGCTCTTAGCAGCAGCGGAGTCTTTCATGAACCCAAAGCCAGCCAAACTCACTTTCTAATCACTTTTGGAAATGTTCAATTTAACCACTTTGGCTATTAGAGAGCTTCAATTTGGTGAGCTTAATTTGACACCTGGTGAGTTTTACCTTCTTTGGATTTAAGCAATTTTAAATAGAATCTCAACCATTTAAAATAATATACAATTGACAAAAAGCAGGGGGAGGGAAAGGGTTTTGATTTAAGAAAGTTTAAATGGATTGGGAGACCAGAGACATTTGGAATATTGGTTATTTTTGCTGTAAGACTTGAAAAACAAGTATATAATTAAATAATATACTCATGGGAAACGACTGGGATGGAACTCAACCCGTATTAGGAACTAAGGCTTGATGAAGGTTGCAAATGGACCCTAGAGGGAACTAAGGGACCAGGCAGAAAAGAGTTGAAATGGCTAAGCCAGCTATAATTTTTTCTTATCTTAAAGAGTTTTTTGAAACATGGATTGAGATATTAATAACCAATATCTCAGAAAGAATATAGATTTCAGTGGATAAACTTTTAGAAGATGATGAGAAAAACTTTAAAAAACTTTTACCTGACATAGACCTTATAGAGTTTGAAGGCATGGAAGACAACAAAATTGAGATGACCAACATGGGAATATAAAAGACAAATCAAGGAGAGGATCTGGACATGAAACAGCTGCAATGAGAAATTCTGGATGATGCCTCTTTACGGGATTTGCAAAGTAGGCTGTTGACAGCTTTGAAGACTTCTTTTAAAAACCAAAGAGTGATGAGGGATATGAAGGATTTAAAGGTCCAGATTTTGCAGAGCAAAAAGAAGGAATATAAAGTTGGATTATTTGATCAGGAATATACTATTTGTTTGATATTTCTGGTAGCTCTTAATGGATTTTTTGCTGAACTAGGACTGAAAAGATGATGATTTCTGGATTGTGTATAGATAAAAGTTAGGCTATGAGGAGAAGAGGGTTTTTTTATTTGTAACTTTAAAAGAGGGTGAAAAGTTAGTATATTAGTTTATGCATAGTGTGATGAAGGTTGGAATCCATTTATTATTGTCTTTCTTGTCTTTCTCTTTTCTTTTCTTTTCTTTCCTTTTTTCTTTTCTCTTCTACTTTTTTCTTTTTTCTGTACTTTTCTTTTTCTTTTTGTTTAGTTTGTATTAGTTTTTACTATGTTTATTTAAAACTTTAATAAAATGATTTAAAAAATTAAAGTCTTCTCAATTCCGGCAGGAGCATTAGCTGTAGCTTAATAACAGAACAACTGTTTCACATTTAGAAGCTCACCAGTTCCACCCAAGCCTTGCCATCTCATATTTAAAAAAATCTCTGAGAACAGTTCTGGCAACAACAACAACAAAAAATCTGAATGTTTGAGAGAGGGACCTCTTTTGCAACTTTTTGGTTAGACTCAGCTATGGCATTTTCTTCTTCCTCTTTCCCATCGTCATCAGTAACAGCAAAACTACCACACATGTAGGCTTGGGCATAGCTCATTTACCCATTCAAATTTTTGGTGAAATCCCCAAAGCCCCTCCAAGCACCATTTAAAAACCACTTGGGGAGATGGATTTAAACATAAGCTTTATTAAAAAATTGAACATGAGGCTCCACCAGGGAACAGATGCTCCTCTATTACACATCACGTACCTCCTGGTGTAAGTCATATAAAGCAAGACCCTTGAGTTAGCTCAAAATGTTCTCAAGTGGCCCCAGAATTGGTATGTTCTCCATGCTCTGGATCAGCCAGCAGGACCAGATGCTCTTGAGGAATAAGTGGCTATACCAGAGGCTCATGGTGGGTAGGTGATGTTTTTGGCTCAAGGGAAAACTCTTGGTTAGCTGTCTTAAGCATCACATGCTTAACCAGGTTAAGCAATCTGCAAAGCAGCAGATCTTCACCACATGCATCACTCAGCTGGTTTTAATCAAGGCTGCTTTGTTCTGTATGTGACTGAAAAAGCCCAGACTAGTTGCCAAGTTTAGATTCACGGTATTGTGCAAAGCTGGAAAATTGGTTAATTCGGTAACCAGCTAAGTGTGTCGTGTGAATACAGATTCTTGTATTACAGAATCTTGGACTTAGGGCAATGAGATCTGGGTTCACATTCCCAATCAGCCACGTAGCTTAGTGGATGGATATGTCCAAGTTAATATTTGTCTCTAAATCTACCTCATGGGACTGGCGTGAGAGTAAATGCAATCAGCCTCATAAAGACAGCCTTGAGTGAGAGGATGCTATTCAGAGGACAAAAGACTACTAAATGATTTTCACTACTATTTGAAGGTAAGGATATTACAACTGTCTGCTGAGAAACTGACTGAGCACTGTAGAATCAAAATAGATCAAGAACCTTGGGTGAAATCCACAGAGTCAAAGCGGCAGTCATGGGCCTTGGTAATTTATGTTTAGGCATGGTTTTACTGAGTTCCCACCCCAGCATATTTTCTGATGAAATTATTTAGTTTGTTCAATCACCAGGGTCCTGCAGACTAGGAGCAACTTCATCTGGGAATTTTATTTGATTTTGATTTTTGCAAGAATCAGCCTGCCTACTCAGTTGACTAAACCATAAATTATAACGAATCGTAAATCTTGGGTATGAAATCACATTCCACGTTTTAGCCTGGCTGGAGTTCTGAACTTGTTTCCCTTCATTGCTTATTAATACAGACTGTTTTTTCTTCTGTTTATTTGTTTTATGGCCGTTCTAATCATTTAACTGGTGTGCATGTGTATGAGAGGGAGAGAAATGCATTTTTTTAAAAAAATGTTGTAAGCCACTGGATGATTCTTTAAAAAAGTAAGCAGGATTTAAATAGGGATGGTCTGTACTGACAAGTATTTCAAATCCAGGCCAAGAAGGCCTTTTCCAGGGGGCATTTGATCCCTAGCTTAAATGAATGGTGCCTTTAATATATTCAGTTTTTAATTGTTGATTTTTATTATTTATATATGATTTTAATGTGATAGGGGATAGACATTGCTATGCACTGCCCAGAGTCTGGTAGGATTGTGGCAGACTATAAATATTTTTAAAAACTAAACAAATAAATAAAAATAATAACATTTGTAAAAGAAATAATCTGCAATAACCTTTTAACATTAATTCTTGCCATGTTATAAAAATCCAGTGATTGCTTTCATAGTTCATATTTAGTAAAATAATCTTCAGTTGGCTTTCTCTAGCCCAGAACGTGGGCTATTCTTTCGTTCAAATTAGACATGAGCTCACTTGAAGAAATGGTTTGCAAAAAATGAAATGGGTATAAATTAACCTTGACTGGACTCAAAGCATCATGTCTATCTGGAAGGTCAATTTGTTCTGATTCAAAGCAGAATTTTGTTCTCAAACATTGAACCCGTTTGACTTGAAATGTCAGTTCAGATTGCTGAATAGAGCTGATTCAATCTGAATCATTGATTTCATTTGGAAATTCACATTCAAAAGCAGTTGAAGCAAACCTACTCAATTCAAGAATTTGAGTCATTTTGAGCGCTGAGTGAGTGAATCAGTGCAATCTAGAGATTTGATCTAATCAAATGCATCCCTAAATTGAATTTTTATACAAACACAGCAAAAGAGAACAGGGCAGAGATAAGGGTTTTTGTTTTCCCAGGGAGGGGCTGCCCTTAATATTTTTGGGAGCCTTGAACACTGCAAGGTGGGTAGGGCAATATTACATACAGAAGCAATTTGGGGGAAAATTTGTAGTGCTTCCTTGTTTTTTATATATGAAATCATCATCATCATCATCATCATCATCATCATCATCATTATCATGTTGTTGTTGTTGTTGTTGTTGTTGTTATCCAGTGCAGTATAAGGTTTAAGGTATGGGACTAAGGCTGAGGAGTCCCAGATTCAAATCCACCCTCAGCTACGGAAACTCATGTGACAATTTGGACCAGGGACTCTCTTTCTCAGCTCAGTCTACCTCTCAGGGTTACTGTTGCAGGGCTAAAATGAAGGGTGATCCCCATGTAAGCTGCCTTGAGTTCCTGGAAGGAGCATGGGTTATAAATGGACCGATAATAACTAAGAGCATATGTATTTTAGGACTTTCACTACAGTTCCCATGTGTTGTCCGCTTAGAGTGGTGGGACATTGTGTTTTCAGGAACCATGGTCAGAGGGCTGTAAAAAGAGTTGCTGGAGCCCAGACATACATTCCAAGGTTCAGAACTGGTCCTCCTTCCTTCCTTCCTTCCTTCCTTCCTTCCTTCCTTCCTTCCTTCCTTCCTTCCTTCCTTCCTTCCTTCCTTCCTTCCTTCCTCCCTCCCTCCCTCCCTCCCTCCCTCCCTCCCTCCCTCCCTCCTTCCTTCCTTCCTTCCTTCCTTCCTTCCTTCCTTCCTTCCTTCCTTCCTTCCTCACTCCCAATG
Organism: Liasis olivaceus; assembly: GCA_030867105.1. Taxonomy (NCBI): domain Eukaryota; kingdom Metazoa; phylum Chordata; class Lepidosauria; order Squamata; family Pythonidae; genus Liasis; species Liasis olivaceus. The sequence goes on from CM061350.1 coordinate 8,963,532, forward strand.
ATTTAGGAAGTCTCCCATAATAGTTAGTTTGTGAATATGCCCACAAAATGGCTTTAACATTTCCAATGAACCCCTGACCAGGCCTCCCACAACACACACACCAACCCTTCTCAAACACAATCTTACTAACAACCCTAATAAGTGCACACACCCCACGGGCACCCCCCCCCCCCAAAAACCCAGTTCTTCCAACTTGCCATTAAGTCTTCTGCTGTGAGGATAGCATAAGTTCTCCTGGGTGCCAAAAATATATGCCTCCCAGCTGAGAACCACTGGCCTAAATGGACCTTCATTTTAACCGAAGGCCACATTCTCTATTCCTATGATATGAATTCAAGAGCAGTTGAAAACAGGAGATTCCTCATTTTCTCCTTGGAAACACTGAAGGATGGTGTTGGACTGTCACACATACTTTATCTGGTTGGACTGTAAGTTCCAATGGAGCTGCTTCTGCTGTTTTCCGGGCAAACCATACCCCTTTTCCACCAGCTTTCCCATTCCCATCTGTAGTCATAAGCACACTAGATTAGGTCATGCAAACCTAATTCAACCCTCAGGCAAATGGAATTTGTACATTCTGGGTTTAAGTGCCACAGTTACACAAAGCACATATCAAAATAACTTAGACTGGGTGGGTAGGCAACCAGGAATTATCCAGATGCCCTGACAATTCCAAATGGTTGGACAACAGCAAATAATTGTGGGAATTGTAATCCAAAACATCCGGAAGGCCCCAACTCACCTATTCAAGTCTATGGTCAGACCACTCTGGAAGTATTGTGTATGGTTCTGATCAGTGTCCCTTAAGAAGGATATGAGAGAACTAGAAACAGTGCAAAAAACAAGGGCAACACAGATATCTGGAACAGCTTCCTTTGAAGAAGACTAGAGAAGTGGAGCTCCTTGGCATGAAATGGGGGAGAGTAAGGGGAGAAAGAGATACAAATTCATCCATGGATCTTACATATTGTGGATAGAGAAGAGAGAAAAACTAGGAATGGAGAAAATGCCTTCCATTAGGTCAAGGTCATCTATGGGAATGAAATGCAGAGAGATTTATTAGGGCTGACAGTGGGAAATACTTTTTTCACACAGCACACAGTTAAACTCTGGAATTTGTACAGTTGAACTCCGGAAGTAAGACATACATCTTAAGTCACCATGATCCTATGATCCTGTGGTTTAGCTCCTAGGGATCTTCAAGACTGCCTTCTCTACATGGAATCAACTTGTCTGGTGTAGGTTCTTTGCCAAAATGTATAACACTCCCCCAGGGCAGATCACCAACAAAGTTTTCTATGGTGCCTACTGTGTTATGAAACTCAGTCAGTAGGTTCAACAGGGGACTGGATATGTTCCTGTAGGATCAGACTATCAACAACTGTTAATATTGATGGCTCTTGTCTACCTCAGAAGCAGATGGCTTTGTATGCCAGTTGATGGGAAGAGACAGTGGAAGGAGGCTGTTGCCTTCTGCCCAGGATTATGAACTTCCCAAATACCTGCAGTGACACAAAATGGTGGCCCACAGCTTGATCCAGTAGGGCACCTCTTACATTCCTTTTACTGGTATACATACTCCTCAGTTTACTGGCTAAGTGGCAACTGATTTAAGGACTCAGACAATCCACCCTAGATCAGGTGGACCAAAGGCTCATTGTATTCCACATTCTGTTTCTCACACTGGCTAAGGAGACATTATTATGGAAGCAGACAAAATGGAGAGGAGGACCACAGTGGACAGCATTCAGTGGTTAATTGCCTCTGAGCTTGGAAGTTCATTTTAGGAGATGCATCCACCATGAAGTTATCAAATTCCTTCTGTAAGGTGCTATTGAGTTCAACAGCAGTTTCACCTGAGTAGACAAATAAACTCCACCAGTACAATTTATGTGGCTGCCTCATCTCTTTTGCTCTGACACTAGAGGCACCCACCCGATACTTCCTGCAACAAATTCTGCATAAATGATGAAGAATGCAAATACTTTAAGGGTTCACCGTATCACCCCACCTGATATTTTTTCCCCCATGGAACCTTAAGAAAAATAGTCAGCAACAGAGATGTTCTGACATTCTTTTATACTTCCCTTTTTTCTCTGTATGCCACAACAACATTTTTTCCTCTCTAATCTCCCCCCCACCCCAAAAAAAGCTGCCTTTCAAATCTTCCATGTAGTAGTTGGAGACATTAAGCCGTTTTAGAAATTTTGCTCAATGCTGGGGGTCTATACAATCAACCGGGTGTATACAGCCAAGAGAATCCCTGTTTTTGGGTCTTTGTGCCCACACCTACAAAGATGACAGCATGCTTCCTGCAAATCTTCACCTTTATGTGAAGCTTCCAGGGGATGGGTACCATTAGCCCCATACAACATTAAGTGTGCCATCTGGTTAGCATGTTACCATCTGCATAAGATTATTTCTCCACCAGTTCAGGTGTCTGGCAAAAGGAGATTGGGAAAGTCTGTGTGAGAGAAGAATGTGTCTCCGGCTGGATGTATTCATCCAAAGAGAACTTGAGGTGGGGGTCAGGGGTATGACAGCACTTTTCAAGTATTTGAATGGGTGTCCCAGAGAAAGTCAGGGTCTGTTCTGTATCATCCTATCATTCCACAGTGCAGAATATGGAATATGGAGTAAAGTTACTGGAAGGTAGATTTGAGTTCAATGTTAGGAAAAGTTTCCTATTTTAAAATAATAACAAGCGAAGAAAACGGGGGGGAATAACCCACAAAAATAATTATAATGCAAATACATATATTCTCAAAAAAAGAAACACATTATTTTAAAATTAAAAAATCAATAAAAAAATTTAAAAAGAGGAAAAGTTTCCTAAAAGGCAGAAGGGTTCAATAATAGAATTAATGTCCAAGGGAAGAGGTAGATGTGTTCCAGCAGAGGCTGCAAAACCGTCTGTGAGGGATGTTGTAGTCTATATTTCTGCATTGAGCAGAGAGTTGAATATGGTGATCTCAATGATTCCTTCCACCTTTATAGTTAGGTTCATGCAACAGGCTTACTGAGTAACCCATTCTCAGGACTTGCATTACACTTTGAATCATTAATCAAATGGGCCGGATTTGTGCAACAGGCTAAACCAGATGCACCATTAAGAAAATCCAACCAGGAAGACCAGAAGAATCATAGTGTCGTCAGATGCCTTTGCCCAAGAAGAGCACAACTGTGCATTTCCCCAGAAGAATGATGCTGTTTCTCACGGAAGATCTGCCTTCTCCCCTGGTTGGACAAGAAATGGACTCTGCTAACAAGAGGCGCAAATTGATTGTGCCTCCTTTTCCACTAATGCTTCTGAAAAGCCCAAAACGGTCATAACAATCACAGACCAGGTTATAATAAGAGAACGCAAACACACAGAGAGAGCCCTAGGTGAGCCCATTCTAAACACGCAAATCATTGCTTTGCTGAGAAATTCAAAGCCAAACAATTACAGTGATGCAGACAAGAGGCAAAAAGAATTCATACTCTTTATCTCCCTAATATATGTTTTTCTTTACCATCAACTCCATGATTTTACTCAGTGACAGTGCAGATATGGGGAGGGCAAGCCAGTGTAATGTAATGATTAAGGCTAAGAGCTGGGAGAGCCAAATTCTAGCCCTTGCTAAAACCTAGAAGCCGGCTGGGTGACTTTGAGCAGGTCACTCTCTCTCAGAAGTAAACTAGGAAGTGGAAGAGCATCTATATGCCAAGCTGAACTGGACCAGCATGGTTGTAATAGTCTGTGGGAATGACCTCGGGAGACAGGAGGAAGAGCTGCAGACAAGACAACCCTCGTGCAAGAGGTATCTCAGCCCACAAAAGAAGAAGAGGCATGGGAAGCATCTCAGAAAAGTCCCTGTCTAGTTTTCTGGAAAGTCACAGTAAAGGAGGGAAGAAATGTTCAGACCTGCAAGATTCTGTTACTGTAACCTTACAAAAAAGATAGTTTTAGTACTCATGGGTGGTGCTTTTTGTCTGCACTACCTTGAAGGGCTGACAATGGTAGATCAGAACCATGACTTTCATCATGCAAATGAACTGATTCAGACTGACTCTGTCTGTCTGTATCTTCATCCACCTGCCTACCTTCATCTACCTACCTACTGAGTGACTTACCTACTTACCTATTTATCTTCTACAGGTTCTTACAGGCTGTGCTTTCCATGTAGACTGCTCTGTAGTTCTCCTGAATGGTTGATAGCTGCCTAGAAATTATCTACCAGTCTCTTCCCTATCAATGATACTCAATGGTTCAGGGCACTGCAGTTACTAAGTCTCATCTGTAGTAGCTCCTCGGGATCCGAACAAGGCAATCTCTGGTTTAAAAGCCTCAATACTGAATCCTGTGCTTAATTTTTCTTAATGTTTATATATCTATGCACGCTCTTCAACAAGCCCCTTTCCAGAAGCCACTTTCTGGGCTGAGTCTGCAATGCTCAACTCCAGTTCTGGAACTCTGCTGGGATTAGCATCCGAGAAAGCAGGGAGCCCATGCGTTGCATGGCCCAAATCCTTTTGCAATGTGGGAAGTGCAGCCTTCCCCTTGCAAACTGTTTGCTATCTTGCAAATCCTTTGGCTCTGGTTAGCTCCTCCGAGCTTTGCAGCAGTCTCATTCTCCCCAGCTTGCACTTCCCAGGGTTTCTTTCATCTGGAGGGTTACTGCCACGTGTGGCGTGTTCTAAGTCACTGATTCATCTCTCAGCAGCCACATTATATTATTACCCACCTCCTCTTTTAGATGCTCTCTCTGTAAATATCTCCTCTTGCCCTTCTCTCCCTTATTCCTCCACCTAAGTAGTCCCGCACTTATTTTCAAGACCAGATTAGCTACATGGGGAAATCAACACAGATTGGTTCCTTATATCTAGCCTCGTTCTGTTCTCGAGGTTCTCTTACCCCCGCCCCCGCACAGCATATCACTCAAATCTAAGGCTATCTTTCTGGGTCAAAAAATTAAGTAACCTGCATTTTAACACTCTACTTAAATGTGCTCTTCCTCACTCCTTAGCCATCACCTGATCACTGTGTCTTTCTCTTCTTCGTAACTTTCCATGGCTCACCAAGTCTTGCAGTTAGTTAAATGCTAGAGAGATTTCTTCTTTAACCCCCCACCCACCAGCCTTCAGAAATGAGCATTTTTCCTTTGCTTCCTCCTGGGGTGCCCGAGCCAGCCAGGGTGTCATGCTTACCTGCAAAATGGTGTTTGTTGTTAGAAGCCAGGGCAAAAGCCACCTCATCACTGGAAGCCAGGGTGAAAGACATTGATTGAACCCAGATCTTGAAAACAGACAACATCAACTCCCTTGCGGAGTCCGTTGCAAGCAGCTTGGTTGACAGGAGATGGGAGTTGATTCTCCTTGGCTCGAGGGAAGCTTTATTAAAGACAGATCTGACGTCAGGTTGGACGGCTGCATATTTCTTCGGGAATAACTTTTCCTGCCTTCTTTTTTCTCTCTCCCTTTCATTTTGGTGATTCATCCCCACCTCCTGCTTTCTCGCTGTATTGCCTTTTGCCAGGAATTTCTTAAAGGAAAATTCACCACATATCATCAGCACAGCAAACTGTAATTTTAACACTCCAGTCCTGGGCTCAGGGTTCACCTATACTTATATTTATATATGGCTTCTCCCTGAGAGCTGGGTGGGCAGGATGGGAGGGAAATGAAGGCCCTTATCAGGAAGGGGTCGGTGCAGAGCTGAAGGGGTCACCTTTTCCAAGGTGAGCCTCCAGAGGTACAGATCCCTGTCCTCCTCTCCCCAAAACGTCTAAACATCTGACTTAAAATTGGTTTAAAGGTGACACCAATTCCTGGTCTCTTCATGCAATTTTTTGGGCATGATATGTAAGCAGTTCACCACCACCTTTGTCTTCAATGCTTCTTTTCAAACTCTTCCAATAAAACTTTTATTTGCTCATCAACACACATAAAAACAGACAGAGCTTCAATTGCACCATCGGGTCTACCATCTTGACTTTTTTGACCATATCCTGGGGACACCCTGGTGGGATTGGCCTGATCGTCTCATCCAAATACTAATGAAATCCAAATTCAAAAATTCAGTCAAGTGTTGCCTCCTGCTATGACTTTTTATGTACTTGATGTATAAATGTTTAATAATTTTGTACATTCAAGTGGAACAACTGAGATGAAAACATCAGAAGATAATATAGGAAATAAAGATAAAGTCCCTTTCAAGACAAGTTGTAGATTTCTTGGCAACAATATCAAAGGAGTTTGCCATTACCTTCTTCCAAAATGTTGTTTTTGTTCAGTTTCCCAATCTAGTTTACCGCCTCAAATTTCCTGGTGCTCTCCCATCCCAGATATCTAGATGCTGACATCTTGCTGGACAAAATGGCCTTCGTGTAGAATGCTTTTTAAAAATGAACACTTCAAAAAAAAAATGAGCAAAACAAAGCATCTCTCTAAAACTTCTGCCCCAAAACATACAGGGGAAGTTCCAGAAAATCCTGATTTCACTCACTGTCTAATTGACCATTGTGGACTTTGTCCCTTTCAGACACCAAAGTCTGCCCATCTTTGCCCCATACTAAGGCTGGTACAACAGCATGCTGCATCCTAAAATTGAGATAATAGTGCACTATGTTCATGTAATTATGAACATAGTCTTGTCTGTCTGCCTAGATTACTGCAATGCACTCTACATGGGCTTACTCTTGAAAACCACTCAGAAGCTACAGCTGATCCAGAACTCAGCTACGCAAGTAGTTATGGGTGCACCTATGAAAACTGGTTACTTGTAGGCTTCCATGTGTGAGTCAAGATGCTGATTGTGACCTATCAAGTCTTCACGGCAGAGGACGTGGTTATTTGGGGGACCGCCTGTCTCCAATGATTTCCGTTCATCCAATAAGTTCTAACAGGGTGGGCATGTTCCAGGTCCAGTCACTTAAGCAGCAGTATCTGGTGGAATCCAGATATGTACCTTATTGTCTTCTGGAACAGCATCCCCCCAAGATCCAGACGGCCCTGCCCCACCTATCTTCTCCTCTAGGCACTGGGCTTTGTGCCCATCTTGATTATTTTTTACTATTTGGAGCTGGATGAAGTTGCCTCGTGCATGACATGTTTTATTGTTTTTAATTGGGCAGCGGGGAAGTTGTTATGTGCTGTTTTAATCGGTGCATGCCACCTGAGTCTCATGTTGACTGGGCAACTATATAAGTTAAATGAATAAATAAATATACACTTGGGCTAATCTCATCCCAGACTATGAATGTTGAAAGCAGGGACCAGCACATTTTTTCCTGTCATGGATTGCAGTTAAACAATGTACGTTGTCTTCCAAGTGTGCTGAAGTGGCTGTAATGTGGTGGCATCATCAGAGCCACGAACATGAGAAGGGTAGGTATATAAATTGAAAAAATAAAATAAAATAAAATAAAATAATCATCCAAGGGTTGGGACTCACATTTTCAGCCTTTCGACTCACATTTGGATGGTGTAGATCAGTGTTTCTCAACTTTGGCAACTTCAAGATGTGTAGACTTCAACTCCCAGGATTCCCCAGCCAGCAAGGCTGGCTAGGGAATTCTGGGAGTTGAAGTCCACACATCTTAAAGTTGCCAAGGTTGAAAAACACTGGTATAGATCTGTCAGTCTAGTTTGTCTTCTATTCAGGTGGATCCTTTGTGACCGACCTTGACCACCACATTGGCCATTTTCAGCATAGGCAAGCTGCCTGTAGTAGTCATTGTGTGAGTGTGCCTTGGTGGGTTACTACTTCATTACATCATATTGCTTTTTGTTCTTGGCTGCCATTTTAGTTTTGAATTATATGTCTGCATTCTACATTTGAAAGTTTTGGGTTGTGGCCTCTGTCTGGATGCTGCCCAGAGTCACTGAGTGGCATATCAATTGAAATAAATAAATAAATTTCTAAATGTGGCTCAGATACAAACAAATTGGGATGCTTAGTTCTCTTCTTATAAGTGGGCCTAATTCTTCCTCACCATTTCCACCCTACCCAATCCTAAAGCCTACCCAACAGGAGAGAGATTTCAAGGGTAACGAGGAGGTGAGCGGCATTTCCCAGCTCCAAACTGGCACCTTTCAGATTCATAACCAGCATGGACAATGGTGGTACTGGCTGAGCATGATGGAAGTGGTAATCTAACACATCTGGTCAGCAGCTGGTTGGGAAAGACTAATGTGAACAGATTCCTTGCATGGAGAACCTCCAGTTCTAAGCAAGAACTTTGATATCTACTTGCTGAGTCTGTGCATGTGGAAAGTGCCTCTCTGCACTGAAACGAGTGAGTGACATCTCCAGTGACATAATCCAGGCAGAGACCCTCGTCCTTTGTGAAAACGGAGCCATAGTCTGATCTAATTTGAGGCTGATGTGCAAGATAAGAGCACAGCCACGTGCTCCAGTTCATCTCATTGGAAAAGAAAACTCAGAACAAAGTGGCAGTGGTAAAATGTGAACCAGGTGAGCAAAGTTCAGATTGGAACAGGGAGAGTCACCAAGCCATGGCAGTCATCCTGCTTGCTTCCTGGGAAACCAAGTCTGTCAAATGCTGCTGGGGCATGACCCCAACACATGAAGTAATGCATATTTCTTGCTATTCTGCAAATGTAGAAAAAAGAAACAGCCAGTGATCTAGGCTTGGTAAACCATCAGCTCTGAAGGCAATAACCACAGAATATTTCCTCTTTCTAAGAGAGTGGAAAGATTTATTTTAGGCTAAAGGCTGAAAAATGTTTCAGGCCCGAGAGCTACACTGGAAAATTCAGCATGCCTGGTTATACAAACACTCATTTATATATCACTGATAGATGCAAAATGCTTAGCAGACAGAATGTGACAAATTTCATCTTCAGAATTGTTCAGTCTAGCGATGAATATAACCCAGTCCAAGAAACCACATCAATCAAGCAAAAAACACATCTAAAATCCTGAACAAGAGTTCTTCATTTTCTTAAAAGTCAAAGTGCTGGCTGAGAACTTCTCTGAGAAGGAGCTACTGTGGAAAAGACCCCACCATTCCATCTAGGATAAGTTCCTGGGAGGGATTCAGAAGAGCAAAGCACCTTCAGGGTTGAGTAAACAGGAAATTTCCAGCTGTGGAAATAACATGCGTGGAAAAGTTTAAATGCGCCCTTCTTTCAACACTGCTGCCCCAGTTAAACTCATGTTCATACTCTAAACCAGTGTTGTCCAAACCTGGCCACTTTAAGATGAGTGGACTTCAACTCCCAGAATTCCCCAGCCAGCCATACTGGCTGGGGAATTCTGGGAGTTGAAGTCCACTCATCTTAAAGTGGCCAAGTTTGGACTACACTGCTCTAAACCCAGGGTGGGAAATGGGATTCCATCTGCAGCCCACATCTAACTCAGGACTTATCTGAACAGGCAGGGTAAGGTCCAGAGAAAAGGGTTGAGCAAAAAGAGGTTTCATTACATTCTGTCCCCTCTTGATGATGAGAACCAGTATGGTTTAGTGGTTAGAATGCTGGATTAAAAGTGGTGAGATTCATATTTATATATGCATACATACACACACACACACGTACATACACACAAATAATGTTTAGTACTGGGGGTTTAATTTTTTTTCTGTTTTTTTCCCCCCTCTTCTATTTCTCGGTTCTGTTTTGTTCCTGTATGAATTGTCTTTAGTACTTCATTGTTTCTTTCTTTTTTTCATTCGTATTTTTGTACTCTGTTCTTCCCCCCCCCCCTTATCTTTATCTTTATTTATATTTCCAATTTGTCACCACCCATCTCACTGCAGAGCGACTCTGGGCAGTTTACAGTAAAAAGAATAAATATTAGTTAAAATAGAATAAATATGAATTAAAATACCTCACAAGAAGACTTCCGATGTAAATAATAATCATCTTGCTATAAAATACAATAAATTGAGGGGGGGGAATGTGGAGAGATTCTGTTTCAGGTCCAGATCCAGTGAGAACCTGGACCTTTTCTGTCTTTGAGATTCCTACTTATAATAAAAATGAGAAAGAACAACTAATGAAAAGAATGTAAGACACGGATCTCCTCCCTCACATTTCAATCGTGAGAAAGTACCAGGCAAAGGGGTGGGAATTTTTACAAGGGAGAGGGCTGCCTTTTGCAATTAATTTTTTAATCCCAGTGGCAACATGCTGCTGACTTTATCTGGGCTTGGAAGCTAAACAGGATCAGACTTGGTTAGATCTGGATGGGAGACCTCTAGGAAATCACGCACTTATAGCCTGATTAGTAAACTGAATAAATATCCTGGAGGAAGGCAAGAGCAAAGCACTTTCAAATTGTTGCCAGGAAAACCACATGAATGGGTCCCTGAAATCCCAAACAATCAAACTCCCTTTGAAGGAGATTTTATCTTATATTCCAGCAAGTTCACACTGGAAAGTCAGTCTGCATGTTGTTGTTGTTTAGTCGTTAAGTCGTGTCCGACTCTTCGTGACCCCATGAACCATATTGCGCCAGGCCTTCCTATCTTTCACTGCCTCCCTGAGTTTGCTCAATTTCATGCTCATTGCTTCAGTGATGCTATCTAGCCATCTCATCCTCTGCCGTCCTCTTCTCCTTTTGCCTTCCATCTTTCCCAGCATCAGGGTCTTTTCCAAAGAGTCCTCTCTTCGCATTAGGTGACCAAAGTATCTGAGCTTGAGCTTCATTATCAATCCTTCCAATGAGCAATCAGAGTTGATTTCCTTTAAGATTGACTGGTTTGACCTCCTAGCAGTCCAGGGGACTCTTAAGAGTCTTCTCCAGCACCACAGTTCAAAGGCATCAATTCTTCGGCGTTCAGCCTTCTTTATGGTCCAGCTCTCACACCCATACATTACTACTGGAAAAACCATAGCTTTGACTATGCGGATCTTTGTCGGCAAGGTGACGTCTCTGCTTTTTAATATGCTATCTAGGTTTGCCATAGCTTTCCTCCCAAGGAGCAAGCGTCTTTTAATTTCATGGCTGCAGTCTCCGTCTGCAGTGATCTTGGAGCCCAAATAAATGAAGTCTGTTACTGCTTCCATTTCTACCCCTTCTATTTGCCAGGGATTGATGGCTTACATCAAAGATCCTCATCAGCAACCTATTGGTTTGGAAGCAGATTTTCTTTCTTCTCAGTCAGTGTTTCTCAACCTTGGCAACCTTAAGACGTGTGACTTCAACTCCCAGAATTCCTCTGGGAGGAAAGCTGGCTGGGGAACTCTGGGAGTTGAAGTCCACACATCTTGAAGTTGCCAAGGTTGAGAAACACCGTTCTAAGCAATGAGGCAAATGGGTAAACCTGTTCCTAACACAGAAAGCAAATCAGTTAAGATTTTTTTTTTTAAAATTATTCATCAATTCTGTGGAGAAATAATTTTTAAAAGGACAGGGAATTGAAGCCTGCCAATGTAAAACTCAGACATTGCAGGAGGAGAGCAGTTTTAGTCTATACTGGCAAAAAACATCAAGAGCTGAAGAAAACCAGTGCCTTTTAAGAAAACACTCCGACTGAATGTATCTTAGCCGAACAACTAGTGAGTTTATATGACGGGAAGATTATGGGTTTTCCCCCTAAATAATTAACAATTTATCTTTAAAATAGTAGGATTATCTTGGATTCGCTGAGAATGCAGTAATGAGACAGACAGGAGTTTTCTATATTTATTTTTCTTGGAGCATCTGAAAGGTGGGATCACATTCCTTTTTGGGTAAATGCAACATATTTTAAGTGTACTTTTATTCTTAAGAACAGTATGTCCTCAATAGGCAGGGATAAACAATTTCTTTCTAGGTGAACATGCTTATAGAGGTAGGAGAAGCTTGCTACAAGCTTCTAGATTTCTATGCTTGTCTGGTAACATTTAAAACGGGGTTGTGTAGCTATTCACCCCCTATTGTTTGTTTCAGGCAGTGAAGAGACTGAAACAGGAACTCCTTTATAGCTCAGCCTTTTAGGCAATGCAGTCACTTGGATGGGATAAACAAGGAATTTATAGACTTTTGTAACTACAACTGGGTATAGCACTTAGGTGATCTTATCTGGGATGGGAAGCTAAGCAGGCTTAGCCCTGATTAGTATTTGGATGGGAGATTTCCAATGAGTGTGAAGGCTGTAGCTTGGACTGGGAAGGTTTTTAAAAAAAAAAATGGAAGAAAATGATAGCTTTTCACCTGTACTGCTGGCAAGCAAACTACAGTATGTGTCCATACAGTTACAAGGTCTTCACCTTATCATATAAGTACTATTGTTCAAGTTTTACTGTAATTGTCAGTTTTCCCACAGTTCTCTTCCTCTACCTACCTACTCCTTTCTCTTAAAGCCACCACCACCACCAGGCTGAAAAGCCATGGTTAAAGCCAAGGGGCAACCAATCTGAGATGAAAGTAGGATTGGTTGGCACTGCGTGATGCTATCAGAGTTGATGTGGCTGTGATTTTCAGCTTTTTTTAAAAAAAATTGCAGGTGAGGGTTACTCAGAATAAATATGTAAGTAGTTTATGGATTAAAATGTCCAAGAGAGAGAAAGAGAGAGAGAGAGAGAATGAAAATGGTCAGTTAGCATTTTCTCACAGAATTTCAGTGGCGTATTCTGGTGGTTACAAGAATGGGGTGGAAGGAAGCCCTTGTGGGCTTGGTCAAAACTCGCCACTTGAAGCAACTGGTTTGACCACCATCCCCCAACCTGGTGCCTTTCAGAAGGTGTTGGATACATCTCCCATCATCCAGCAGGAGCCATATTGGCTAGACTGATGGAACTTGTGATGTAGTACTTTGGGAAGCAACCAAGTTTATTTATTATTTATTTTACCAGGCTTATAAGCTGCTCTAACTGTTGACCAACTTTCAGCACCTTACTATTTTATCGTGCATAAACAGGATTGAAACAACTACGAAAATAGAACCAGATAAATAACAACATTAACATCCATGAATTTAACACAAAAATAAGAAAATATTCCTATGCTGGGAAGCATATAGTCATATATTCCTATGCAGGAGGAATCTCTCATCTCCCCCAAAAAACCTTGCTGACATAATCAGATTTTCACTACTTTCTGAAATCCCCAAAATGTTGGGGCAAGTTTAATATCTGGGAGGGACACTGATCCAGAGAAGGGGGCAGTGACCCAGAAGGCTTCTGAGAGGACATTTTTAAGAGGGGGAATCTGAAGGGACCCTGCTCTTCCCAAACTAACTGGGTACGCAGATCCTCTTAGGAGCAAGTGGTCCTGTAGATATCCAGCTCCTGAGCCATGAAAGGCTTTAAATGTAACCACCACCATCACCACCCACCACCACCACACAAGCACCTAAAAGCCAACTGGGAACCAGTGCAGCTCTCACAGTAGCCATCTCACATGAGTGAACCGAGGTGTGCTCATGACTGCTCAAGTCATGGCATTCTGGACCTGTTGTAGTTTCCAAATAGTAGACTCATGTGGAACATGTTGTAGTACTCTACACATGTGTTGGGGAAAGCTGAGCTAGACCTAGATAATGTGTGATGTCACCACATCAGTTGTTTTTGTTTTTAACCCTTTTCTCCATGGAATTGGTTTCCTGGTTTTGACTCATGTTCTTGTTTTGGGGAAAACCACAGGATCTTTTTGTATTTGCAGTTCTCTGACAAGGGAAAGGTCTGTGAAAATGCCCCTGAGAAACTAACTCTAGAAGCTTTTAAAGGGGCTAAAAAAAGGTCCAAAAGCAAAATTAAACATTCCTCATGTCTCACTAATCTGGACACAGGTCAGTTTGGCAAGTGCTCATATGTTTGGCCTTCTCATTTTCTTACCTGCCCACACTGCTGATGTGTTTTCCTGCCAGAGTGTCCTCTTCTTGGTCCTTCAACTTGAACTCAAAAAGAGAAGGTGGCTCCAGTCCCAGAACCTCCAACTCCTTCCTGAAAAAAGAGAAACAATCCATAAAAATCCACCTTAATTCCTTTTTTCTTTTTGTAGCTACATAAGAAAGAATAGAGCTACATAGTGAATTTTAGTTTGATCAATGATCAGTAGATTAAGCAAAAACAGTTACAGAGAAAAAGAAGAGCGTTCAGACTTGCATCAGCTTTTGCCTTGTTTTCATTGTGTCCAAGCAAAGTTTAACCACCATACAGGTGATTGTTTCAGACCTGAGAGAAGGTGGTTCATATGATAATCCATTCTTCTTCAGTACAAATGCAGCAGGAATCAAATATAACTATTTTGGATATTCCTATAGAAGTTACAATAATGGCCCGTTTCTGTCTCCCCAGATGAGCTCGGCCAATGGGGTTTTAGAATAGCTATCCTGCAAAAAGGCAGAGGTAAGAAGGATGCGTGTGTGACCCTGAAAAATGCTTTTCTCAGCCTAAGGAGGTTTAACTATTTTGCTGGTTCCCAAATACCCTTTGCAACTGAAGTTCTGTTGCTCTGAGACAACCAGTTGACTTCAGCCTGATGCTTCATATCATTTAATCCTTCAGAGAATGTTTGTTTAGCCTGTTCACATCCCACAGTTATTAAAAATTCTGCTGATGCTAGACTTTTTTTTTCCTATTGCATCATTCTACTGTACATTGAAGAGTCTTTATCAAGAAAAACTAGAGTCAATCATCCTGTTGGGAAAAACTAGATCTTCAACCAGTAGCTAACCATCAGCCACATCAACCGTCACCCATATCTCAGCTGAGATCCACACCATGATAGCAAAGCACCATAAGACTGTGGAGCTATTTCTCATAGCAAGATTACATTATTCCCTCCATGAGCATAAGTAAAATAGGGCAAGCTTTTCAAAAGGAGGATTACATAATGTCAGAAGTGAGTGGGAGGGAGCTGTGCTTCAGAAAGAGGAAAGGGCCAGGGTAGGAAAATGGGAGAAGCAGAACTGAAAGATGGGCAGGATCAGGGGAAGAAAGAAAAACGTTACATATAAAAAATCCAAACATGTGAACCCACATTTCAATTAAAAAGTGCTATATCTACAAAGAGAGAAAGAGGAAGAAAACATTATTTGGGGGTTAAGAGTTAATCATACATAAATGAAACCCCAATACAGGATGTACAGTAGCAAAGGGTCACCTAAGTCCAGTAGTCAAGTACACTTCCCCCGCGCAACCCGGTTTTGTAGGCTCAACCTTGGGACTCATGGAGCCCCATATAAGCCTGTAATCTGGGGCTCATGGATTGTCTCCCCTTTAGGCAAGTCCATGAGACCATAACACTCCATTTCTGGGGAAGGAACAGCAAGCTTTGCAGAGGAACATAGCACTTCAATCTGCTCAGGAATGTCACACACTAAAGAATCATTCTTCATTTGTTTGTTTTTTCAAACAACTTGTTTCAGAAGATGAAACAATACTTAGAAAAGAAGCAGAAAAAAGGCACTTTTGACTGAGCATTAGAGAATAATAGAGAGAGCCAGTTTGGTGCAGTGGTGAAGGCATCAAGCTAAAAACCAGGAATCCATGAGTTCTAGTCCTGCCTTGGATCTGAAGCAAGCTGGGTAACCTTGGGCCAGTCATTCCCACACAGCCAAAGGAAGGAGGCAAGGGCAAGCCGTTTCTGAAATCTTGCCAAGAAAATTGCACGGACTTGTCCAGGCACTCACTAGGAGTCAAAAACTGACTCGAAGGCACACATACATTGAGAAAGAGAAGGATCATGAATTCAGCTCAGATGTCTTAGCACAACTAATTCCCAACCTTTTCCTTTAGGCAGAAGGAAAATTTTGGAGAACCATCACACTACCACATAAGGAAGGGATCTGCAATCCAATGGCCACAGGCACAACAGCAAACATAAAATTAATCAAGGTGGAGTCTATGGTGTCCCTGGTTTAAAAAATGCATTTATTGTTAAAGCTAAATAAAATGGCCAAAATCTTATGGCATCTTTGTATTCCATGACAGGGCATAATAGTTCCACTCGATTCTGTATTTGTTCAGACTTTGAGGTCTGCTTTGAGGACTGGGTCCAGTTTAGGACCATTTATTGCAAAAAGAAATTGAAACAGGATCAGAGAATGCCAGCAAGGACGGCTGTGAGATTAGAAATGAAGTCTGTGAAGGCTGAGGAAGGAACAGGGTTTCGGCCTTGAGAAAAGGGGGGATATGATAACATCTTCAAATAGCTGGAGGGATATCACCAGAAAATAATCATGGCTCTCTGTCATTGCAACTGCAAGGCACGGAACAGTGGTGTAAATTATGAGAGCACAGATGTTGGTTGGATGTTAAGAAGATTGCCTAAGGGCAGATAAATGGTGCCAGTCTGAGTAAACAATGCTGAGACATGGTGTGACATCTTTCTCTTTGTTCCCTTTTCATGATTAGCAGAAGCCTTGGCCAGGTCTATAAACTTTATTAACTGATTTTTTTTTTTTTTTAACTTTCATAAAGCTTTTGGACAGAGGTGGTTCTAATGTTCATTCATGGAATCTCCAGAGAAACTCAGTCTACTCTCCTCAGTCTACACCAGTGTTTATTCCCCATGTTGGCTGGGGAATTCCTCATGCTGGCTGGGGAATTCTGGGAACTGAAGTCCATGCATCTTAAAGTTGCCAAGGGTGAGAAACACTGGTCTAGATCAACTCTCTTATACTTGATGCCTTTCGGTTTCAATGGACATCAATTCCCAGTGAATTGATTTTGCCTACATTCAGTACTGAATGATGTAATTGTGGTGAAAGGAAAGGGAAATGTTAAAGAGAACAAGAAACTACATTGCAGAAATGAAAAATGTTATGGGTAAGTAAAACCTAAATCGTGTTGACAACCAACCTGGTCTGTGAAGCATTTGGGGCTGTGATGTTCAAATCTCGCAGCTCATGTGCCTGTTCCTGTTTAAAAGAACTTGTAACTGTTCCTATGTTGAAGAAAAGGCAAGACACACAAGTGAACACTCCAGACAATTCCAGATTTCACAGCCACTTTCAAAAAAGATTGGAGAAAGAATTGATTGAAACTTTATGTACAAGAAACACATGAATAATCAATAACACCCAATATTGTCCTTCTGAGACTGCCTTCCTCCTTTTTGGAGGATCAACTGTTAAAGAATTCTTGAGGAAACTCTAACAAGAGATGTTGGTTTTTTTAAAAAAAAGAAAGAAAAAGAAATTTGCATCAGCTATCTAAACTGTTGGCTTGTCCTGAGATTGTGTAGAATTAAAGTAAACTGGATTCCATTTAACCCCCTCAACCTCACCCCTATGGATCCTGTCCAGGAATTGCAGCCAAGAACCCCTCTGCTTAAAATCTTCTAGTGTGCTTTACAAGGTACAAACAAGTTGCTTCATTGTTTCTATGCGGTGACACATTTGTGCATCTCTTAGGAATCTGCCTTGATGTGTATTGACAAAAGAAATCTGCTGTCCTTATGGCTCCAAAGAATTAGCCTGAGATGCCTATGAAAAAGCACTTGATGTCTTCATATTTTGTCCTTTAGTTTTGGGTGGTATGCATTTTATTCATTTTACTTCAACCCACCCAATTTCCAGATTTATAATTGGTAATAATTAACAAATCAATTTATCTTTGTAACGTATAAGATAAGCTTCTATTTTATTCTTCACTTTTTCCATTTGCATACACTTTGTAAACTCTGCAAGTTTTGCAGTTTTGTCAGGGGTACTCAGATTGAATCACGTGGAAGTCATTAACATTTTTGTTCCTGCCACTAAACTAACAATCAGTACCAGATGATCTCCCCAATATTACGTAGTTTAATTGCTTTTCAAAACAATCTTACCAACTTTGGTTTTTTCTCTTCTTTAGCATCACTCAGTATATTCACAGGTGGCCACACAATCTTCAGGACAAGATTTACACACCCAGAGTGCTTCTGCACATCAGTAGACAACAGGCTGTGCAATTTTTTTTTAGGTGAGACAAGGGCCCAATCAGCCTTGGAACTAGGGGCTGATGATCACATCTAAAATGTAGTGGGAAGAACCAGGACAAAAATAACATTTGATTTCATTCCATTTATATTTGAACTTAATTAAAACTAGGATTAAATTATGACTCCCCAAGTGCAGGTTTAATTACTTCTTCCTTCTATTACATTAAAAATGACTATTTAGTAACAGCTTTTGAAAATATCCAGGAGCTCCATCCAAGCCCTTCAGAGGCCCTGTGCAGTCTTAGGATCTCAGTATGAAGTGGGTTAAGAGTCATCTGACTCCAGAGCCATCCATAGGACGTTTTGGCCAAAATGCCAAAAGCTATGTTGTGTTATCTCAATGTAAGCCCCACCTCTTCTGCACCATGGGTGTACAAAAGAAACAAAGCTTGTATTGTATCATTGCAACACTACTTTTGTCATTTAACACACACACACACACCAAGATACCTCTGTCTCACTCTTTGTATACAACTGCATGTGGGGTGAATCTCAACCTTTTCATTCTGAGAAGAAAAGAGATCTGCAGAGACTCCGTTCTGGAATTCAGCAGCCTCTTTTTTTAAAAAAGCAAGACCTTGTTAACATTTCATATTCATTTGTTGTTCAGCTCTATTGCCTCTTAGGCTGTACATCACTTGGGACACTTCCCCCTGCCTATCATGGATTCCCCATGCATAGTAATGGCTGGGGCCACTCATTTCACAGCCATTTAATTCCTAAATGCTCTGCTAAATTCACCAAACCTTGGACCAATCTGCTTTTAAGAGATCCCACAGACCTTACCATCCTGGGATCCTTCATCATCAGGATTTGGCAATGGACATTAGCAGTTCTCAGTGCACACCAAACCACAAACTCTTCTTCCCTCATCTCTCCTTAGACTCCTTGCAACTGAGCCATCCTTTCCTCATCTTATTTTTCTCTGGACAACGAGCATCTGCTCTGAATTGGCAGAGTTTTTATTTGTGCTTCCGTTGCAACAGTAGATTGAATGCCTTTACCCTGAACTTGCTAGAAACAATGAACTTACTTTGGACTATTAGAAAACCACAGAATGAGGTCAGTCAATGCTTATTGAAGAGCAAGATTCCAGATTTCAATTCCGTATTTTCACAAAGTCAGAATCAGTGTTAGTTCTAAGCCTGGGACATAAGCTTGAAGGTGCTTTGACATGGGATCTGTGCACCAGTTGAAAGCAGCCCCGTCTCTGTATGATCCAATAATATTGGCCAAGTCTAGGAGATACATTCATTCATTGCTGACTTGGCAGCGGCATATGTGAAATCAGAGGCAAGCTGGTCTTTTAGTTTCAGTCACAGCAGCTCTCCAGAGCTTGTGGGTGGTCCAAAACTTTGCCTTCTCTGGCCTCCCTAGCTATTCAGCTGCCAAGAGGTTCTTCTCAGCATTCTGGGTTAGTGAAAGAGAGGATAATGGTAGGCCCCCTTCTAGCTGTGATGGTGTGGAAGTTTAATGACAATCCACTGAACTAGTTCTATAGCAGGAGGAGAGAACCTCTTTGCGTCCAAGGGCTGCAGGGAGCAGCGACAGCAATGCCACCCTAGAGGGCATGATCCACATTCGGGGCTTCGTCTCCAGTGGAGAGTCGCAGGGTGGTTTATTTTGGTGGGAAAGTAAATTAGATGAGCTCAGAATATTGGAGACATAACATACTTATTTTGTTTTCCATTCCTATAGCTAATTTGAAAAGCTGCCCCACCAAACACTGGCAGCAGGCTTGGAAGGAGAAGGAAGTGGAAACAGACTGGAGGCTGCACACCAATGGCAAAGATTGCTCCATGGGTGAGTGGGGTGGTGGTGGGTGGGCCTGCATCTGTGCCCAGGGAGGGATATAATTCTAGAAACAACCAGTCCAGCAATTCTACCAGCCTGTACCCTAATGCTGGGTGATGCTTTGTCCCAGAAGTTTGATTAGAAGGTGCTTCTATCTGCTGTGCAAACTGAATCCACTTACATTCCAAATGGGTCTGGTGATTCTACTCCAGTCATCCAAGCTGACGCCTCAGTGCAGAAAGTCAGGTCGAGTCAGCCCCGATTCTGTGAACCGAAATATTGAATTGACTTGATTTGCCAAACTGATCAGAATAATCATGAATCTGAACTGAGCTGACCATTTGAATTAGACTGCGGCGAATCTACACACACCTACCATATATGAGTTTTCTCTCTTTCGTAAGGTCTTACCAAAGAAAGAATAGAACCAGTAGCAAAATGTTGCTGTATAATCTGTTTCACCTCCTAACAAGAATTATTTTAGACTTCCAAGAACACCTTCCTCTAGAATTGTTCATGTTATCCATCTTATCTATTCCCTCCATTAGTCATTTTCCCTTATAGGTGCAATTTCATATGCTGGGGCTTCTAAGCCTTTTTTAACTTCATATTAGCTCCTCACCCCCTTAGGATTTTTAAAAACACCTTCTTATTCTTCTGCAAACTTAAATATCACTCACACTCTCTTGTTTCTCTGCAGCCTCATTTTGGCCTCAGTTCTGCACTCCTTGCTATCAAAGGAGGTGAAAAATGCCTGGAAGAGATTTATCTGCTTTGGCCACATGTTCCATTCATTAAAGATTGTACATTTGTAAAGATTGTAAAAATGTAATTCATACCATTCACAAAGAGTGAAATACTCAACATTTAATTGGAATTCCGTCTTCCATCTGTTGGTTCAAGCGTGATGCCCTGGGAGCCACCGAAAAGAGGTTTCTTCTATTATTTACATGACAGCCCTTCAAATCCCTGAAGTGGATGGTTGGTCAAGATCATCTTGAACCTAGTTTTCTTTTCTAAGGTGCTGACTATACCACCTTCTTTGATGTCATCTGAAAATTTGAGGGAGGGCCATCCCTTCTATATTTTTTTTTCATCTGAAATGACTTCTGCCTGCTTTTTAAATAAAGTAAGTGGCATTTCTGCTTGTTATAAAAACCAATGCTTGGTTCCATGGTTGAGGGGGAAAGAGAAAGAGGGAAAGAGAGGAGAGGAGAGGAGAGGAGAGGAGAGGAGAGGAGAGGAGAGGAGAGGAGAGGAGAGGAGAGGAGAGGAGAGGAGAAGAGAAGAGAAGAGAAGAGAAGAGAAGAGAAGAGAAGAGAAGAGAAGAGAAGAGAAGAGAAGAGAAGAGAAGAGAAGAGAAGAGAAGAGAGGAAGGAAGGAAGGAAGGAAGGAAGGAAGGAAGGAAGGAAGGAAGGAAGGAAGGAAGGAAGGAAGGAGGAAGGGAGAGAGAGAGAGAGAGAGAGAGAGAGAGAGAGAGAAAGAAAGAAAGAAAGAAAGAAAGAAAGAAAGAAAGAAAGAAAGAAAGAAAGAAAGAAAGAAAGAAACTCAAATTCCTCTTCAACTGCAACTGCAAACAAACAAAATATTTCCTGGAAATTTACTTATGTAACTTGGATCTCTTATTTCTGCTATATGAGAGTTTCAGCTCACAAACTGCTGAAATACTCTACCAAGAGGCAGAAAAACAATTTTAGGGTGGGTATGAAAGGGATCTTTCCAAATTGGCCCATAGAAATCAGTCTGCAACAGTGGAATCCAAATCTCACATTTTAAACAATTCCAGTTTGTGATAAAGTTGTTTACTATCTTGGTGACATTTTGGAAATGCAATATATCAATACAATATAAATAAAATCAGTGATAAATAAGGTGTATTTTAACTCACTCTGTAGCCTTGAAATCTAAAGGGAAAGCAGAGTCTTCATGGCTTCAAGGGCACTGATGGTGAGAAATATTTTTCCCAGAGGAAAGAGATTTAAAAGATCAGACCAGTTTTACTAACTGGTAAATATACAATAGAAGCTCATCAAGATAATCAAATAGTATCTTATGAAGGTCACTCTTCATAATGAAGGATGAAACTAATTATTACCAGCTGTACTGCAAATTCTTGGGGAGCTGAATAGCCCTGGCATTTCCAGAACGACATATTTCTGTTTATATTTTACACTCTGGCTTTTCAATGGAATTTTTGCAGCCATTCCAGCAATACTGCAAGGAGGTACTTTTTGTGTGTGTTCACAGTCATGCTGACTTTACAGCTAATTGATTGTGTCTCTCTTATGCCTTATTGCACAACCCCCTCATTCTGGGAATTGTAGCAGTGCACACATGAGAACCAATCACCCAGACCTCCATGGGTGGATTTCAGGTTGTATTTGTCTGTTTCAGGAACCCACATAGCATTCCATAACAAGAGTCAAAGAATACCCATTCTTCATAACCAATGTCAAATTCTAGGGCATTTGAGTGTTTAGATTTTTCCACATGATTAACTACGTCTGAGCACTGCATTTTTTAAGTGAAAGTCACTCTCCTTCTCACATTCCAGCAGCAATTCAGTTTAGATTGGACTCTGTTAATCCAGTGTAATTGAGTTAATCAGCTGGAATCAATAGGGTCCTGGAACTCAACTCATATGATGCATAAATGAAGAGAAGAACTGGGGGACAGATTGCTATTTTCAAACATCTCAAAGTTTCTGTGGCTCTAGAGGTTGGGCTGGAACCAATGTGTAGAAATGGTAGGGGAGTCAAGTTGGGTCTAGCTTCCTAATGGAAAAGTTACTTGCAAGTGTAAGCACTCTTTTAGGCAGTACTGGTCTCTCTTTTAAGGGAAAAATGGAAAGCAGGGGAGGGTTGGCTATCTGTCAGGAGTGATGCAGCTACCCCAGAGCCCTTGGATTTTCCAGCTAAAGGCATCAAGTAGAATAAGATGAGCCTCCGGCTGAACTGAGAGCAATTTTAAGGTAGTCCTCCATCAGTGCCTTGTCAAGCTTCATCAACTTGGGCTTGAAGAACCAAGGCCCATTAACCATTAATGGGAGCTTGCTGGGTGACTTTGGGCCAGCCTCTATTTCTGGGTTTAAGGGCTGTTAGCAGGATAACATGCGGAAGAATGGGAAGATTGGTAGACATGGCCGTGAGCTTCTTGCAATACAAAAATATGAATTGTGTAGATATTTCACTTTAATGTATATGAATGGGGCTTTAAATCTCTACTGAATTTATGGATCCTTTCCACGTTCAACTGAAATATGGAAAGGGTTTGGATTGGAGCTAAATGATTTCCATGTAAGTTCTATCACTTTTTCAGATGACCTTCTTCATCTGGTCTTACTCTAGCAGCCAGATTCTACTACAAAAACCATAGGGGAATTTGAACTGGCAACTTAATTTTGGATGAGAGGAAGGTTGAGGATTCCAGGTTTCCAAGTTAGGATATACACTTTGGAACATTTAAGAAATAGCCTCAATAAAATTTGAGGTTTGGCTTGGAGCTTAAATCCTTGATGACTTATGTACACAATAGATAAAACAGGCCAAGTGAAGAAACCTTCTGCCCCGCTGTTTGCTGGATGGAAAGACTGGGTGGGAGTGTTGAACTTGTCATGTTAGGAAAGCAGAATTGATATTTTTATTACAAAACCAGGAAGAAAAACAACACGGCTGCAGCCCAACTAAAGGCTACTTAAATTACTTTTTACTTAGTATACAGCAATTCAACCAGGTAAATGTGTGGCCTTTGAAAGGTTTAACTAAGAACTTTTCCAAAGGTTGCCTCTAAACTTGCAATTGTTCATGTGGCAGAAGATCTTCTACACAGTGATGGTCATCCAGTCCAAGGTAGATTTGAAACAGTTGGTGGAGGAAGTTACATCAGAAAACGAATTGCAACTTGCCCAAGTGCAAGAGATATTGGTCATGCACCAGCAGCCAACCTTACAAGATATCCTCATTTTCTTTTCCCATTGCAAGGAATATCTTGGCCTGAGAAATCTCTACTGCCTTCTCTTATGCCTTTCCAGAGAGAGAGAAAACTAAAATAGAGAAGAAAACCTCAGAGACCTCTGTGATTAACTTGAGGTTCGGTGGTGTGAAGAAGAATGCAAACGTAACCCTGTGGGATGCCTGCAAATGTCACAGAACTGCTGTCAAGAGACACATCTGCCTGTAGAAAACACCCTCTGTATTTCCAGAAAATCAGATCAGACTAATTAGTGGCATGGAAGGAGCCAGGGCTGATCAAAAGAGAGCCATTTGCATTTTCTTTTAAAAAGCCCTGCATACTGGAGGAAAATATGTAAAGTGTGTCTCACTTTTGTGGAGATCCTTTATTTTGTGGTCATTTGTCATTTTTGTTTTGTTTTGTTTTATTACAGCGAGGGTTGCCAAACGTTGGAAATGGCCTGGTCCTCTCTGGATCTCTGACAGGACCTGGAAAGAGTAACCAGATTCCTTCTACCACTTCCTCCTCCATCCTGTGTGAAAAATATGTTTCAGAATGTGTGGCTTCTTATATTACATTTCTGGGCTGTTTAGTGTGAAGTCTGTGACATTAATGCAGTGTCACAACTTGCACAGAACATTATTCTGTTCTGATTCAGAAGACAGCTCCATCTTGTTTGGCAACAACATGGAGTTTGGTCGGAGACGCTGGAATTGAACCTTGGATCTTTTTTCATGCAAAGCAGGCCCCTTACTATCTGTGGCCTTCATTGGTAGCAAGATGTGGTACTTGAGTGAAATTCATATATGTTACCCAACAAAGACTTGGTCACCCTTAGACTCTACAAACTACACAAAAGTCTTTTCAAGTGTCTCCATCCCATATTGATGAAAGGTTATTCTAAAGTAGGTTTCTTCTTCCAGCATCTATCAGCTGCTGGTGGGAAGTCCACCCACCAAGTCAGCCATGACTGAAATGGCCTTCACTGGTTCTATACAGGAAAACACATGTAGGAGGTCTTTTTGTCTCCTATGCATACTTTGGGATGGGACATAGATACACATATTTACTAGGACATGGGCTGTGCACACTTTACAAATGATTCCGTAGAAGAGCTTTGGAGCCTGTGTGAACACAGCATCTCTCTAGCCTTTAAACAACTTTTTTTTCTGGCTTCCATATCAGCCTGAAAAAAAGATGCTGCTTTAAAGAGTGGATTCCTTAAAGTTAAAGCAGCTCCTCTTTTTTTTTTCCCCCCAGACTTGCAGAATACTGGAAAAAAGTTTGGCTGCTTTAATGAATAGCAGGGATGTGCTAGGTTCACACTTGGGCAAGAGGTGGCGTCATTTTTCTGAATCATAATCAAAGCCTGTGTAGCCCTAATGCTTAGCAACTCACTCATTTCTACAGGGCATAGGATTCTGGACTAGCAGATGGACTGGTCTAATCCAGTAAGGCTGTTCTATTCTATTCTATTCTATTCTATTCTATTCTATTCTATTCTATTCTATTCTATTCTATTCTATTCTATTCTATTCTCTCCATGGTGGCCTGATCCAGCCCTAAACCCTTCCTGTTAAACCTCATTGAAGCCATGGCCACCAAGTCTCTGTTTGAAGGCAAGGAGGCTTAAGAAGGGCTGCCCTCATGTTTTCTCTCCTTCCCTTATTCCCATGTGACTCTTCTCCAGCCTTGATAGGTGAGGGTTTGAAGAGGCATGTCAGTAATAAAGTAGTAAGAGATGGCACTGTCTGGCTTTTTTATGCAACCAAGAGAAAAAGAAATTACAAACATTCTGCAACTTGGTCTTCATTGAAAGACCCTGAATTCCCAGTTACTGGACAAGAGTACGGAAAGTTTTAAGTTTTCCTGGCAGTTTATCATGAAGGGGCCAAAGAGTTGTTGGGGAGGCAAGCAGCACAGTTGAGCTTTAGCTTCAGGTGGATTTTTGTGCATGATTTTGAGGCTATTTAGTGCCTCCCAGCAAAGGAAAGCTAGAATCACCGACAATGACGTTGGGAGGTCAACGGAAAAGGGCCTTGCTATTACACTCCACATTCTGAAAACTTTTTTATACTTCGCTTCCTCTCTGCATTTTTTCGTCTTGGTACTGTAAGATTTCCATCTCCTCATGCCTTGACGACTTAGGTTACATTAAGTGAAAGTATTGTGAGCTTTGATTTCCATCTTATTTTTAAGGTCACCAGAAGTATGTCCACTCTTTCAAAGGATGATATTGCTATTTCTCTCTCAATATTTTTAAGTCTACCTTCTTCAACCTCGTCATCTCCAAATGTGTTGGACTGCAGTTCTCACAATTCCTAGCAAGCATGGATTTGAGTACAATACTTTTAAGGAGAAGGCTAAACTTCAGCTTGACTATTTGGGAATCAGTATTCTAATGGATCACCTCTTCCATTTCTTCCAGATGTGGTACAGCACCTTATCTTCATACCAGAGCTACCCAGATGCTGAGCAAGAGGTCTTTGAAAGATCTCTGTGGATGTGCCCAAACCATTCAAATCACAACTTCAGGCTCCCCGAAGCATCTTCTAGCAGCAGCTAACTTTCAAGGCCCAGGCAAATTAAGAGACAGAAAGCTCTTTATACAAAGTCTGCATTTCACATTTGGTAATGAGGTGATGGTTGCCCATCTCAAACCCTTGACACTCAGCAACTTATCAATGCATAACGTGAACAATACAATGCGATATCCTCTCAGCTGAAAGACATCTCCATGAAACTTCATGGAACTTACTTCTGAATAGCTGTGATAAGGACTGTACTGCTAAGTAATACATTATTGGCTCAATTTCTATTGTAAGATAATAGATGTAATGTACAGGTAGTCCCCAGTTTAGGAACAAGTTCTGTTCCCAAGTTCTGTTCTTAAGTTGAATTTGTATGTAAGCCGGAACAGTATTATTGTGTAACACTCTATAAGTAATATTGTGTAATGAACTCGAACCATTGTGTATTTAACTCGGATTTTGCTACAACAGGCTCCGATCTTAACTATAGGTCGTCTGTAAACTGGGTGTTCTTAACCTGGGGACTACCTGTAGTACCGAAATCTGTCCTCTGTTTTCCCTGTGTTTCTCTTCTTTTGAGAAAGGGCTTCTGTTTTTCTCATTCTCAGCATGCTTTTAAACTTCTTTTAAATTTCTTATCATTCTTTTTAGCATATTTTATCACTGCAAAAAGAGGGTGATTGCTAGTTTTTGTTCCCTCTCTAGCGGTCCTCTTGGCTGCCCTACATCAGATCTGAAAAAGTTTCACTGGAAGAGTTCCATCTTAAAGTTTTTAATCCCAAGAGGAAAAATTAGGGTGGGGCTTCTCTGGTGAAACTTTTTCAGGTATGAAAAAAAAAAGTTATAACTGAAGAGACAATTGTAGGATGAGACAGGCAATTTGTTCGCACAAATGAACTGCTCACCATGGAGAATTTCACTGTTACTTTCTTCTCATTTTTTCCCCTTTTTCTTTTCTTTTAAATTGAATGAGAATGTTAAAAGAAAGGGCGGATAAAATTTTTTCACATACTACTTGAGAAAATATTCCAGTGCTCCCAAAGGTAGGCTTAAGAACAATACTGATGTCAGGAATCATGAATGTAGTTGGTGCAATGCTTTAAGTCTGATAGAACTTAAATCTCTGCTAGAAAAAGACCAAAAAAAAAAAAAAATGCTTGCAACCAGAGTCCCCCCCCCCCCCCCCCCGGGTTAGCATGATCATAATTCCACTTGGATGAAAAATGTCTCCTCTGTGCTTGAAAAGAAATAAAACAGGCTGCTTTCTTTAGATCATTCATAGTGCAGACTCTTTTGATCCCTACAGACTTGGCCTCCACAAACAAGATTCATTGAAGTTGTTGTGTGTCCTGCTGGGAAAATATAAATCTTACAGGACAACTGGCATCGCGCAAATGTATCTGCAGTGCAGTTAAGTTGTTCCACTAGACGGAACGCCAGAATGAAAGTTTCCAAGTTCACATCCAGTTAATAAAATGCAAACATCATATAGCAAACTTTTCTTTTTTTAAACTGTACTATTGCAGTTTGTGGCTTTGCAAATGTAAACGTTCACTCCAAGCACATGCTCACATGAGAAAAATGAACCTGCAACCTAGCCTTTGATTAATAGGCTAATTTGCTCCTCAAGCTGACAGTGATATAATTCACAATGGGTTCTGTTTGGTATAAAATAGTCTTGCGCAATACAAATGGGTGGAGAAATTGGAAACACAACTTCTCTGAGTTTCTCTAAAGGGCACTTTGTGGGATGGTGGGCATATGGGGAATTTTAAGAATATCGTTTGCATGCTCTTTGAATGCAAGAGCATTCTGTACTTCTCCCCTACAAGAAGCTCCGTGCCACCCCACGTATCTTTTTCTTGGCCAGTGACCATCCTTCCAACAAAGCACTGGTGGAAAGCTGTCTATTTTTATTTTCTAAAAAAGTCTGGGTTCTACAGACATTCTTGGGAAACCAACATGAAGTGGGAGGAGGATACTTTGCAGTGTGTCAACGTCCTATCTGTTGCAATCAAAATTTTTTTTTCCCCAAACATAAAATGTCAAATGGGGCAGGCAAACCTCCGAAGGGGCATTTGAGGACACTTCAGGATTCTCTGGCACCGTGCCAAGGGCTCCAGGCAAAAGCAAATACTTTTGATTTGAAGAGATACTGTTTTGAGAATTGGAAGGCACCAAGCTGATTTACCAATGTTTTCCCAGTTTTATTCAGTAACCTGCATACAGTTCAATGCATCAGAATTCATTGTTTGATCCACTAGGCTGTGCCCTGTTTATATTTTACATTTTGCTTGCTTTGCAAGGCAGCCATTGTATCTGGCATACTACTGCTAATAATAACCTATTACACTATAATACAGCAACGCGAGTTCTTCTCTCGGATGTGCAGAATATTCTGATTTCACCATTTCAATCTAAAATAGATGGAAACTGTCAGCTCTATTTGCTGTAGGCTTCCTTATCTTCCAGCAACTTAACTGCAGTGGTCTTAGAAATGGGTGTCACAGCCAATTCTTTCGTGGGCCTACTTGGGACAGGTTGTTCTCTTCTGCCTGAAAACAAACAAACAAACAAGCAAAAAGTTGCATCATCATCAAAGAAAAACACATGCAGATAAAAAGATAGGCTTCTATTATTATTGTTGGTCACACAGTCAGCCAGATGTTTAGACTGGATTTGTCATTTTTATCCACCTATTGAGACCTTCCCAAGGACCTCGGATAGGCAGATGTTTGATGGTGCTAAAAGTATTGTCACAGGATGTGAGCTGTTCCAAGTAAAGTTTTTGCAATCATCATCATCATCATCATCATCACCATCTTCTTCTTCTTCTTCTTCTTCTTCTTCTTCTTCTTCTTCTTCTTCTCCTCCTCCTCCTCCTCCTCCTCCTCCTCCTCCTCCTCCTCCTCCTCCTCTTCCTCTTCCTTCCACTTCTTCAAGCCACCCAACTTCCATATGATTCTGAGCAGCTTACAATTAAAATTGATATACAGTATATATAAAAAAGATATAAAAATTATAAGAGACCGGAAGAGTAGAGTAATGAACACCAGATCAAAACAAACAAGCAAAAGAACAAAAGGGGGTTCCACATTCACCCCGTTCCCAAAGCAAGGGAGAACAAGTGTAATTTATTTTCCATCTGTACTTTTGCATAATCATAGCTAAATCCACCTACTTCTATGCTGCAAACTGCACTTACAACACTCTGTATCTATCTGTCTCTCTCTGTCTATCAAGTGTCAAGGCTGCCTGGCTCCAGAACGACTCTGGGTAGCTTACAATTTTAAAAAGCCAGCTCATAAAAACACAACCAATCAGATGAGCAAAATAGTAGGCAAAACCATAACAAATCAAATCAAGAAGGGGCTTCACAAACACCCTGTCCCCAAGGCCTGGGAGAACGACCAGGTCTTTAATGATTTCCCATACAACATAAAGGTGGGAGCCAGGTGAATCTCTGGGGGGAGCTCATTTTAGAGGGCAGGTGCTGCAATCCTGGGTCACACAAGGTGACATTTTTTGATAGAGAGGACCCATAGGACTCCCACCTTTCTTGATCACATCAGATGGCAGAGATGAATGGAGATAGGTGATCCCTCAGATAGCCAAACCCTATGCCATGAAGGGCTTCCTAAGTGATAACCAGCACCTTGAACTGCACTCAGAAGCCAACTGGTATCCAGCGCAGCTCGCAGAGCAGCACAATCACATGTGCGTAATGTGGCACCTCCATCACCCCCTGTCCTGCTGCATTCTGGACCAGCTGTAGCTGCTAGATAGTCTTCAAGGGCAGCCCCAAGTAGAACACATTAAAAAATCCAAACATGAGGTAACTAGGGAATGAGTGACTGTTTGAAGAGTGTGTGAATCAGTAGTTTGGAAATATTTCAGCCAGTTAATTCTCTTTTGATACAGGTTCCATGACAGGACAGATAATTCATCTAATATCAGTTGAATCAGGCACACCTCCAGTGGCCATAACATCCAAGCAAACATCAGTCATTTCAGTGATCAAAAAGCTGAAGCGTGCCTTGTGTGTGGAACAGCTACAATGTGGGACCTCCTGCTTAAGCCTCAAACACAAACTTTTGCAGACACGGATCACAGTTTCCTTGATTTTTAAATCAGCCTGAAAAGCTTGCAAGGGGCAGAGCGGTTGCACGTGGTACCGTGGAAGGTGCAGGAATGAAATCTCCTGACTTATTTCAGGATAGACAAACTAGGGTTGTTTAACCTAGGAGAAGCAATGGGCTCTTCTGCTTGTGGATTTCAGCAAAACTAATATGGAAAAATTCTATTGCCAAATGTGGATGACATGATTTGTGATGTTTCAGACAAAAATCACGGGGTTACAGAGAGCTCATGGACTGGCCACTCCTGTTTTTACGGAAGGATTAAATTGTTTGGCTTTTACCCAAGACCATGCAAGCAATGGATGAGTTCAGTTAGCACACTAAGCCATGGTTTGTTTGAACTATTATTTGTTGAACAAGCCAGAGTGACCTGCTTGACACAGAGCACTAATCCATGAATGGCAATTTGCACACCAAACAGGCTGGTTTCACACATTAACCTAAGGCAAAATGGAACAAGGCACATTTTGACTTAACAACAAGCAAACCATTCAGGTGTGGATTTCGGGGTGGCGGGGAGGATTTTAAAGCTGCTGCATCAGGATCAGTCCCCTCCACCCCCAAGCTGGGAACAGGCATTCCCATATCTTTTTATATAACGGGGCAAAGAGGTGAGTGTTTGTAAGCTCCCTGTGAAGCATAAGACATGTTAACAAGCCTCTAGAATGCTGTAGCTTGGAGAGTCCTGGGTGTGCCTCATTTTGCCTTGATGACACAACTACTTTGAGAGTGTTGCGGATGCCAATTGGCTTCTGGGTGAAGTTCAATTATCTTTCAAACCCTAGATGGCTCAGGACCTGGGTATCTTTGGGACTGCCTATTCCCAGAGGCCTCTGCCCATCCAGTGAAATCTAGGTGGGAGGGGGGCTCCATATGAGTCTTTGGAAGGAAACCATGAGCTCTTTCTTCCCTATGATTGATTGATTGATTGATTGATTGATTGATTGATTGATTGAAAAGACTTATATGGTCACCCATCTTATGAAACACAACTCTAGGTAGCCCACAACAATAATAAAAACCAAAAAAACAAACAAACAGTCAAACCAAAAGCTCCTAAATGTGGTTGGAAAGCAGAGGGGAAGCACTAGCAGTTGTGCGAGTGAAGCAGCATTCAAGATTCAGTGTAGCGTAGCAGGCAACTGATGGTGAAGGAGGAGCAGGATCAGGGTTGGGCTTCAGCAAACCAGCGGCAGACAAGCTGAAAGGGGTCATGGAGCCCAGCATCCTCACCACGCCAGCAGAGACACTGAGAGCCAGCCAGCCAGCCAGCCAGCCAGCCAGTAGCTGGTGAAGCACCATCCTTCTCCCCCACAGAGAAACTGCCAAGTCAACCCTTCAGCAGCAGTTCAGACAGCAATGGAAGCTAACTGACTTCAAGGGGGCTAAGTGGTGGCCAAAGACTTGATGATAGCTCAGGCAACAAGGAAAACAGAACTGTTCATAGGACTTTTAGGAATTGGATACACACCTAGGCATAGACACAGACGTTAGTACAGATGTAGTATAGTATATATAAAGGTTTAGTGATGAGATGTGAGGTCTTCTTCCTGCAATGAGTGACTGCTAAGGGGGCTTTGGAGTGATATTCCTTGGCATGGCAAGATCGAATGATACTATTTTGTTATTGTACTGCACTATGATTGCACTGTTTTAATTTTTTGGCTTGGAGCATATGGGGCTTAGAAACATTTGCAAACAAAGGAGCATGTAAGTCTAAGTAAATAAATGAAGTAAATATTATGGACTTACAACTTGTCAAAGCTTTTACTGTTTTGATGTAATCCCAAAATGAGCATTCCGTTTTTTTCAGCCCTTTATGGTTCTGTAAAGAAGAAGTAAACTCTTTATAATTGTCTCCACCAGCATCTGCATGAAACATGGGCCAAGGTGAGTCTCCTTCGATCCTTTTTCTTGAAAATTCATAAGGGCTATTTGGGTTGCTGCAGAAAAGAACAGAAACAGATTATAAATCACCAGCCTGCAGCACCAACAACTCATGAGAACACCCTGAAAGTGCCAGGGTAAAAATGTACATTTGTGTGTGTGTGTACTATGAGTTGGCCTAAGTTAGGGGCATAACTTCTTGATTAGGGCATGAGGAAATTCAATGTTCAAATATGAGACCAGCCATGCCAATTACAAGAAAAGAAAAATGGATTAGACCAATTCTAATTCCAGAAGATAGGTCTGGATCCATTGTAGGAGAAATTCCATTATGTTCATGTCCTGTTTGAGCAACTCAATGACCTCCAGAGGCTGTGACCCTTGGAGAATTCTTGTTAACTGTGGTGGCAACACATTTTGAAGGTGTAAGGAAGCAGAAGGCTGTGTGAATGAGTTTCCAAAGTCACCTCACTGGCTTTTGTAGAATATAGGACTATATGAATGTTAATATGATAAAGCAAATAAATTCCTACGTCCTACCAGCTGTCAATGTATTTGGGGACTTCACTATCATTTTCTCCATCCTTGCAGTAATGGCTGCAATTGGGTCGTTATGATGTTCTTTTTCCAGTTGGGGAACAGAGAGGAATGCAGCTGATTCTCATGATGATGTTGAAGGCCATGGCTTTGATGGCTCATGGTCCAAGAGTCCCAAATTACAAGAGGACACAGAGATTCAGAGTGCTTCCTGATTGTATCAGCGTGATCTAAATCAAGCACAGCCAACTTGTGCGACATTAGCTGAACCACAAGAAAAGTCACAGTCAACTGTTCCCATTCATATATTGCTCATGAAGTTTTAGTTTCAGGTCAAGTTAGGAATAGTACTAAGCCCCCAACTTTGTGATTTATTCAATGGATATACTCATTAGTTCCAAAAGGGATGTTAAGAAAATCCATTGTAAGTCAAGTAAAGGAACTATGGATTATGTAGGAACATCCATGATTTATTTATTTATTTAAAAGGTTTATATGACTGCCCATCTTAAACAACTCTCATTGTGATTAAGGCGTGAATGACTGTGAGCAAGGCCTTCTGGTCCAGGAAAGGGAGCACAAGAGGGATCTGTGCAAAGGCCCCCCCTAGCCACAGCTACTATATGCTCATCAAGCAGGAGCCATGAGTCCAGGAGGACTCCCAAATTGTGCACCAGCTTGGTCTGGGGGAATGCAAC
Organism: Liasis olivaceus; assembly: GCA_030867105.1. Lineage (NCBI taxonomy): Eukaryota > Metazoa > Chordata > Lepidosauria > Squamata > Pythonidae > Liasis > Liasis olivaceus. The sequence goes on from CM061350.1 coordinate 8,996,929, forward strand.
CCCATCCAGAGTCAAAGATGACAAGTCACCAGATCCTGAGGGGTCAAAAACCCAGGGCCACTTTGTTTTGCCAGGGTTGAGCCAAAGTTGGTTCATCCCCATCCAGATCCTTACAGCCTCCAGGCACTTGGAGAGTACCACAACAGCACTGCCTGCCCAGACAACAGTAGAGATATTATAGCTAGATATCATCAACATAGTGATGATACTGTACCCCATGCTATTGGATGACCTAACCCAGTGGTCTCATGTAGATATTAAAAAGGAGAGGAGAGAGACCCAAGCCCAGAGGCACCCTGCACTGCAGGGGCCTAGGGCTCGACCTCTCGTCACCCACCAACACCAATTGGAACCAGTCATGGAAAAAGGAGGAGAACCACCACAAAACGGTGCCTTCCCGTTCCTCCTGCTGGCCCAGGTAACTGGCACTAACGTTGCTGGCCACCCACCGAACCAACGAGGACTACCAAACATCTCCACACACCATTCATATCATCTTCAAAATTCCCAGCAAAGTGAGCCCACCAAACAGGCCATGTTGGAAAAAAAATGATGGTAAAATTGATCATCAGAAAGGCTTAATTGGAGGGATGGGTTTTAAATAATGAGGGGGTGGAGCTGCCTTGTCTGGGTTTTTCTTTCAGGGATATAATCCAATGATCTTGTGCTATACATCTATCTACTAGACCAGTGTTTCTCAACCTTGGCAGCTTTCAGATGGGCGACTTCGACTCCCAGAATTCGCCAGCCAACAACTTCCTTCTGGAATTGAAGTCTACCTATCTGAAAGCTGCCAAGGTTGAGAAACACTGCACTAGAATGTATAAATATAATAGTATGTCATAAATTCTTCTTTTCAGGGACCTACCATGGAAGTGTTTCCAAAGTATTTATGTACCACAGGGATGCATTCAAAAGCAGAGTTTGGAGTCTGTATTACCTATCTGAAGCTCATCCTGCAATTCTCTGAGACCAAAACGCATCAAAACTCTTAGCACCTACCCGGATTTTATAAAGTTGGACAGGTACTGCATGATGGCTAAGGAGAGCGTCTTCTCCTCCAGCGTATATCGGTTTTTATACTGAGGATAAAAGGGCAGGCCAAATGCAAGCTGAACATCAGGCACATATTCCAGGCTTGAGCTGAAAATAGAAAGGAGAAGAGTGAGCAAAGCCATGGGGGGTTTATTTATACTACACTCCCAAAAGAATGGGGAACACCACTTCCACAGATTTATTGAAAAACCTTCGGTCATAAGGGAAGTGGTAGAAAAGGGGATTAACATGCTACAGAACCATAACTCTGTACAGAGGAATAGGCCCATGGCTATTTTTGTAAAATGGGCAGTGAACTATGACCTGGGCCACCATTCATTGTACCGGGTCTCAAGAGCCCAAAGTCAGAGTTGCCAAGGTTGAGGAACACGACTCTATACCATGAAAGAACGGTAAAAGAGAAACTAACCAATTATATCAGGAACTCTGGACATATTTATCCAGATTTATCAGGAATGCTAAAAGAAAGAATAGCATGAATCTAACTATGACCATCTTCCATTCCGGATATTGTAAGCAGAGATATATTGCATCTGTATAGGAATCGGTAAGATTCCTTTGAGTACCCCTCGCTTGTAAGATACGTACGGGCCTTACAGATTGAATCCTCTTTAAACACTAGGCTAATTTGTGGTGAACACTGAGCATTTCTTCAACCTATTTCCTTCTGTCCTTACTTTTTGTATCCTGACTTCCAAACATATTGAATTAGACAATATATCCCATGAAGGAGATTGTAGTCCTATGCTGTAGTACCTGTATAGAACTGTGAGGAAAATAAGTTTTCAGATGAATGGGATCATTGAAATCAAATTGCAACGGGAGGCATTTGCAATCGTCTTGCAGCTGGCTTAGCCTCTAGTTCATGCCAGCCTGTTGTAAATCTTATCAGAACGTTCCCATGGCGACCCATGAGTCTGTGCTCCAGATGCCAATGAAGGAGTCTTCTTCCTGGCATTTGGCACCTGAAATGGCCCTCTCCCTTTGACCTGTTTCGTCTCACTAAGACAACTGTTTCTTCTGAAGTAGACAGCAGAGGGGGGGAAGTGACCTGAGATCTAATACTCAGGAATATGCATTCATGCATCATTTCTTCCCCCTTTTTGAAATGTATAAATATCAGTGCATCCCTTTGGTTTGCAGGGGTCTTTCTCACTATCCTTTTGGCGGGGTCCCCTCCAGTATGTATTCTTTAAATAATAAACACTGCAGTGAGCCTTGATTATTTGCTTTGGGTCCTGCGTTTTGGTTCTACCTATAATGAACAATAAAATAACACATTTATAGCATACCATAATACATTTGCTAAGCTTAAAAAGAAACATTACAAGACTCTGGATCAAACGAACACAATTATTTCTCTGGGGATGAACCCACAGATATTGGAGGTGGTCATATAATGCTAAATGAGCAAGTGATGCTACATGACCTGGTTTGCACGTAGCACTGAACAATAAACCAGGATTTACAACTTACCACAGCTACATTTACACACATGCTGATGTTTATTATATTTATGTCTGTAAACATTTGGAATTCTCACAAAATTCATTGTACAGTATACTTTTTTCATCTCTTACAGAGCAGGGATCTTAAAACTTTATTTCACCCTGAGAATTACCGTTCAGATCTCACGAAACAGAATTTTTAGTGAATGTCTCACTGCTGTGTATTGCATAAACTTTCTTCTCTTTTCCACAGAACATTTCCAGACCACATTGTCTAACACTGAATGATCTCATTAGAAGGCATTTTAGCTGCCCTTGTGGATAGTTCGGTTTTAGCTATTCAAAAAAAATAATAAAAATTGGGAAGCAATATAACTGGATGTAAATTATGTCACTGCTCAAAAGCAGCAAGTCATAATTTTTTATTTATAACCATATTTTGTGCGTATGTATGTGTGTGCATGCATGCATGCATTTGGGAGGGGTATTTTTGGAGAAACAAAAACAAAAGGCTATAATAACTCATTTCTAATTCAGGCATTACTAGAAATATAGCTAAAAATTAAAGTGGGGATCTGGCACACAGTTCATCTTTTGACTAAAAATCCCCTGAGAATCTCTACTTCTGCCTTTTTTTCAAGATCACAGATGTGCTAAGCTAAAATGAGGTGTGAGTGTCTGAAGTGGATTTAATCCTAGAAGCTATGCTAGAAAGTTGAGCAGCCTTTGAATCAGGGACCTCCACAGGATATGGTCCAAAAAGTCAAGATGGCAGCCACAATGCTGTGTTCAAAGCTCCATCCATTTTTATGTACATTACAATGTATATAAAAAAACAGATGGAGTTTCAGCTGCATCACCATGGCCACCATCTTAACTTTTTGGACAACACCCTGTGGACACCTCTGAGTTGAATTACAAGTAGTCCTCAATTTACAACCATTTGTTTAGTGACTGTTTGAAGTTATGACAGAGCTGAAAAAAGTGACTTACGATGGTCCTCGCACTTATGACCATTGCAGTGTCCCTGAGGTCACGTGATCATGATTCAGGCACTTGGCAACCATCAGGCATTTATGATGGCTGCAGCGTTCCGGGGTCATGTGATCACCATTTGTGACCTTCCTAGCCGGCTATCAACAAGCAAGGTCAATGAGGAAGCTAGCAGAGAAGGTTGGAAGTCATGGTCACATGATGTCTTGCTTAATGACCACAACACTTATCTATGAATTTTCCGGTCCCTATTGTAGTCATAAATAAAAAGCTACCTGTAATGAACACAAACATGTGAAGAGGTAAGAGAGCTCTTAGAAGAAATTTCTAAAATGTTTTCAGAGAAAATGGGAAGAATTCAATTCAAGACCCACCCCTCAATTGTCCCACCTCTCTTCTTAAAAAAAAAAAGAGTATGTAGGGGTAAATCAGTTTGCAGGAGAAAACTGGGTGTCCTCTCTTCAACCTAGGAAGAATATAAATACAGAACATAGAAGGGAGAGGCCTACCACAATTATACAGTGGTACCTCGGTTCACGAACTTGATTCGTTCCGCGACTCTGGTCGCGAACCGAATTGGTGGTGAATCAAATTTTCCCATAAGGTTCAATGTAAATACAGTTAATCTGTTCTGACCCCTACGAATTTGGTCGTCAACCGATTTTTGATCGCGTCCCAAATCAAATTTCCCTATAAGGTTCAATGTAATTACGGTTAATCTGTTCTGAACCATATGTTTTTTTTAAAAAACTGCAAAAATATGACACAAAGTACAGTACGAAGAGAGAGAACACTAACCTTGCTCGAGGCGACTTCTGGCGTGGAGGACAGGAAGGCGGGTGGGGAGGCGGTTACTGCTTGGAGGGAGAGTCCCCCTCCCTACAGGAAGCCGCGACCACGTGTCACGGGAGGGAAAATGGCCGCGGATCCTGTTCGTCACCCGATGCGGAGTTCGCGAACGGAGGCAAAATTTTGTGACCGGAGCTGTTCGTGAACCGAATTGTTCGTGAACAGAAGCGTTCGTGAACCGAGGTACCACTACTTCCTGCCCTTGCCATAGTGGATGCAGTACTCTGTCTGCCAAGTATGATGAGGACCAGGTTTATTTCCAAATTCAAAACAATGCAGATGGCTGACAATGATCCTGGCTAATGTGAGGAGGCCTTATTCACCAGAATAAAGGCAATAGAGCAGTGTTTCTCAACCTTGGCGACTTTAAAATGTGTGGACTTCAACTCCCAGAATTCCCCAGCCAGCCTTGCTAGCTAGGGAATTCTGGGAGTTGAAATCCACACACCTTAAAGTGGCCAAGGTTGAGAAACACTGCAATAGAGTCTGTTCACTGAGTAACAAACTCCCAACTGATCTAATCTAGCAGTAAACTGCCAGGAATGGAAAAACACGCCATGAAACAAAATCAACAGTTTGGAACTCAGTGTCAATACGGTGAACCTATCTGAGGCCTTCAAGTTACAGGCTATCCATTCCTGGTTTACTATGGGGTTCAGATATCTGTACCACTTCTTCTTAGCATGACTGTGAGGAGGAGATTACATAAATGGGCATCTGAGTCACTGGGTCAGTCATGCAAGATATACAGGGTGGTCCCACGCATGGTCATTCAAAAATAAATCACATCACAGATAATCCAAGTTATTCCAGTTAAATTTGCTTCACCACTTTACCACTGCTGCTGCCCTCTTTTAATACGAACCATGAAGCAACACTGTTTTGCAATTCTTTGCTACTTCCTTGTTGTGCATTTCACACTGTTACAATATAGCTACAAATATTAAAAACATCTTGATCAAGCTAATGGGTTGGTTCCTGGATTCCTCTGCCTATCAGCTTCAAATAATGGGTGAACTGCATCTTAGAATTTTTAATTTGAGAGTTAAATCATGTGAAAGGAAAATTTGGAGAAGGCGGTGAATCAACATCTGCGTTGGTGCAACAATTAACGAAAGGCTATATCAAACAGAAATTTGAAAGGCTATACGCAAAGAGAAATTTGACTGACATTGTGCCCAGTTCAAAAAGGATTTACTTCATGCAATGTGATTTCCATTTGCTCACCGAGAAAGGCTTACAAACCATAATTCTTCACATTGGTTATAAAATTAGCACAGCTGTCACTAAATAAACATTGTATGCATATTCTTAAATTGAGATTTAAACTGTGTTGGAGATGTTTCAGTTCTTATTCCATTACTCCAAATTTCAGTGTTTTACCCAGTCCAAGAACACTTATGGAAAGTTAGGAACCCTGCAATACTGTACAGCTTTCCTAATGACAACTGGCTACTTAGTTTAGGAATTAAAGCCAACAAGTTATGGAACGAAAATCTTAGATTAGGTTCTTACTACTGTCAAGGCTGGTGGTCCAGAGAGAACTAATTAATTTGTTCAAGTGCAGCTCAGCTTTACTACTGTAAGTGTGGTTGTTGGCTGGACAGAGAAGTTGAGAAAACATCTCAAGAGAAGGCAATGGTGATTCATTTTGATAATGCTATCGAGAAAGCTGCACGGATGCACGAACCAGGAGTCAAATTTGATTCAAGGATGTTTTAGTTTAGTTCAAAGTAAGGATGGAAGGATCTGTTATAACAATTGCAGTCTCTTTCCATTTTATTTATTTTTTTTAATATTTCAACTCTGTTTTCCAAATTTCTCATTCTTGTGAAAATGTCAAGATTGGTGCGTCAAATATGAGATTACTTTTTAATATTTGCAAGTGTTTCAGTGTACCTATGCTACTTTGCCTGATTTACACAACTTTTGCAACTGTGTACTAAACTGTTTAATTTACCACCTATAGTTCTATAAAATATACACATTTGTATACAGACTTTTGCCTAATCTCTTGCTCCCTTTCTCTTTCAATTGGTTAAATGAGAGGTGCCTGGTAGTAGGAAAAACCATGTTTCCTGAGATTTGTTGAATGTGAAGTCCCAACACCTCTGGAACGAAGAACTGTGGGGCTGGTGGCTGGTGTACACAATTCTAGGCTAGATGGAAAAGTTTATTGAGGAGACTGAATATATCAAGGAACATGTCAAGGGACATCTTCAGAAGGTATCAAGTTTACCTTCATCATTCTAGCTAAAATGTAGCTGGTGATAGACCAAAAAAAATCTTTTATGAAAGCTCTGCAGACATTGTGGACACACTTTCCAATGGTTAGAATCAATGGAAGCAAACTATCTTCTCATACAAGCAGCAGAGGAGGTAACATGCAAGGAAAAAAAGGTTTTGATGCCTTACGTACAAGATGGAATGGAAAGAGAAAATGGAAATGCTTTCAGTTCAGTTATTCTCACTCTGTTTTAGTGGTGTTACTCTGATGTTTTTGTCTCATGTAGAAACCAGAAGCTGAAACATCCATTGTTCTTATAATCCACTTCTGGAAAAAGCTGATGCTTTCCAGCTCCACCTCTACTTCTATCTCTATTCTCCTGCCTCAACTAGCTTACAAATCTAATGAGCATAAGGAATGATCCAAACAAAACTCTTACTCTTATCTAGACCATTTTGCAAATAAGATACATAAAAAGTATATCCTTACCTGCTCAAGGAAGAGCTCTCTGGCACATGGTACATGAAAATATTTCCTCTCCCATTACTAGCCCAGTCCTTGGCCATATCTATGGTTGGGCAAATGATGAAGTGGTCTCTAAAAACAGTAAAGAAAGGATCCTTACCATCTGGAAACAATTAGCCTTCAACCACAAACAGATTTTAAGTCTCTTTCTTTCTGCTGTAAATCCATATCTACACACTCAGGATCAACCAAAAACAGCACAAAGGTCTTAGGTTCTCCAGGATTATCCATCAGGTAAGGTGGTACAGTAACCAAGAGAAGGGGAAAGAAGCAGAAACATCCCTAAAATTGAGTCAAATATTATAGCCGTAAGGTTACCAAAATGGAAATTACAGTTTGGATGAATGACTTAATACTAGGAAGGTTTAAAAGAATTGGGACAAAGAAGCCCTCAGATCTGCATCTCAGATATGCCCTGCCTCTGTTGAAAGTCACAGATTCTTCACCTGGCAGACAGAAGAGAAACATGATTGTTTTGATGTTAGCAAAGGCAAGAATTTGTCTTAGGTGTGTATTATGCAAAAAAGTAAATTGAAGCCAAAATGCTGGTTTCACAACATATGGCCTTTCCTGAGTTGGTTGGATCTGGTAGTGATGCTCAATTACCCAGAGCTAGACTTCTTCTGGTGATTCAGTGAGTGCAGCCTTGAAGAGTATTTAGTAGCTTCAGCTGGTGCAAAAATATCAGCTTGGCTGCTTGCTTGTGAATTATATGATGTTGAAGCCCATATTTAAAGGTGTTATTGGTTGCCAAGGGCTTTCTGGACAGACATGAAGGTGTTGATTTTGAAAAAGCACTAAATGTCTTAGGATTGGACTTCTGGATTGTCTACCTTGACATGACACTGTCCTAAACACTAAAATTAGAAGAGCAGGCATTTTAAAGACACCTCCAGTTTCCAGGTTTGGTTGGGGGACAGTGGGAGATGACCTCCTCTTGTCCCAAGTTGCAAAACATTCTCCTTTGAAAATGACACGTAAGTCACACTTGCTGCACTCTGGAAGGGCATCGACACCTTCCTCTTCTTCTGCTGGTCTGTTCAAGTAAAGTTTTGTTTTGAGCAATTCAAAGGGGGAAAGTGATGGGCAGGGGAATGAGTAAGTCTAACTTCCCCACTGCTTCTTTGTGCAAGCGGTAAGAACTGTCTTAATGATTTACATAGAAAAAGGGAGTTCACAAAATACTTTGAGCCAAGTCCATTAAAGCAGCTGTATTCAGACTTGATACTATGCTTGGTTGCTCTTTATCTTGGTTCAGGTTTTTGATGGCTTAGTCTGTTGTGCAAACTTTTCCTTAAATGGGTCAATTCAGGAATCATATGAAATGTTTTGTGTCCATACAGTCAAATTAATGACCGCCAGTGTGTTTTAGTGGTTGAGATGTTGGACTGGCACTGGGGAAACCCAGGTTCAGTCCATCCTCAGCCATGGAAGCTCACTGGGTGACTTTGGGTCAGTTCCTCTCAACCCAACCTATCTTGCAGTATTGCTGTTGTGGGAAATGGAAAGACAGGATGCTATGCATGCCATCTAGAATTCCTGAATGAAAGGCAGGACATAAAAATAACACATCAATAAAAATATGGTGAGCAAAAGTTTTGCAAGTTAAGCCTGTTTGCCATGCTCAACTTCAAAACAAGTTTGACAACCCTGCAGTGCTGGGTGAAGCCCAAAGCTTAGATGAGTAATACAGGGGATACACTAACTCCCAGCATGTCTAAAAGTCATCATCTACAGTCTTCCACACATGACCAGTCTGGGGGGCTTTGACATATATGCTACAGGCATCCTCAACCAGCCCGGAAGGGTTTCAATTACTGCTGATGGAGAAAGGTTAGGAGAAGCGCTTTCCTGCTACATTGGCCTAAACATTTTGAAGCCTTGCTGGAGCAAAACTGGTGGATTCTTTGGAATCATGCTGTCTCTGCAGCTCAAATCACTCTACTGAACAAATTTACATCACTTTCCTTACTGGGCTCACCATCCTAGAACAATGCATTTTCAGGCAGAAGACTTCGGCATTGGTCATGCTGATTAGGAGATCTTTGTTGCTGGATAACAACTCCCATCATACAGGTTGACTAGGGCTGATGAGAACTGCAATTCAAACATTTCCTGAGTGTTAAGGGATCTGCACTCCAACCTATACTGTTACTTCCCCTTTATAAAGTTGGAAGAAAATACTCTAAAACACACGTGTATACACTCTCGCATTTCAAATGAGTGTGAATTCCTGCGAATTCTTAAGAAGTTATTTAAACTGCAAAAAAATCTCATTTACAGGAAGCCACAAATCCACAGAGCTGACTGACCACACTCTGATGTTTAGCAGTTGCACAAAGCAAATGCCCATGTTAGAAACAGATGTTCTCTGTGCTTGTGACTCTATTTGTTAAAGCTGAAGGTGACTGGAGATTTCAGAGCTACAAAAATAGCTTTGAAGTCATACTTCCAACGCTTAAACTTCTGGGTTGTTCTGCACGGCTGTGGAGGCAGCAAGTAAATAAGAGAGAACCCAAACCACCATTTTGCTTTAGAGAGGAGCAATAAAGGAAATTGAAATCTATAATGTACTTCTCTAAGCACATGGGCCCCAATCCAATGTATGGGATCTATGAAGAACCACGATGACAGAAGATGCTTCTAGATATTGGCTGCCGTGAGATGCCTGGAAAATGTTGTCTCAAGCAAAAATCGGAGGACCAGATGTTAAGACTGGGGAGGGGGGTCCTCTTCTTTATAGGTGGAATGTCAAAGATTTGGGATTTGTTATTGCATCTCCCTGTTTCGACCTCACCAAAATCTGCAGACCTGTAAGCCATGGTGCTGTTTTTGCTGGAAGCAATGCAGTGCTGTTGTTGCTGTGGCTTTTTTTAAATGCAGGTTTAAAGGCTCCACCCTGAAAAAAGGGGAAATGAAAAGTAAAATGTTGCCTGAAGAAGCAGTAGACAGGGAAAAGGGGGGCGCGCCTGATGCTGCTTGCGGCAAGAGGGTTCCACAAAGAGGAGAAGCTGTGGTTCAAGGAAAGGATAACCAAAGAAGGTGTAAGCTGCATTCTCAGCATCTCCTGTTCAAGGATTCTTAAAATGCGAGGTTGAAATAGATCTCACCCTCAGCTACTGGAAAGCAGATAAACTCCTCCTGTGCTGCAAAATTCCAGATGCCCACGAGATGGCAACAAAGGGTTAGAGTTTTCTGTATCTCTCTCTCCTGCTATCTAGTGGTTCAATGGATTTCTGCTGTCCAAATCTGGTATGCCTCTTGAAGATGGAAATGCTGCCATCTGCTTCCCTGAGGAGAGGAAACAGGGAATGACCTTGAGGGACAGGAGGAAGAGCTGCTACCAAGGCAACAGTCAGATAAAAGGGACCTGAATCCAGGGAAAGAATGTAACGTGTGTAAATGTCTCAGACAAGCCCCTGCCTAGTTCAATTAAGATAAATGGAGGGAGGGGAGAAGTGCATTCAGACGAGCAAGATTCTGTCACTATAGCTTTACAATAAAAATAGTACTGACTTACATGACATTGGTGTCCTAGTCTCATCTACCTTGAAGGGCTGACCCCCTGTTGCTGGCAGGAAAGGGAAGTGGCTTTCTCTCTGTTCCAGCAAACATCATCAAGATTGCTATTTATGAGATGAGGAAGGCCCAGCAAACAGTGGGTGTTGTGAAGGCACTGGAGGCATTCATATTTGTCCTGGGAGGTATGGCTCCAAGAGCTTGAACCTAAAACCTGATGAGATCTTGAGGCTTCCAAATCAGCTATCCTTGCCATTAAAGCATCATGGATGCACTTGTGCTCCACATGTGGAAGGCTCTTCAGGTGATAGAGAGGAACTTACTGGGAGAGCCTTCGTTTTCCATTCTGAAAGTCTAATGGGCCTTTCGAAAGCTGGGAAAGAGTCTTGTTTCAAACCCTATCAAAAGACGGCCAGTAATTGGCTCCATAGACTTGGTATAAAGTGCAATAAGAAGGTAGTGAAAGAAGGATTTTGGAGAGGATCTCAGATCAATCCCTGTCCTGAGAAAAATTCTGTTTTGAAACCCTGGAGAGGTTGAAAAATCGGGTACTGTGGATTAATATTACAATGAAACCAGAATGATTTCTACTGGGCTTTACAGATGTTGAACTAGAAAAGAAATATGGGAAACTAATATTGTATATGGTAACTGTGGCAAGATTATTGTATACACAAAGACGGAAGAATAATGAAATGCTCACAGTAGAAGATTGATTATAACATTGACGGAACTTGCAGAGCTGGCAAAGCTGACCAGTTTGGTCAGGTAAAAAATGATAAAGACTTTTTTGAAAGACTGGAAGTCTTATATGGACTTTTTATTGAAAGAAGAAAAGACTGAATTGATTATTTATGGATTTGGGGATTGAAAAGGGGAAAGAATAAAAGGGCAGTTTTTATTCAAGAAGGGCGGAAGTCATAATTCTATGTTTTCTTTCTTTTCCCCCACTTCTTTTCTTCTTCTTTACATTCTTATTTTTCCTTTAATTTTTTTATACTTTTCTTATATTGAAAAATTCTAATAAAAACATTTTTTTTTAAAAAAAGAAAAGCCTGGTATAATCACATGGACTAGATGTTCCAATGGGTTGACTCAGTATAGCTTCCTATTGTCCATTCTTAGTAAAGCAAGCATTATTAGAGAAGACCTGAAGAATGGTGAAAAAGAGGGTGGCAGAAGAAAGACAGTTAGATACTTTCAGTGAGGACAACCAGGAGCTTATCAGAACTCAAAGAAGCAGTCACTGACAGATAATCCCAGAGACGTGATATCCAAAGTTTGGAAGGAACAACAACCCAGCAACTACCTGAGGATGCTGCTTCCTGATGCCAGTTTTAGGGCATGGCCTAAAAACCATTCCCTTTCCCCCAAAACGTTGCCTTGATTTTGATCCTTGCTTGATTTTAACTATTTGTTCTCCTGCGATCTTTTTCAGCTGCATGTTTATCTGTTTTTTTGTTTTGGAACAAGATGGGCCTTCGGGTCCAGAATTCTTCCTCTGAGAAGCTTGAGCTTCTTCTAACTCAAGCAAGTGTAGCTTTACTTGAGCATGAGACTCATGGCAGCTGGAAGGAACTGAAAGACCAAAGAATAATAATGTTCCATTTGTTGGCAAAATGCCACTTCTGGGCATACTAGTGACCTCAAAGGTTCTACCAGCATTGGGTCATGATCCAGTGATGATCTCTGTTGTTTCCTAGGATGGTTTCCCCTCTCCTTCTCCTTTTCCGTCTTTTTTAAAGACTGTGGTTGGGTCTGTCGAATATGCCTAAGCTGCTAACATGTATGGCATTGCATTAATTCATTTTCTGGGTTTGAACAATGTACTATATCATATACTAACCAAGCAGGCTAGGTTCAAACAGCACACTGTGTCACAAAAACTAACCTAGGTTAACACTAAGTAAATTCAGGATGTTATGCAGAAAGGTCTAAATAACCAGGTTAAACATGTTGCAGAGATGCAGCCTGCAAGAGATACTTTTTATTCTGAAAACCATTTTTCAGAGAGTTTTTCAGAGTGAAAAGCAAATGATGATGGATACACAGAACATTCAGCATGCAAGTTATGTGAATTTACATTTAAATACTTCTTTCTTTCTTCCTAGTGTTTTTCCCACAGGTACAGGGTCCACTTTTTTTTTTTTTTTTTGGATTAACTGAATGTTGATCCATTGGTTGCAACAGGAATTGACCGACTGGCTTGTTGCCCCAGTCTGACGTAGGGGGCTGAGAGAGAGGGACTGGCCCAAAGTCACCCAGCCGGCTTTCCTGCCTAAGGACTAGAACTCACCATCTCCTGGTTTCTAGCCTGGTGCCTTCACCACTAGACCAAACTAGCTCTCCCACTAGACCAAACTGCCTTTCGTACTACTAATACTTCTACAATAATATTTTTATTAATTGATTAATAACATTAGTATTAATAATACTAATACAATAATATTTTTTGGCTTTAATGCTGTCATTGGAGCTCTGGAACTGATCTATTTCTCAAGCTTTATTGACTCTCCTCTTATTTCCTTTTTCCTTTTAGTTTCACCAAATTGTAACTTATAATATTTTATTCCATCCTGGAATACAATATAAAATAATACATGAAAAAATATATAAACTTTTCTCTAGGTTCCAGACCTTCCTTAGTATGCAGTTGATTGCTTATAATTCCATCTTCAATTATCCTTCTGCCTTCAGCAAACTTAAGTCTATGTTTAAACAGGGGGCTGCTTCTAATGCTGATCTGTTGGAGGTGGGACAGGATCAAGGAGAGGCTGTCGGAACGGGTGGAGGGGAACCCTAATTATCACTTGCAGTAATATCTTACCCCTTCTCTGATTAGAAGGAAAAAAATTCATAGCAAAGAATGAACAAGAACTGATATCCTGAGCAGCAGATGGAAGTTGGTTTCTTATTTTTAGACCGATGTGGTAAAGCAGCCAAATTTAAACTTGAAGAAATGACCTACAAGGAGCCAAAGAAAATGAAAGCAATATTCTTAAACTGCAAGACACCGTATTTGAGGGCTTCGGCTTTACTGCTCTAAATGTCTTTCTTGAGTGTTCTGGAAGGATCACAGCCCATAATTTAAAACTGAACTCAACTTGATATATTTATCCAAGGGTTTGGTTTTCACCTCGTCCCTCTTCTGTACATGTACACCTCTGTAGGGGGCATCAAAATCAGCAGCTCATCCATGATGCATTGTGAAGCTTGCTTGCTTGCTTACTTATTTGCTTGCTTACTTATTTGCTTGCTTGCTTGCTTGCTTGCTTATTTATTTATTTATTTATTTATTTATTTATTTATTTTCTGACATTCACCACATGCTGAGCCACAATTCTGATAAATGCATGTGTCAAAGGGTTGAGAAGTACAGTATGTGTGCCTTGGATGGGGGTGAGGATGTTGGAATTCTTCTACAGCAGAAAAAGTGCACTTATGATTTAAAAAAAAAAGAAAAAAAACGACCAGAGACACAATCTGATATTTACTTACAATGAACTCATTTCTTGACTGCTTCCAAACTGCTATCAGCCATGCAGCCGCAGAACGTTAATTAACAGTTAAAGAGTTGAATTGGAAATATTAGTAGGTATGGAGGGGCATATCCTAGAAGACAATACTTCTGGCTAGCTGGCCAGAATCCTGAAACACCATGATCCTGTACTAAGATCGTATTTATATATCTTGCTTCCTACAAAGTAATGGCTTGTTCTAACAAACCATCATTCATACATTCATACATTCATTCATAAAATTTATATAGCCACTCATCTCACCAGCAAGTGACCCTGGGCAGCATACAACAAGGCTAAAACAATCCATAAACACATTAGAAGATATAAAAACCAACTTAAAAAAAAACAGATGAAGGGATGTTAAAAATAATGGAGCCACCCCACTAATTCCCCCATCCCCTAGGGTCCCCTGACCTGCTGGCATAACTACATCTTGAGGAACCTCCAGAAGTTCAACAGTGATGAGACCAACCTCGCCTCAGGGGGGAGCATATTCCACAGTGCGGGTGCCACAGCCGAAAAGGCCCACCACTTAGTGCCCACCAGACATAGGTCCCTGGGTGATGGAACCAATAACGTACCCTCTCCGCTGGATCTGGTACGATAGGCAGCTTGTCCTTCCAATTCTTTTTCTTTTCCATGCCTTCCTTCCATGCTTCCTCCCAACCCCACCCCTCTTTAAAAAGAGAGAGGGAGGGAGAAACTTACCGAGTGGCATTTTCCAATGCCCTGGAGAATGAAGCATACTCGGTCGATGAGTGCTGTAGGGAATAAAACCAGGTGACCGCATCCTGGATGAGAAGGTTGGACTCTTCACCTCCCAGAGAATTTTGGAGAGCCTGATAAAAAGCTGTTTTGCTGTTCGCGCGGCCTTGGCTTTCTTCAAAACGCTGAAAAGAGAGGAAAACAGCACTCAGAAGAATTCAGAAGGTCAGTTCATACTCAGAAATGGCTGTTCACCACAGTTCTGTCCATAAAACCATGCATTAAAAAAAGTGGTTCTAATGCAATTTGCAGTCCTGTAAATTAGGAGACCATAGGTCACAAGTCATTGCACATTATGAGATGTTCCAAACATCTAGCAGCTCCATTATATTCTGCTTTGGTCAGACTTCACCTTGGGTACCGTATCCCCTTCTTGATACATTTTACCCTGGATTCAAAGGAACTGAACAAATGCAGGGAAAGGCAACAGGGAAGATCAGGAACAGACATTAAGTCCTATGAATAGAGGTTGAAGAAGAGTGAAGGCTTGGAAAAGAGAAGACTGGGTGGAGATGTGATAGCACTCTTCAACTATCTGAAAGGATATTGCATAGAAGAAGGTCGAAACCTGTTTTCTATTGCTCCAGAGGACAGAACACAGAATAATGGATTTAAGTTCTAGAATGACAGGTTTCAACTGCAAGAGAAAAGTCCCTAATGGTTTGATGGTGGAAACAGTGACTTAGAAAGGTGGTAGCCTTCTCTTCATCAGATGAGTCCCAGAGAAGGCTTGATAGCAATCTGTCTGAGATGTTTTAATATGGATTGCTGCAGTGAACAAGGCATTGGACAGAATGGCCTAAATTTCCAGTTCTAGGATTCTGTGAAATGAAACCAGTTACAGAATTCCCCCAATGCATCCTTCTGGGAGAGTTAATGGACAGCCGCTTGAAATGTTGGCGACGCCTCAAGTCTTAACCCCCCTCCTGCTTCCTTCCTAAACTATATGACTTAAAGAAGAGCTATTTAAGAGGCTGGAACGAATTCCAGAACTTGCACTCTGGGAAGCTTGGAAGCTGCAAAGCATCAGCCTCATTATTATTTTTATTCCTAAAAATATCTCTAGTGCCCTTCAGAGATCCTGAAGGCATTCTTAGAAATAAGTATGGTCAAGGGCTACAGGTTTGTTTCTCCAATTGCTCAACCCAACCCCTCAGGATAACTGGAAGGCTGAGAGGGAACATTCTGGGGACCACAGGGGAGTATCAGAGAACAACCTTACTAGTTTGTCTTCTGATGAAATGGAAATATAATATCCCCACCCATTACAGCAGTCATTTTGCAGGAACCTCCAATACATGATCTCTAAATTCCAAATGTGCCCCTTGTCCCCAAGGATTGCAAAGCCCTCAGTGGGGTTGGTTTGGGTTTAAGGACAAAAGCAAGCAGGAAGCCAACATTACAGAAGAAAGAATGATGTCCTTATTTTAAAAATAGTCTTTAAAAATACAAATATGGTTTTGCATATGTAATACTACAGCTGCTCAGAATCTGGAGATGTCTGGAGGCTAAAAAGACCCTGACCTAGCACAGAAATTCAGGTCAGACTCTCTAAGAACGACATGTGGTGCATGAATCATTCAGAAATCCAGCCAGTAATAAAAAAAACTTTCAGCTCTTCATCCCCATTCTCAGTGGAACCCAAAAATATTTTAAAGGGTTTTTGACCCTATCTTTTCCCCATCATTTAAGCAAATATTTTTGAAACATATATGTATGTACATGTACGTATAGACACACACACACAACCCTTCTTTTTAAAGACAATGTTTTTCCCAGCCCCAAATTATTTTTCCTACCTCTGCAGAGCAATTTCCTGAAAAACTGGGAATCTAAGAATTCCCCACTGCACCATGTTGCTGATGGTTAGATATACTACTGGCTTAAGAACTTGATCTGAATAATCCTTTTCCAAGTCATGCCAGAGCTGACGTCTATTAATAAACTATTTTTATTTTTTATTGTTGGCCTAACTCAGATTTTTTTTAAAAAAAGGTTCTGGTTTTTACACTAAAAATTACTATGGACACGTAGGCCCAGGTTTCACAACTGTCACACCTATTGAGGTCAATTTGTGTTTTGATTGAAGCCTATAGGTTGCTGATGAACTATTAATACAGTAGAATGCTGTTAATTCATTAAGGGGGGGGGGGGGACATCTCCACAGTTAGACAATCATGGAAAAGGCAAATTGGAATCGTTCCTTCTGCTTTTAGTCTTCCATGTGTAGGTTTTTTTCAGATGCATTGCTCTGAAACTATTGCCAGGCTAAAATAAGATCCATTTTCAGGGAAGTCTTCCATCCAAACAAGAGAATTTTCCCAATTTTATGCAATTGGGCATGAAATATTTATTTCTTCTTGAGATGCCTATGAATGAAGATGGTCTCTGAAAAGTGACCACCGCTTTTAAAAGACATCATCTTAGCATGACCATACGACAGTTAAAGAGTTAGAACTGCTTTTATGTATTAGTTTCCCTTTAGAACAAAACCAGAAATAATGAGATATGAAGCAGGGCATATCCAGATATCAAAGAAAAGGGTTACGTTTCAAAATAAACCCTCTAAAAATGGTTCTGCTAACTGAAACATTGCCTATTCCTTCCTACCCTTACAGAAGGTCTGCATTTCGAGCAAAAACATTTCTTTTTCTACTGGTATTAAACATGAGTATGACACATTTCTGGGTAAAAAGGATATGAAAGCAATCTGGCACAGCATCTATCACCCCACTGATCACCAGAGTTAATTCTGCTGATCTGACTGACTCCACAGATGTCTATAGCAAAGCTACTTGCTTGATGGAAAAAGATGACTATCTCAAACAGAAGGAAAATATTGTTTCTTGGTCAAGAGTATACAACAAAAAAATCAATATGATCTACAATACGAGGGGAGAATTTGATTCATTTGATATGTATCTGCTCTTTCTGGTTGCAAAATTAAGAAAAAGTTGGTTTTCTTCATCCAGAGACAGTCAATGACACGGCACCCTAGGAGATGTGAGCATGAAAAATGAGTTGGGAGAGACATAACATAGTTTGGAATTTCAAAGCTGGCACTGACTGGTCTCTGATGAAAAAGCAAATGAGTGATTTTGTAATATCTATTGTTCACGGTTCCTTGGGTAAAGGGAGTTACTGGAAGAAGTTAGAAAGCGACACTGTAGAAAATGGAGAAATGCTCTTCTCATCTGCTTTCCAGAAGCAGATAATTGCACGTTGGAGGAGTGATGAGAACTAGTAATAGATCAGCACAGAGGGCATTCCAGAAAAAGAAAAGGAAAGCAATGAAGGTGGAATCAGATCTCTTGGGACTTTGAGATGAAAAGACCAGGAAGGAAGAGGGAAAAAAAGATGTGGGTCATCAGTTCCATTTTTGAGTTGTTCTTAAGAAGTTTTTTTCCCCTAAAATTGAGTTGGATTCAGTCTTTTGGTAACTTAAATCCATTATTCTACATATAAAGAGCGCAACATATGCTGAAATCAGTGTCTGTACCCTGAAATGAGAGGGAACAGGTCTTGATCTTCCCCTGTATTTAGGGCTACCAGATCTGGGCTGCAAAGATTCAGATAGCTACTAGATAGCAACAAAAAGATGCAGGAAAATCTAACGCTGCTGCCACCTAGTGGTCTTCTGGAGTTCTGCAGTCTATGTTATGTGGAGTCCTTGGGGTTCTCTGAGCTTGGTTCTTTTCTTGCAAACATTTCATTGCCTGGCTAGGTAGCATCTTCAGTACTAGAATGGAGTGGGGTTTGCTCACTGTTTATATATAGTGGCTTGCCCTGCCAGTGTTGGGGGGGGGGGGGGTTTCTTCCTGGTAGTTCCTTGATTAGTAAGTAGTTCCTAATCAAGGAACTACCAGGAAGGAAAAACAAACAAACAAACAAACACACACACACACACACACACAACACTGGCAGGGCACTCCACTGTATACAAACAGAGAGCAAACCTCATCCCATTCTAGCACTGAAGATGTTACCTAGCCGGGTAACAAAATGTTTGCAAGAAAAGAACCAAGCTTAGAGAACCCCAAGGACTCCACAGTTCAACCCTGAGCTACACATATCTGCTTCTATTAGTCTATGTTATATTTAATTGGGTAACGATGGCAAAACTTACTAGTATATGGGGCAGTCAGACCAGATGGCATATAACAATTATTGAATAAAAATGGCCTTCATGCCATCACAGTCCAATGCACAAGTCATAAACAGAAGAGCATTTTAACTGGGACAGGATGGGAAAGGTGCTGAATTAGTATGAGTAGGATGCCATACTGATCACGCTGGCCTATCTATCTATCTATCTATCTATCTATCTATCTATCTATCTATCTATCTATCCCAGTCACGGTTACTGCTTTCTTTTCCTCAAGCTCTACAAGAACTGGGGAAGGAGGGAGGTCACAGTTCCATCCTGCCCCAAAGCTCCTGAAGAACAGACACATCCCCAGCAGAAGATGGAAAAAGATTCCAGTCAAGACCAGTAAGTTTCATGCTCATTTGCCTTCTGGGGGGCAGAGAACCTCACCCCTTGAAAACTGGCCAGTAGTGAGAATGGAAGGACAAGCCAAAGTAACTGTTTTGGAATAAAGTCAATTTACCAGCACAATCAGGAGAGAGACTGTTGAGCTTAGGTACATCAAAATGTTTCAGGCCATCTCAAATCAACCAACACAATGGATTTGTAACACTTCACAGTTGTTAACTGATAAGGTATTTCTAGTCTGCCTCACATGTAATCTCTATAACCAGCTGGTCTTCCCCTTCCTTCCTCTCCACATCCTGCCTCATCCCAATTTAAAACCTATCCGCTCAATGTGTCGGAAGAGATGAGAAGTGAGCTGTAGCCAAGAAAGCTTATGCTTTTTACTAAAATGTGTCTGAAATCAGTCTGAAAAGGTGCTGCTAGATTCCTTCTGACTTTTGGCTACCATAGATCTCTTCCTACAATGTCTGCATAAAAGTAAACACGCCCTCAAGTTGAGCTTGACACTTGAGAGTGCATACATGCAGTTTGATTGGTAGAGTTGTGGAAAAGGCCTGCTACTGATTTTTTCTAGGATAGTTCCTAGGTTAGCCAACAACCCTGGAATTCCCAGGTGGTTCCCCATCCATGTTCTAATAGGGTCTTGTCAATGGTGACTCATGCCCTTGTCAGGTCAAGGTTGGACTACTACAAAGTACCTTACGTGGGGCCGCTGTTGGAAACTATTTGGAAACTACAATTAATACAGAGTATGGAAGCTCAATTGTTAGTGGGTAAAAGCTGCTACACCCATGTGAGAAAAGTTTCCAGGTACCATCTGAATGGTCCTAATCACGGTGGTATTTAGAAAAGCAGTTAAAAAGAAACCTGTGATGGAATGGAATTATGGAGGCCAGACTCAGGGAGGAAAACATGTTCTTTCATCTCCTGAGGAGTGGGGGAGAGAGAAGAGGATGAGGCTGGTACCTCCCTGAGGAATTCACTATGTTGTGACTGGCGTTACTTGGGAGCTGGGTTTTAGTCTGGGAAGATTCTTGCTGGAGGTTGTAGCTAATAAACATTGCTGGACTGAATTTACATGGTTTCCTGGAGTTCCTTGGGCTAGGCCTGACAAAGCCACCCTGATCTATTCCTCGAGACCTTTGGATTGTGACTGAAATGTTGTCCATTGCTAGGAGCCATTGTTATCTTTTTATTTTTGAGGATTTTTTTTTCCTTGACTTGTATCTCATTTTTGATAGATTTAAGGCATGTTTTAGTGATATTGTTCAATGTTCTTGTTTATATGTGAGTTGCTTGGAGTTCTTCTGGAATACGGCAGTATATAAAAATTATAACAAATAAGCACATAAGCTGGGTCAACTCTGCTTAGCTTCCAAGGTTAGCCTAAGTTAGCTAATATTGCCAGATCATAGATTTCATAGTTTACTCCTCCGCTCATGTTAAAATATACAAGTTTGAGGAGCTCTAGAGGAGTATATGAGGGCCAGTTTGATGTGGTGGTGAAAGCACCAGCCTAGAAACCAGGAGACCTTGAGTCCTAGTTCTACCTTAGGAACAAAGCCAACTGGGGGAACTTGGGCCAGTCCCTCTTGGAAGAGGAAGAAGGCAAGGGCAAACCACTTCTGAAGTCTTGCCAAGAAAACTGCAAGGACTTGACTAGGCAGTTGATAGGAATCAACACTGACTTGAAGGCAACCCCCAAAAAGAGTAAGAGGGGTATATAAGACTTCTGGAGCACATACAGTTCTTGGATTCTGCACCTCCAGTCTAATGACATTTGAATAGTAAATTTGGTGATCTTACTGTCACCTAGCTGTCAAGTTCTTTGGTAACTGCCTAAAACCAAAAAAAGTCTCTTTTCTGAGCCAGTTTCTCACAGAGTTCTCTTTAACAAGATTTATTGAGATGAAAAAGAAGGGGTTACAAAAATTCCAGCAAATTACTTGAAAGTAACCTTTAATTTAGAACCAATATATCAATATATATCCCTACATACATGATCCCAGAGAGTATATAGGTCTAGGCCTCTTCATTGCTGATGAGAAAGCTTGCAGCTGGCTGTTTACTCTCAGTCTCCTGGAACTTTATCAGTATGGGAACCAACTCCTACTATAATGATGAAACTATGCATGATGTTCTATGACTGAAATGGCAACCTCAATCACATTATTTTGCCTTTTCCTCTGATCTACAAATGTTGGTTCCTGCATTGATATTGCAAACTATAGGAACTACACCAAAATGTGTACTGTTTCATCATATATGTGAATATACATGGCAGGCCCCAGATTTTCTTTTCTCAGTCAAATATCTCTATAATTACAGCTATGGGTCTACATCTGTTTCAGACCTGGCATTTCTGCTTACCTTAATTGCCTTTGCACGAATGATTAGCCCATCCTGTTGTGCACTTCCAATGAGTAGGTCCATCTTCAAAGGTCGGGAACGTCGCAAAGCTGCTGGAAAAGACTCCTGCAGGTAGGATCCATCAACAACTGGACCCCAATACTGGAATGGCCCGCTTATGGCTAGGAGCTACACAAAGAACCATAAAAAAGTTAACATAGGAGTAGAAGGAGAATGGAGTAAATCTTATGCATGCCAGGACAGACTGAGAAGTAGGGCAGAAAGCATAAATGGCCACTGGTGGTAAATAAGAAAGAAAACACCAATATTATCTTACTGGTAACTTTTACTAGAGGCAGAGGAACTTGGGAATTGCTTGTGCAAATCAGGCTTGTATATTCATGGTTAATGTCTAGTTGTACCTGGAACAGTTCAAGGACATCATCAGCTGAACTTACAAGAGTTCCTGATGTCCTTTGTCCAGCAGTGCTCTTGTATAGGCCTGGATAAGCCATTCAGTGCCTCCAGAAAGTGTGTTTTTGGGTAAAAGGAGGAGTTCCCTTCCTTCTCAATTGCTGTTCACTGGTGTTCCCCTCCCCCACCTCATCTCATCAGCTAGCACCATAAGAAAGCTTCTGGTCATCTGCATCTTCCTGGTCCATCTTCAGTGACATAACTATTGCATAATTTGGATTGTGGAGGCCTGAGCTTCTGTTATAAACAACAGTCCTAAGGAACTGCTCCTTCCTTCTTTAGAAAAGCACTCTCACCTTCTAAACTATCAATTTAAATCTCTTGATGCTCAAGAGATTTTATACCCAAAGAACATCCAATGATGAGCTAAATAAATAAACTGCAACCTGACCTGTTTTCTTTTTCACTTAGGTATTTTTAATGTTCAACCATTAGATTAAAGTTATTCCATTTCAATGGGTGGGGGGATGGTGCCAATGAACCAACATTCTGAGTCCAGCGAAAATATTTTTTCTTGAGAATATCTTCAGCAAATATTCAGAGAGAGTCATTACTTACTTTCAGAGGATCTTATTTTGGAGAAAGTTCCATTAACAGTAGTAAGCCTTACTTCTGTGTAGACATCTACTCAGTAAATGTGTACAGTTCTCTGCACATTTGTTCACTGATCTTTAATTGGGAAGGCACTGGCCTTGATCTCACCCACCACTTACAGGTGCCATCCTTACTAGAATAAACCTCAGGGAATGCAAATGTGGAGGAAAAAATTATTTCACCTCTTCTGAGTTAAATCAATCCATGAAATTTTATTTTCCTTAGGAAGGAATGCTTCTTCCAAATGCTTCTTCCAAATGCTGCTTGCAACAATCTATGTACTAGCCACAAGAAGCACTGAAGATGTTACCTAGCTGGGTAACGAAATATTTGCAAGAAAACAACCAAGCTCAGAGAACCCCAAGACTCCACAGCCAGTTAGGTCTCCAAGTCCAATCTCTACTTACTGCAGAAATCCATATTGAACTATCCCTGACAAGGAACTATCTGATCTCTGCTTAAACAAATCCAGAGAAGTGAACCCCTCCATATCCCTTCGTTGAGCTACCCCTATCATTTAGACTTTTGCCTAACATTCAACCAGAATCTGCCTCCTATAACTGAAGAGCCTTTATTCTGTGTCCTGCTCTCTGGGCAAAGGGGTTCAAGGGAGGTCATAGACACTAAACTATCAGTTTAAATCTCTTTTGTATTGCAAGGTGATGCACGTATGAAAGAATTCTCTGGTTTTTCCCATTTTCTCCAAGAGGGTACCCAGGAGACGGATGAAATACTTGTGTCAGAAGTATGAATCACTTGCTTTCAGAAAGCCTGGGGGCCTCCAGGACATTGCAGGTCTCAGATTCATTTCACATTGTCATTTACTAGTGGGGTTGCGCACTGCCTTACGGCAACAGAGAGTTCCCTACTAATCCATCAATTATGCGGTAGTAGTTTAATTTTTATTCTACTTCCTTCAAGCCAACAGAGATTCCTCTTTTGAGAAGACATTAGTCCCATGTTCCAGATGCACTTTTTCGACCCGATTATGTTTGCAAAGCCATGCATCTAAACTGTGCCACCATAACAAGAAATGAACGCACCTTGGTTTGTGCATCATTGAGGGCTTTGGCAGGCAACTGGCGAAGGCATGAGACAAGTTCAGCACTGCTGGTAGATGGGCAGCCCAGCTCGCGAGCCAAAACAGTGGCTTGTATCTGTGCTTTCTCTTTGCTGAGTGTTACTGCTGGAGAGAAAGCAGATCCTCCCTAAAAAAAGAAAAAGGGGAAAAAATAAAGAGAACTAAGTTGGCTGTGGATTTGTTTACTTTCCTAGATGCATGCTTTTAAAAGACATTAAAAACCTAAAAAGAAATGGGGGGGAATACTCAAAGGAGTTCAGCAATTTTATTTCATTTCAACCACTGGCCAGAAGCATTAAAATATATAAGTATACCACAAATGCATTATTTTAGCAATTTCAGTGAAGTTAAAGCATGTCTTCATGTTTCAGTCCAGTATGTCAAACATCAAGGAACACGTCTACCAGGCATTTGTGTTCATGGCCAGCCAAAATTTGCATGCATACATGAATACTCATAATGCACTTCCCTTTCAGGGTAAACACAATTAGGCAGAGCCCAGAAAAGGAGTAAGAAATATGAAGGCAAAGAAATTAAAGGCCTGAGTTAAGAAAAAGAAAAGGAAACATAGTTAAACCTAGTTTACACCAACACCAGACCCTATACTTGTCCATATTTTTTTATCTTTGCAAACCACCTTTCTTCTGTCTCATCAATACACAGCTTCATAAATGCCTTCTGTTCTTTAAATGTCTCAGTTCTCTCTTTTTGAGACTCATCAGCTCCACCCAACCCTGATTTTCTCTCTCCTGCTTTCTTCCTTTACATTATTTCTTTCTTCATGACCAAAGTACTTCTATGCACTTCTTTTGTGCTGATCTCTCACATTCATTCAACACCCCTTCGTTCTTGATCCTATCCCTTTTGGTTTACCTCGAACAAGGCATACCCTATTCTCATCACATTCAGCTTTTATTCAACCCAACTCTCCTTTCCAGATTGTAGTTCTGGTTCATGCATCTCAAAAATGATAGCTGAGCTGGACAAAGCCAACCCTAGAGAAGGTAATCCTTTCCATACATGCATAGAATATGCATTGGTAAAGTGAAAGAAACGAACACCTGCCCAAGCACCACTAAGCTTAGTCACTTGTCTCCGTGGTACGCCAAGTCTAAGACTAGGCTGTAAGTCTACCCAGAGAGGATTTGTGTTGATTAAATGTATGCACCGTCCTTATAAACTGAAAGCATGGCATGCATAGAATATATCATTCCATGCTTCAAATGCAGTAGGTTAGCACTGTTTAAAATTGGAGATAAGACCATGTGCTGGGTCAACAATTGGAAAGGGATACCCATTTTATCTGGAGTAGTCCCGAGTTTGTGTTTCATCATGTTTTAATTGCATTGTCCGCAAAGGTGATATTTGCAAAACAGTAGCAACCTCTTAATGTTGGTTTGCATTATGCTTCTTCTTTTCTTCTTGCTCTTATCTGACTTCCCCATTTCCATAGCTAGAATTTTTTAATTTCATAGGAATGACATCTTCATCTTAGACAAATACTATTTAGTCAACTTCAAAGGGACTTCTGTTTGCATGAAAGAAAATGAAATATAACCAAATATATCAGCTTTAGAATAGCAAGGCTTGATTAGCAAAACCCCTAGTTTCACAAATGATTAAATCTAAGTTTGGAACATGGGTTAGCACAAAAGGTTACTGAAATCTTATTTTTTAAAGAATCACTCCCTTTCCATCCAACCCCCCCCCCCCCACCCTTAAGCCATGCACAGAAATATGATTGACTTTACTTGGCACATATCTTTTTCACTGATACCTTGAGTAAGAAGCTTAAACATTTTATTGTGCACAACACAGCTATTGCTAGGTGCAATCTGGAGAAAGATGGATATGTTCAGAAGCTGCTTGACACATGGTTTGCTCAATAACTCTCAAGTTTAACAAATCTAGCTCCAGGGGGGGAAAAACATTTTGAGAGGTAGAATTTTGAAAAACAAGGCTGAAGGTTGAACTGAACCCTGATTCCTGAGTAGGCATCTACACAAAATAGCTCTGTCTGGGTATTGGTCTTCTGCCCAATAAAATAGGATGCTCTCCTCACCCCATAGCAAAATCAGAATGTTTGCTTCAGGGCTCATTGTGCTAAAGCGTGCACTCCCTGATTATTTCTAGCAGCAAATTTGCAACATCCTCAATATTGTGAATGTTCTGCTGGTCTCTGTATTATGGGTGACTTCCTCCATCTACATGGTCTCTGGGAAAGTCTTGTGCTTTGCATTTACATTTAAGAGTTTGCTAACTCTTAATAGTCCACTTCTGAGCAATACGAAATCTGGAAGCACCAGTTTTACCCAAGATCTAGTTCCTGTGCAAAGAGGTTGTATAGACTGATGTGATCTGGGATAACAAGGTTGATTATCCAAACACACTAAGGCTGAGCTAAAGAAGGAAATGTGCAGCATTAGCAGTCCAAAAGATTTCTGTTCCCCTATAGAAGAACAGTTCTTTAAGCACTCATTGTACTACAGCCCTTCCACACAGTGAGCTGAGTCAACTCTCTTCAGATCCAGTTCCCAGCACAAAGTGTCTCCTTGCTTACTCAGCCCTTGGAGAGTGGAGAAAAACAAATCTTCTCTACTCATCACCTAGACTTTCTTTGGTGCAAATGCCTTCAGGAAGGCTAGTCTGTAACAAGCAGGTCAGTTCCAATAAATCTCTCCTATTGGTTGTCACTTACCTTATTTCAACTGATGGAAGCACTTTGGGTACAGCCCCTGGAGAAAATCTGAATTTTGCATAGTGCAAATCAGCAAAAATTGCATTCACTTTATCATCTGAGGCAGTTTGTTAGTACAGCACTGCAGTGTTTTGTTTTTTTTTATACATATTATTTGCAAGCTTGTGGAAAGTTTCACAACAGTACACAGCTCCCAAGATCTCTTAACACACAGGACCTTTCTGCACATCTTTCCCTAATCCATTTAACTCTTCATGGACATCACTCTGCTTTTATTCTTTGACATATAAATGTCCCAGAATGCAGACTTTTAAAATCCAAATTCCCCAATGCACGTTTTAAAAAACGTAACTATTGGTATTTATGAGCATTGTTAGAAGCTCACTATCTTTAAAAAACTGGAAGAGGTGGATTTTTGATTTGAAAAACTTGAAAACTAGCAAGAGCTCAGTTTATGCTACCATACTGTTTATGCTGCTATACATCCACTAGGAGTGGAACACTTCAAATTCTCTCCAGACTGAATCCATATTGGAGTTCTTCTACATCCCTGATTTTGGATAAATAATTTGAACTACGACAATAGCAGTCAGGTCCTACAGAACAGGGTAAGGAACTTGATATCTCCCAAATGTTTCAGACTACAACCCCCACAATTTTTTAACCTTCTGGCTCGGACTGTTTAGAATGTGGACAGCCCATAGTTGCCTACTCATAATCCACAATGAGAGTAGATTGGAGAGATCCTTCACCATTACCCTTGGAAAGTTGATGGCTTCTTCTGTGACTTGACCACTTCCTCAACCTAACAGAACATGAGCATCATTCTTATGTTTCTGAAAATGCATTGCCCCACAGAAAGGAAGCTGTTTTGGATACTGCCCCAACATTAACCGTTACCTACAGACACGATATCCATATACTCAAGTTTATGAATTATGCAACTGCACACACAGATCAATTAATCAATGTTGAAGGAACTGTGCTAGTGTAGAACAATGGGCATAGCTTCCCCGTCATCTTACTTGGAGTTCCCTGTACCGCTGGCGTCATGTTCCTTCCATCATATTCACTTCACTGCCCATTTTAATCCCTTGCATAACTGAGAAATTTCTTTACTATCCTCCAGAAGAGGTCAAAATAAGTCAAAACCAGACAAAGATTTATGGCACAGAGACCTAAATGTTAGATGTTGTAAGTGAAGAATATATACTTCTCACTTAAATATATACAGCTCTTCTATCATCTGGAGAGCCAGATATCTCAACAACCTGCTTTCCTTCTACTCATCCTAAATCCTACCACACAAGGGGAAATACAACATTAGCTGTTAGATACCCCCTCCACATTGTCCCAGTTCCTGCAACTTGGTGGTGGTGCAACCCTATCCCACCACAAATCAAACTACCTTACAAATGCCAGAAACACAACACTTTTTCTTCTTGCCTAGCTCTTCATTGGGAAAAATGCACAAATGGGTGCAAGTCTCCTGCCCTTTCATTAAGGATGGGAAAGGCTGATTCCCCACTGCATCCCACTGAGCTTTCTTTTTTGAAAACAAATACCACCAAACTTAGTGGGACTTACAAACATGGATAAGGTTTAGCCCACAGTTGGGCAATGCAGAACCTGGGATAACATGTTGCAAACCAATCTTCTTTTCTCCTAGCTCCTAGCACCTTTCTCCACAAAGTTGCACTGCAAAAATTCAGGAACAATCCAACACCCCCAAATGCAACAATGGGTGTATTCATCCTCCAAGACGTGTTAGGAGGGCCTAAAAACTCCCAATCTGTGCCTCTCTTCAGTGAAAAAAATGTATAGAAACTCCTAGTGCTTCATTAGTTAGTTAGTTAGTTAGTCTGATTGATTGATTGATTTTGAGGGCACCCAATTCCTCAATAACTCTAGGTAGCTTCCAATTAATACTACATGAGACTATTCACTGCCAGTGTGGTCATCTCAGAGAAAATAACAAATTTGTCACAATACGTTTTAGGATAATTACTAATTCCAGCCCCTTCCCAAAATAAATAGGCAGATTATACATAAAGGATCTATATAGGAATATATAGATATAGATATATGGAAAACAGGACCACCCTCAACAAACCATACATGCAAGTAAGGAGAACAGAAAGAGTGTCAGGAGATCTAAAGCTCAGATCTGGCTGATGCTGGCAAAAGTTGCTGAGAACAACCCAAAGGGCTTCTTTAGGTATGTTCAAAACAAAAGGAAAAGAATCAGCACAGTAGCTGCTCAAAGATGATGGTGGAGAATGGTAATAGGTAACAACAAACAGACAGAAATAATCTCTTAGTTTCACCTTCTCCATCAGAAAATGTGCCTCTCACTAAACAATTGTGAACAAGCAGGACTGAAGCTTGAAACCGATAGAAACAAGGGCAGAGAATGCCTATTTACTTTGAATGAGTTTAAATCTCAAATGAATTGCCTGCAGTTATACTGAAGGAACTTGTTGATGATCTGGATGACCATTTATCTTGGAGAAATCATGGACAATAAGTGAGCTAGCTACCAGATGACTGGAGGAAGGAATGTTGTCCTATTTTCAAAAAAGGAAATGAATGATCTGGGGGAATACAAACTAATCCGTCTGACATCAATACTTGAGAAGATTCTAAAGAAGATCAGGATGATCAGGGACTAGGAACTAAGTCCTATGAAGAGAATTCAAAAGAATTGGGCATATTTCACATGAGCCAATAATTTGATGCAGATGCTAAGAAGGCAAATGCTAATTTGGGACATATTAACAGGAACATAAAGTACAGATTATGAGAAGGAAGTGTCCCACTTTACTCTGCCATGGTCAGGCCCACTTAGAATATCATGTCAAGTTCTTGGCTCTGCAGCCTAAAAAGGACACCAACCTGGAGAAAATTCAGAGAAAGGCTACCAAAATGTGAAGAGCCTGGAAACCAAATCATATGAGAAATGCTTAAAGAAAGTGGGTTTACTGTATTCAGCCTGCAGAAAAGGACACTGAAGTGAGATATGATAACAATCTTCAGATAACTAAAGGGTTATAATTTAGAGGGAGAAGTGGACTTGTTCTCTGTTGTCCTGGAGGGCAGGACCAGAACCAGCAGATTGAAACTACAGAAGAGTAGATTCCTGTTAGATATTAGGAGAAATTTCCTGATAAGAGCTGTCAACAGTTGAATAGGTTGCTTCATAAAGTGGTATGTTCCTCTTCACTGGAAGCCTTCAACCAAAGGCCTAGAAAACCATCTGCTGAAATGTTTAAGCGCATCCAGAATCAGAAAGACTGAGGCAGGATATTATGGCATTTTTCCAGTGTCTTGGAGAAAGTCACATAGAAGGTCAAGAATTTCTCATTCTCTTACCAGAGTACAGGACATGGAATAATGGACTTCTGTAACATAAAGGCAGAGTTTGAGTTAGGGGAAAAAATTCCTAATAATAAGAGCAGTTTGACAGGGGCTCCAGATACCAAGGGAGGTGATGACCTCTCCTTCATTGGGTGTATTCAGATGGGTGCTCAATGCTTTAAATTAAATAAAGTACTGAGCAGGGAATTGAACTCAGTTCAACTAAAGAGCAAATTCTAACCCTATGAGTCTATGGGGAGGGGCCTAAGCAGCTGTACGGACCTTTTGGAGCAGAGAAATATTGAGTGAGGAAAGGATTAAACATACAGACTCAATATTCTCCATCCCCCCCAAATTTTTTAAAGACTTCTCTCCCCTTTTGGGTGCCCTGTAATGTGCTATCTTGACATATCCCATTAGTCTAGCTTTCTACAATTGGGCAACCTTCTAACATAGGAACTACAATTCCCGTTACTTCCAATCAGCAGCCCTCTAGTCATGCTGGTTGGCAGCTGACCCAGCAGAGTTGAGTCAGTTCTCTTAGCCAAAAAGTTCTCTACGTTTTTCATAATCTCTAAATTTCTTGTACATGATTTCTAAAGAACGGACAGTTGTCAGGTCTGGAGCAAAAGAAGACTTTTGAATCTATACTGAGGAGAGTTCTAGGGCAGAGAGTGCACTACAAGCCACTTATGATGTTAAAAAATTGGGGTTAGCTTCTACCATCTGAGTTTTAGTCTCAGTTGTCCATGTCTGCCTGACTTCTCCTGAGTCTTTTGGGTTCAAGTGCTTGTCCCACACCACTTACCCTGTGAGCACTTGGATCTGCTTTTCACTTAGCATCCTGATGCAGCCTGCCACACTGAGTTAGCAAGTGGAAACCAACCAACTTTATAAATATATCAGCAATATAAACAAGTGAGGGCCATATGCAGTTCATCCTATAAGAAGAGGTGCCTGCACGGAAAGGCTCAGTACTTTGCTTTTCTCACAGCCACATCTGTCACTCACCACACAGTCACCCAAAAGTACGTGAAATGACCTCATCAACAGTCCTACCCTCCTCCGAAACTACCTCCTCCTTAGCCATCCTCCTCAACTGCGAGCAACAGGAACCATATCTTTTGCAAGAACACTGAAGCCTTCCTTATTTCTAAGAGGAAGTATGTGGTTTGTTTAACCAGTGCTGTGCTAAAAGATAGGCTGAACTTCCCCAAAGCCTTATTTTTGGGTCAGCTGTCATCAGATCTGGAGCTGCAGTTCTTTCTAGCCTTTTCACACTGTTGGACAGTTGGATCCCAGGGGTAAAGAGAGCAAGAGAAAAATTGAAAAGAAGACACAATGGTTGGCATCTGAAGGCAAGGTAAGGATCAATCTTATCCATCTCCAGGTAGACAGATTCTCCCTCTGCTCAGCAACACAAGGACCTCTTGCTCAGTCCAGGGAAGCTGGAAAGGATTTATCTCTAAAAAGAGTTCAGGCCTTAAGTAATCCTTTAGGGTCATGCATACATTTTTGGATCTGACCTGCATCTGTAGTTGGTTCTGCTCATCAAAAGCAGCCAGAGATGCAGGAATGTGTTTTTTCATCCAAACGGATTCCACAGGTGAATGGGACAGAATTCTGCTCCATCCCAACAGTTCAAATATGTCCTTTCTTGTACCTGGGCTAAAGGAAAAGTGTTTGCAACAATAGAGAACAGAAAAGTAAGGAACCTCCCTACATGCCTGTATTCATTGTGAACACAAAGAGATTGGCATCTCCGGGTACTTGCCAACATCCACACTTCTATGGGAAGGCCATTTGTAACCACAGATGCCTCCCAGACCAGCTGTTCCCCTTCTGACTGCTACTATCTGTTTACCTGTCCCCCTTGAACAAGCAGGCAGTGGCCATAGAGGACAAATGGAAGCATACTGTCACCTTGCCTTCCATTGGGAGGTGATTAGATTGGATTCAGAGGACAAGTGGTCTGTACTTATGGAAGCACCGCTGAGGAAACCTCACTTGGAAGAGTGGCATTTTCTTTTTAAACAAAATAAATAAAGAGGCAGTGGTAGAAATAGTAAAGAGAAAGTGGGCTTGCTTGGAGGAAGAGAGGGTGTGTTGAACCCTAAAGACAACATTCAAAGGCCTACCCAAATATGCTGTAAACAGTTGACCTGTAAGTTTATTGAGAGTCAGTTTGGTGTAGTGGTTAAGGCATCAGGCGAGAAACTGGGAATCCATGAGTTCTAGTCCCACCTTAGGCACCAAGCCAACTGGCTGATCTTGGGCCAGTCACTTTCTCTCAGCCCTAGGAAGGAGGAGGCCAGGGCAAACCACTATTGAAACCTTGCCAAGAAAACTGCAGGGACTTGTCCAGGCAGTTGCCAGGAGTCAATAATGACTCGAAGGCAACCCCCAAAAGAAATGTCTATTGGGTATGGACTGTGTGGAAAACGGATTGCAAATATGGTTGTCTGTCTCAGGCTCAATCTGGCCCTAAGTCAGGGCAGAAAATTTTGGGGGTGGATTGACAAGGAGGGGGCGGCTTGTTTTTCAGAGAGGCAGAAGGCAACACACACACACACTTTTCTTTTTTCTTCACGTTACCTTTTCAATTTTTAAAATTCTTGTGGAGAAACAACAGCAACAACCTCTGCCTAACCTGCTTATCAGAAGCAAAATGGGGGTGAAGTTTGCACGTATCGTGAGTCTCCCAATTCTCTTGAATTGCCTTCAACACTGTCTTCGGGTTAATTCGGGAACAATTGTGGGAGTTGACTGACGCTGCAGGAAATAATGAACCCAAACTTTACAAACGAATTACCAATGTCAGAATTGACTCAAATGTAATTTAACACCCATACGTGTGAGAGAGCAGGAAAACACACACAAACAGAAAAGTGAGTGTGTTCGTTTCCTTTTCAGAACTAAATTAAGAAACCCTTCAATAAATGTGTTAAACCAAGTAAACACAAACATCTCATAGCAAGGCCACATGAGCTCAAGATTCCGGAATGAAAGACATTAAAGGCAATTTCATGTCACAGACTTGACTTTTAGAAGTTTACTTTTTCTCCCCCCCCCCCCCATTTCCCCAGGAAAAAGAGGTCAATATTAAACCTCTCTTCTTTACTGCAACATAATTTGGATTACCCCTGAATAGAGTTTTAAAATATGGTAGGAGAAGAGGTAGAGAAGACAAATTTAACAAACTCGTTCATGTAGAAGTACAGCTCTCTTGGGAACTTATGTGATCTTTAAATATCTAGGCTTTGGAGAAGCATGTCTGGTTCCTGTTGAAATCTCCTGCAGGATTCTAGGTACTTCACCTACTTCATGGATTTCCCAGAGATCATAGAATTCTAGAGTTGGAAGAAGCCATTTCAGTGATCAAGTTCAATTCCCTGCTGAATGTAGAACTCCAGACTAATACATCTCCAATAAATGCTTATCCAGTCTTGGCTTGAAAATGGCCAGCAAAGGGAATTCATCTATTCCTTAAATAATTGATTTCCACCTGCTCTTATTGTTAATTTTCCCCCCATTATTCCACCAGAATCTGCCTTCTTGTAACAAGACCAATATTCCATCTCCAAACTGGGGCAATAGAGTATAAACTTTGACCTTCTTCAGGGGTCCCACAGCAGACATCTCTCCTGGATGCATTATACAGGTGCCCTACGTACATGAGAAGTTAGATGGGTCTTGTTCAAAAACAGAATTTTTCAAAAGTTGACATATGGAGAATGCGTTCATCCTTATTTAGGTCACTGTAACATCACAACTGCCTTGTAAACCTGAACCCTCCTGTGTGTGCGTGCGTGCATGGGTGTAGATAGATATTGGACCATAAACTTTATATCTATCCTACAAAATTATGAATACAGTATTCATATGCCAAGTTTGAAAAAATTCTCTTCAAAATCTGATGTTCCATGCCATCATCAGTGGACGACATAGTTTCATACAACAGTTCTTTGTTGCCACCATTGTGATAGCTTGACAAAAGTTGTGAGAATTTTAACAAACATATGCATGTTTATGCAAAGTGTCAAATATTAAAAAAAATGCAAAGTTTGTATATACTTTCCTCATCTTTCCAGAAGTTGCTATCTTTGTGTTGACAAGAGCACTTTTGGACTTGAACTTTTCATATTTGCTTTACCTAGTTCTGAAAAAAGCACTTGGAAGGAAGCCAAGAGAAGAACAATGGGGAATGTTGTCAAAACACTGAAAACTGCGCCTGAAGTGAAGAGTACATCTTGGCAATCAGGTAGGTGTTTTTTTAAAAAAACTACGATTCAGGACGTAAGAAGGGAAGGAAAAGTACAGAAATCGAATGATAACTAGACATATGTTCTTGTGGACAACCAGTCCACAAGTTCACATGAGATCATAGATGGCATCAGTGCTTGGCAATGCACCAAATGTTGGGGTTCTAGTAGTCCCGTTGCTGGCCTCTGTCCCAATGTCCTCTTCAGTTGGTGTTTCAGATTCTTGTGATAGGCAGCTGAGCCAAGAAGCTGTCATTTTAATTCTGCACCATTCCTTTCTGCAAAGTCCCCTCTTTCTGCCAGACAAGCCCATATTTATGTTGATTTGCTGGAGTTTGGGTTCCTCTTCTGAGAAATTGCTTCCTTCTTATACTGGGGAAGAACTCTCCAAGAGACCAAGAACTCTTTTCTTCTTCCATCTTACTCAACTGCTTGCATGTCGTATTTCACCAACCTGCCTGCCTATAATTCTTTTGACTTGTAGATACCAGGCTTAAATTTCTACCTACAACCAGCTTCATGATTTCTCTGTATATCTCTGATCCACAAGATCCCAACAGTTTTGAAATAATTTACCCCAAAAACTTCCTTTTCCAAGACTATCCCTAGGAAATCCCTGCACTAGCCCCTGAAGTTTGGTTCACCTGTACCCTTTGTGATAGCCCATTTAGTGACTTCAGTGTTTCTTCATTTAAGTATCTCCGTTTTATATTTCATTTAATTGTATATCATTGTTTTCTTTCAAAAAAAATATTGCTAGCTATGTTAAGCATTCAGTTGAAAGGAAAGGAAGACCATCAAAATGAATAAATGGATAGATTAATGAGTAATAAGATGCTGTTTTAGAAGGCTGTATTTACTTTTTGACTGAAATCCTCAGGAGGCAGAAAATGCAGGCAGACTAAAAGAGAACCCAGTTTAAGTTTGTTCTTTCCAATTTTTACATTAGGTTTTTTTTTTTAAACTTTGTGAAAATTCATATATCTTTGTGTGCATCTTTCCCCAAATGTAAGCATATCTGAAAGCAATTTTGTCTCCTACTGTATACTTGTGCACTTTCTACTACTGTACACATTTATGTACACAGTCTCCCCTAAATTAAGGATTTGGTATTCAATTTTTAACTGTAAATTGTAATTAAAGTGTACAAAAATGCTGTTTTCAGCAAACAACGCTTCCAGTTTGCATAAAGAAGTTGTAAATTTCTTGGAATGAATTATGGGGCCCACTAACTTTTCCCTCCTCACCAATTTTCAGCTACATCTACTTTGTATCTTTATTGCATCTGTTGGTCAGTCAATCATTTTATGTTCTAAAGCTAAGTCTTTTTAATATTTTAATTTTTTTTCAGCACTTGATGATACTTGATAAGACTATTAGAGATTGTTCTTTTAAAATATGTCTTCAGTCAAAAGAACAAATATCTTTTCTTTTTATTATTTCTAATGAGATGATCAGATCCAGTTTGTACTTAGGCCGTGTCTTTCTTGACTGCTTAACTATTTAAGGACAGAGCCATACTTTCCTTCCTGTCTTTCCTGTATCTTCCCCATAAGCATCTTATCCATGTAACATATTGTTAGAGTTGTAGTTGTAGCTATTCTACTTATAGAAGAAGAACTAAAGAGCCTCTTGATGAGGGTGAAAGAGGAGAGTGCGAAAGCTGGCTTGAAACTCAACATTAAAAAAACTAAGATCATGGCATCTGGACCCATCAATTCCTGGCAAATAGAAGGGGTAGAAATGGAAGCAGTAACAAACTTCATTTATTTGGGCTCCAAGATCACCGCAGATGGAGACTGCAGCCATGAAATTAAAAGACGCTTGCTCCTTGGGAGGAAAGCTATGGCAAACCTAGATAGCATATTAAAAAGCAGAGACGTCACCTTGCCGACAAAGATCCGCATAGTCAAAGCTATGGTTTTTCCAGTAGTAATGTATGGGTGTGAGAGCTGGACCATAAAGAAGGCTGAACGCCGAAGAATTGATGCCTTTGAACTGTGGTGCTGGAGAAGACTCTTAAGAGTCCCCTGGACTGCTAGGAGGTCAAACCAGTCAATCTTAAAGGAAATCAACTCTGATTGCTCATTGGAAGGATTGATAATGAAGCTCAAGCTCAGATACTTTGGTCACCTAATGCGAAGAGAGGACTCTTTGGAAAAGGCCCTGATGCTGGGAAAGATGGAAGGCAAAAGGAGAAGAGGACGGCAGAGGATGAGATGGCTAGATAGCATCACTGAAGCAATGAGCATGAAATTGAGCAAACTCAGGGAGGCAGTGAAAGATAGGAAGGCCTGGCGCAATATGGTTCATGGGGTCACGAAGAGTCGGACACGACTTAACGACTGAACAACAACAACAACTTATAGTACAAACAGATTGATTTATGAGATTCTACATGAGACCGCACATCTTTATGGTAGCGGGACAAAATGGTACTCTCCTTTTCCACAAGCTTCTATCATCATGGATACGGTGCATGACCATAGCTTATTTTTCTTGGCAATTTTCTTTCAACATGTTACACCTTTCAGATCACCTCTTCTCCCTTTTACCCTTATCAGTTTTCTTGTTTCAGTCAAGGACAAATATGCTAACAGCCAATTCAAGTCTCTGACAGATGACTCC
Source organism: Liasis olivaceus (assembly GCA_030867105.1). Taxonomy (NCBI): domain Eukaryota; kingdom Metazoa; phylum Chordata; class Lepidosauria; order Squamata; family Pythonidae; genus Liasis; species Liasis olivaceus. The sequence continues at coordinate 9,033,770 of CM061350.1, forward strand.
TATGTATATGCAAAACAGATTCACCAGAAGTCTTCAAGAAACCTTGAAGTCTGAGCACTACAAAATACTATTTATAGGGAAAATATTAAGTGGGTAACTCAAGAGAGGTGAACAAAGACTGAGCAATTTTAGCAGCTGCAGAGAGCTGAGCATTTATTCCCTTAGACGTACTCCCTGAGAAGGGGTGAGAGAAGTAGAATCTCTTTGAAAGGAGTATAACTGGCTTGAACCATGAATCGATGCCAGCTATACTATCACCTACAGATAAAGCATTAATTTCTGGCCCTTAATTGGGGTGGGGGCAGGGAGGAATAACATCTTTCCTAGATCTCCAGGAGACAGCCAAATGTCCCTGAGTAATCTACAAGCAGGACGCTTCCTGCTGTTGTTCCTCAGGATCTACTGGAAGGATCCAATTGCCATACATAGAAAGCAAGATGGTTTAGAACTGTGAGATGGCTGAACTTCCCCAGGAGTGGCAGGTAGATAAGTGGAGACATTGGAGGGCAAGTCTAAGTCAATCTATGTAGGGGCTCAACACAGGCTCAGCACTCTGCAGAGTAATAAAACTCCATAAAATGTTTTATGTGAAGCCAAGCTAGCACCAGCTTTGCAGTTTAGACCTCCTGCTACCCTTCATATGCCATCTGTAACAATCTCTGGTACAATGGACAATATTTATCCTAACATTTAGCCCTGGAGTTCCATCTTCCCCAACCTAACCAACTAATAAATGTTTGTGATTTGATGCCAAGAGCCATACTCCAAACCTTCTGCTTGCCAAATTCTCATTGTACTTCTGAGGCAGGATAGGCCCCATATATGGACTGCTTGATCTCCATCTGGTCTGCTGCAAGCTAAGCTGAGAGCTTTCCATCTCAGATTTTTTCAGCAAGAACAAGCACGAAATCCAAAGTTCTGTAAGCAAAGCACTGAGATACAATCATTCTGCTCGATCTTAATTCTTTTCCCACCTTAAATATGCAAAAGGAAGTAAATGCTGTAATTTTATTTTTCCTCCTTATGGTAAGGGTGGCCTTGTTTTTTAGCATTAATAATAGTGGCTGAAGTCAAGCCTAGAGGGACTTGACCTAACAGCCTAACTGAACAGGAAGATGACCTTGATTTTTCTGCCTTCTTGTGGTTTTTCATTTTCCGTGGCACCATTTTAAAATCTAAATTTAATCTTGTATCCTTAACAAGATAACAGTGTGCTAATAAAATCAGCTTGCTATCTTGTGATTGGAACATAACAGCCCAAGACAATGTTCTCTACAAATGCAGTCTCTTTTAATCAACTTAATGATATTTACTGTTCTAAGCAGTTGCTATGAAACAAGGACACAACAGAATGCATTCACTTCTGTTATATGGTCCATTTTCTGGATTCTCCCAGTACACTGGACCATAAGCTAGCCAAATGGCTGGGTGCCACAACAGATTAAGCCAAGTACACATTAAACAAGGTTAAAACTAACAAAGCCTAGCATGTTGTGAAAATGTGTCCCCCTGTTTTGCATAAGCACCTTGTGCAAAAACAGTTAGTATAGCATGAAAATTAAGAAATACGTAGGCGAAATACGTTCTTCTATTGTTTCTCTTGCACTTCAGCTATAGCATTCAAGTACCGCTTAACATCTTACCTCTAAATAAAGTGCTTATGCTGGCCTATGACCGTAATACAGATTTGATTGATTGATTGATTGATTGATTGAAATAAAGTGTTAAAATGGGTGTTTACAACACTCTGTTAGGTCTTTTAATGGACCCAATGGGATGGCCTTCTTCAGTCCAAAGGAAACTTGGAAATTAGCAGTATTCAATGGACATAGTTAATTCAAGACTTCAAGACAATGTGTCAGTCCCTATCTTATATTTACTTGATTGATTTATACCCTGCTGTACTCAGTACTTAAAGCGGTTAACAAAATTTCAAAACAAGAACAGAATATGTTAAAAATGAGTAAATAGAAGAAAGCAATAATGCTGATGCAATCCACAGAATATGGGGCTACCCCAGAAATACATGTGGTAGTTTATTTTGCATATTCTGTAGTTTTTAACTGTAACAGGTCCTGGGCGTAGTTAATCAATTACAGCAATTTTACCCAACCTTTTATTTTTCGACCCAACGTCCCTTTACAAAATCTTTTTCGGCCCAGCACCACCTCAGAGTAGGTACGGGCCAACACTTCCTATTAACAGTTAAAATATGAGTAATATCTGACATAAGAGGAATTTTCACTGATTATTACTGATTATTTTTATCATGCCTTTTTATTGCACTTAGGTTACACATTCAATTATTAGTATGCTTTATTAAAACACATTGTTATAGCGAAGTAAGGAAAATGAGATTTATTGCAAAACATTAGTGTACTTGATGTGGTAATCATGTTAGCCTAATTAGAAGCAGCCAGAAATCACAGGATTTATCTCCATATGGTGTGTAAATTTATAAATGTATTTGTTTATATATCAAATTTGTCACCACCCATCTGGTTGAAATGACTCTGGGTGGTTTACAAAATGGTTAAAATCAATTTAAAATGACAACATGCAACAAGCTTAAATAAAGAGAAAATAAATAGATCCAAGGATAGATATAAAATTGGCAGTCCTAATAAATGTGGTTTATCTCTAGGTGTCTTTTAGCCACCAATAGACACATAAACCACATTTTCACACCATTCAAAAGAGACAATAAAAGAGCTTAGAAGGAAACAAAAGACCAGAACACCTCCTTGCCAGCAGCCAACACCCAGATAAGCAGGGATGAACACCAGGCAAACAACCAAGCAGAAAATCAACTACCAAGGGAAAAACCACACCCCCACCAACACAGGCAGGGCAAGCTACTATATATAAATGGGGGCAAACCCCACACTCACTAGCACTGATGATGCTACTTAGGGTAATGAAACGTCTGCAAGCAAACAACCAAGCTCAGAGAGTACCAAGGACTCCATTATACAACATCATACACGAGATACAAAGGGGAGGCAGAAACTTCTTTCACTTTCTCCTAAGATTAGACCTCAGACTCACTGGCTGAAGCCAAACACAGGGTGCACAATCGACTGAAGGAAAAACTTTCTTTACTCAAAATAAACTATGGGATGGGTTGTCACCAGCTATAGTGAAGGGAATCACTTTAGATGGCTGTCAAAGTGGACTAGAAAATGTCATGGAGGGTAGGCTGTCAGTGGCTGTGGCTTCAATGGAAGTTTAGCACTCCATGAATACTAGTTGCTGGGAGATCACAGTTGAAAAGGATCTCCTCCAACCCTTCCTTGTGAGGTTCTTGAATGCATCTGGGTAGCTACCAAATCTCACTAGATGCCTCCTAACATCCCACACTTCAGGGATCTTCTTATGCTCTTATTTTGTAGAACATGTTAATCAGACTCAAGCAGCCACACCTTGCATTGCATTAATTGATTGATTGACTGACAGACTGATTGATTGATCAATTCTGCAGGTCACAGAAGTGATTTTCTTGCTGTTCTTTATGACTATCCTACACCGGATATAAGCCAGCCTGTATTTCAAGTTGGGGAGAAACTACGTGTGATATCAGAGTAAGTATGCATCTTTTTTTTTTTTTTTTTAAGGCTTTAAAACATTTGTGTTGCCATTTGCTATTCTTCATTTATGATTTTGACTATGTTACATTATGTTATATATTTTTAGAGCAGATGTTATCTTTGGAGGAATAGATTTCTAACTGTTTGAGGCTTTCAGCTCCATCTATCTATCCCCACCAAGAACATGTGGGAAAAATCCTCCCCCCTCAACTCCAGTAAATGAGGTTAAGAATTTTGTAAATGCAATTTTAATATTCTTCCATATCATTTTTAGTATTCTACCACCACCCCACTTTTGTTATTTGCAGACCTAACAAATAATTTTAAAAGGCTCTTTTTCTGAACCCAAGAATGACTGCAGCATAATTTCTCATATAATTTAGTAGGAGTTTAGAGAGGTGGGAGAGAGCCAATAACTTTTGTTGTGAGAAGTTGTCACAAAATTGTTTCGCTATTTTATCTCTGGCTGGTTGGTGGGGACATGGCAGAGATGGACAAATTAGGCCCAGATTTAGTCACCCCCTTGAAATCAGTAAGACAATTACTAACAGTAATTTCAGTAGGTCTACTCTAAATCTGGACTACACTTCTTAGTGAACAGCCTCTAATGAGCTTCCACAGAATCAAAAAGTTGCCAGTACCTCAATATTCATCACTGGCCCAGTTCTCCCTGTGAAAACAGTAATTTTTGATGGCTAGCTGCCATTCAATTCTCCCAAATCGTGCCAAATGTAGGGTCATTGAGCTGAAGTCCTCTCCACGCAATCTCAGATGAACAGATAACTCTACAGGCATGACATGTCCTGTCTCCACTGCCAATTCCTATCCTGATGTTACTGCCTCTGTTTCAAGTCTCAGTACTCCCATGACTTCCCTCCATGATGATGATGAAGTTGATGATGATGATACTTGCAATAGCTTATATCCCACGACAATACCTTTGACACCATTAAACATCTGCCTATCCCAGGTCCTTGGGAAGGACTCGATAGGTGGATAAAAATGCCAAATCCAGTCTAAACATCTGGCTGACTGTGTGACCAACAATAATAATAATAACAACATATTATGGGAGACAAAACCTAACAGATTTGACACAACTGCAGATGCCCTTGGATGATGTCAGAATAAATGTATAGTTTATGTTAATGTGTAGCTTTAACACGAGAACACCTAAGCCTGCACCACGGGCTGAGAACAAGATGAAGGCAAAATTGTGGCGACACTGCAGAAAAAAAGAGGTTGCCAGGACACATTTGTGTCATGATTAAGTGCAAGTGAGGAAAAACCTTTTGTCTCTCATCATGGAAAATTAACAGAGCAACCCCCAGCCAATATGGTTGGCTGGAGCATTTCTTTTGCCTGCCATTCCTGCTACATGAATCTATTATGGTCCAGCAGAAGACCTTTTGCCAAAAGCCATTTCAGGATAAGCCTTCCTAGAATCCACGTATATTCCACAGAAGCCACCTGTAGGAGACACCTGGAGCATGAAGAATTGATGGAAACAGAAAAGGGGCCCAAATAGTTCCCAGGTGTACAAAAAAGGAACTAAATTATACATTTTATGGAAAGCCCATAGACATCCCCTGGGTTCTAGATTACTGGATCAGGAAGGAAAATGTCTTCTTTCCTAACACCACAAATGGCAATTAGTATAGGTGATTTCCAACAAATTTCCCTCCTCTTTTCTTCTATATTAGAAACAAAGATGAGGAGGCAAAAGTAATCTTTCCTGTGTGCAAATAGGAAACAGTCCATCACCCTTGTGTAAATTGCCAGGAAAGCACCCTTTTTGCTCTACTCAGGTGTTTCAAAGCAGGTGACTAGGAATGCTGTTGGTGGATTGTTTTTTCATAAACCAGGCCAAAAATAAATATTTTTTGCTGCAGTGCACCTCGTGTGTACCAGTCAAGCCTCTGAGCTCATAACTGACGAATGTGACAGTCAAGGCATTATTGAACGTTCCTCTTCCTGCTAGGCTCTGCTCTGGCCTACATACAAATGTTATGAGAGCTTGCAGAATACACAAACAGCTGTGGCCGTCTCCAGCTGTAGGGCATCAAACCACATAGCTGTTTCCTATTAGGCGAATGACAGAAATGGGATCCATCATACATCATTTAAGCGCCTGCTCTTACATTTCCATGATGATATTGTGGGTCAAAAGGTTCAAAACTGTGACTAACGCATACAAACCCTACAGTCCTGGGATTTGCTAAAATTAGTATGTTCCCCCATTACTGCCTTCATCTAATCTATGTTTCTGGGTTCTCCTAAACATGATATTTATACATCCTTTCCAAAGTAAAGTTGATGGCTTTCAGTCAGACATTTAAATCATATTAGGCACATTTTATAGAATGTTTCCACCTCATTGGAGATTTCAGTTCAGACGTGTTGACCAATTGTTTCTGAGATATTTATAAAGCCTGTAAAACTAACAATAATTCCTTAATTTTACCTCCTAAATACTATGATAAATATGCCTGTCTCAGTCAGTTTAAGGCAACTGGAAAAGTTTTCGGGGGGCGGGGGGGACCCAAATCACGGGATATATTCCACATCTAGCTTCTGGGACTAGAAGCATCCAAAGTGCTTTCTGACTCTGTGATTCTACTCCTTAATTTTAAAATGCTTTTCTGCTTTATTACGATATTTTATATCTTTCTGCCTGGTCTTTTATTATTTTTTACTTACATATTGGTTAGGTTTATACCCCATCTTTCCTTCAGAAGTTCAAGGTGAACATAGCACACTGTTCTCACACTTTTCCCCACAAAAACACCCTATGACAGTGTTTCTCAACCTGGTCAACTTTAAGACAGGTGGACTTCAACTCCCAGAATTCCCCAGCCAGCATGCTGGCTGGGGAATTCTGGGAGTTGAAGTCCACCTGTCTTAAAGTTGACCAGGTTGAGAAACACTGCCCTGTGAGGTACCATTGGGCTAAAAAAAGGTGACTGGCCAAAAGTCACCTTGTGAGCTTTGGTGGCTGAGAGACATGCACCTGCGTCTTCCTCATTGTGGTCCAACACCTTAACTATGACGCTACTCAGTTTGCTGTACAATTTGTTTCGTTCTGTGAAGGGCAACATACCATCTGTTTATTTTATCTCCCTGGCATTTCTCTGTCATGGATTACATTTTGCAACATCGTCTCTTGTATAACTGTCAGATTTCAGTTCCAGGTATCGGGGTGGAGAGGTAGGGAAAGAATAGGTTCAACCAAGTTTAAATAACCAGGGTGCTCCTAGGACTGTTTTAAAAGGTGCTAAACTTCCTAAAAAAAATCACATATCAAATTAAAGAACAGCAACAAGACCGTGTCAATATTCCAGACTGTAGGGCTAGTGCACGCCTCGTCTATTTTATGGCTTACAATGCACACAAAAGAAAAACACCCACACACACAATGAAAAAAACATGCGCATCCAGAAGAGTAAAACAACCAAACATAGCCCAAACCAGCAAAACTAACAAAGACTCAGCATCCATCTTAGCTCCAGGCTGGGAGCAAAGCTATGTTTTTAATGACTTCTGGAACAGCTGTAGATTTGGGGGAACACTGGGGGAACGCTGTTCCAGAGCGCAGGCTTTGCAACAGAGAAAGTGTGCTGCCTAGGTCCCGATAGATGACACCGAGGGGACCTGGAGTGCACTCCCACTGCTCAATCTCACTGGGAGGACAAAAACGATTGGAGGGGCTTAGTTTGCATGTGCAAAGAAGCTCCTTTGAACGAGATGGGATTGCCTCAGATGGAAAACCCAGAGCATGAAAGAGAAGTGTATGCAGAGGGAGGCTCTTCACACCTGCAGAAGGAGCTTCTAATTTGTGTATCATAGCAGGGCTTGGTTGCATAGCCTCATAACCATCACACGCTCTTTTCAAAACATCTAATGGTTTAATTCACTATTGACACACAAAGTTAAATCATTGCCTTATGAACAATTCTGTCCATAACACGCACTGTGAAGAAAGGAGTGGAAATGCTTAAGGACAGAGTAAGAGCTAAGGCAACTTCTTCAACTGGTTGTCCTCCAGGATGTGTTGGATTTCAAGTCCCATCATCTACAACCTAAATGAACCTTTGGCCACATAAGTTGGGCATTAGGGATACTGAGATCATATGATTTATCTCCTTGAGACACTTTAAGGGCTAAAAGGCCTTGTCTAAAAGGCCTTGAAACTAGAAGGGATTTCTGTATATGCACTGCATCTCTGCAGAAATGTCTTGGACAGGCCCTTGCTTTTAGAAGAGGCACCATGTTTTTCTGAAGAGATGCTTTGCATGTACTTTCGTCAAAGTGAAGCATCCGCTTGGACTTTTGCATGGCCCTAGGGGGGCACCCAGGTGGAGAAAGCTGATGTAAGACAAAACAATTAAAAACTTCTAAGATTTATCACAGGGAAGAAAACTTCCTTTGAGACCGAAAACTGAGCTGTACGTTGCATCTCAGTGGCAGAAACCAAGAGTTTGATGGGAACGTATTTCTGGATGCCAATGTTTTTCTGGATGGGGTGGGAGGAGAGACATTACCTCATCTGGAAACAGGAAGCCTGATTAACTTTTAAGTAAAAAAAGTTTCATTAAAAAACTAACAACAACTCTCAGGTGGAAAGGGGAAGTCCACCCAATTCACTGTTGATGATCCTTCATCTGCATTCTCATGGCTGACGGCCCGTGGGTTTGCTGTTGAGACCAGTTCTAACACAGTTTGTTCATGGTGACTGTTTTTGCCATGCCTATGACAGCTGCTTCCTCTTTTCACTTTTGCAGCGAGGGTGCCTGGTGGAAAGCTTGCTCCCTCACTACAGGAAAAGAAAATTATATTCCGGAAAAATGTGTTGCCAGAGTTTACCACGGGTAAGGAATTTCCCCTGTGCTTACACAGACAAGTACACGCACTTGTTGAAAATGCCCACTTCTATAGTCATATTTATATGAGTATGACACGTACATCAACTACATTTTCCACTCTCTCTCTAATAACTAGCAATCGGCTACTGGATGGGAAATCCAGCTTTGTAAAAAAATAAAGAATATTTCCATAGACACCTTAACTGGATTTCCTGAGCTTACTGTGCACTTTGGTGAGCAAAACCGGTTTCCTTTCCCCCTGCATAATTCTGACATATTTCTCCTTTGTTCTTCCTGCAGCTGGTTATTTGAAGGTATAGGCAGAGAAAAAGCTGAAGAACTTCTGCTCCTTCCGAATAACAAAGTTGGCTCCTTCATGATTAGAAAAAGTGAAACGACAAATGGTAAGAAAAAGCCGCTTAGGGAACCCTGATCTGCTTTCCCATAAGCCAGGATGAGGAATGAGTGGCTTTCTCTATGCACCTGAGCCGCAACTCTCATCGTTGGCCAGGCTGCCTAGGGCAGATAGGAATTGGAGCTCAACATCTAAGGGTGGCTCTTTGGGTGTTTGATTTAACTATTGCAACTTCTCTTTTCCTCCAGGTTTTTATTCGTTGTCCGTCCGGCATGTGGACGTGAAACATTACAGAATCTTCCGCTTGCCAAACAATTGGTATTATATCTCCCCTCGGCAAACATTTCAGTGCCTTGAGGACCTCGTAAACCACTACTCTGGTAAGAGAACGCCCCAATCGCCTTCTTTTCCAAGATTAGAAATACAGCTTGTCAAGTTATCCTGGCTAGGATTTCTACTGCCTGCCCATTGCAGCTTTTGGTCATTCCCAGGGTGTAGAAATGACTCATCTGTCCCCTTAGAGTCACACTAATGCTCTTGCAGCAAACAGACAAAGAAGTAGAATGATGTTGCAGATAATATGGGGATGTGCTAATGCCACACTACCTTACAGAATGCAAACTTTTTCCAAGTGGATAGTGGGAGTTTTGATGGCTGTGAACACTCTCCAGAAAACTGCTCCGCTGCTTTTGATAGTCCTCTTGAACATTGGCAGCTACCATAAGCTGTTCTTTGGAACATTTGGTGTGGCTGGAGGAGAAGGCGGCTCTTGGTGTGACAGTGATAGACAACAAGAAAGGTCAAGCTAGGAGATGACATTCCTGGTAGCTAATGAAGCCTTTTTGTTGACTTCAGTCTGACTCCATAGAAAAAGGAAGAAAAAGCATGTGCCTTTGGAGCAATGAGTTCCTTCAGAGAGAACAATGGCCAACAAAAATGAACAAATAAACGAACAAATAAATAAATAGAAATGGGACCAGTGAATCATATTGTGCTGATAGTACCATTGTTCCCAGGCTAGGTACAGTAAAAAGGAATCTTGCCTTATTCTAATGTCACTTCCATGCCTTTTGCTAAATCATGGTTTATGAATAAGCCATGGTGATTGGGCTCAGAAAACATGCTATGCCCCATATCATAGCTTAACATTGGCTTGGTTCATGCACATGCTAAGGCAATGACATGGTTCCCACATTATACCCCCAAACTACCCATTATCAGATTAGCTAATCTAGTGTGCTGTGTGAAGCCAACCACTATGTCAAAAAACCTTGTGGTTTAAGGCAGTGCATGCATCATAGTGATGCATGGCTAGCAGTGGCAACATTTCAATGGAGATGTGCATTTCAGCTCAATATCCATCTAAAAGTGACAAAATGTTGGGAGGAATGCCATCTGCATTCAGAGGTCCTCTGAAGGTTGATGCCATCTGCATTCAAATACTCATATTCTTTAATTAGTTCTGCATAATCAGGCTTGGAGAAAGGAGGTCAGACAGTTAACATCCTCCCCAAATACTCACACACTGTCTCTTGAAGACCTTCAAAGCCAGCCTGAGAAAAACTGCCAAAACTTTCATCACTTTTCCCATGGGGTGTGTGTGAAAGAGTTTGTTCTGCAGCAGTATGTTCTATTGGACATAGGTAGACATTCAATCAGAAAGAAATGACTCATTGTAAAGTGGAAAAGCATTTCCACTGGTATTTTCTCTGAATACATGTCAAGACTGTGCTAGGGCAACAATGGCCTTGAACAGGCCATACTTTTGCAAGCATTGTTCCTATAATCTCAGATTATTTAAGATAGTCTTAGCACTCTGATGTGCACTCAGATCCTTGCAATCAGAAGACACCATCAGCTCCGTGCAGGAAAAGTTCAACAGCTCGGAACAAAATAATGAAAAATCAAATGAAAACTTCCATAGAACATCCAAAGACAAAACTGTGCTAACGTTTGCCAATTAATGCGAATATCGCATGTATTTTAAATGGTGTGAAGCCACAAGATTTGCCTACAACAACCCAGCCATTTCTCACAAACAATGCAAGCCGAAGATTCACATCAAGGAAAAGGAAGTATGGTTTCACACTCAATGGTAGATAAATATCAGTACTCAATGCTTATATTTTAGACCGCGCCAGTGGATTAGAAACTCTAATTGCCCAATGACGCCATGGTAATCTGTTTCTCCATCACTCATCTCAAAACATTTTGCTTTTTTTAAACAATTTAAAATAGAGGATGTGAAAGTGGAAGTCATATGATAACCTGCAACTAATTTTAGTTTTAACCTGTTTTGCATAGCTAGCTTTTTCCATGTTCACCCCGACAAATCCATTACCCAAACTGATTTTTTAATCAGGAGGCCAACTCAAATGTACACATGAAACTGTCATTTGGAAATTGTCTGAAGCTTTTTAACACAATGGAGACAACATCCTCCTATCTCCAGGCGTGTTTAAAAAAAGAAGAGTAGGGAAAGGAAAAACCATTTATTCCTCCTTGTAGCATCTGAGTAGCTACTAAAACTACAGTAGTTAATCTTCAGAGCTCATTTGTACACTTTAAGCAGTCCAGATGATTTCTTGCAAGCGTATTAGGGACAAGTGCCCAGTTCTAATGCACATTATGACGCCTGGAATAATTGTTCCCTGTTCACGTCTGCTTCTCGTCTGTTTTATTTCCTACATCTGCTTTTATTTTAAATGTACATTTTCTGTCATTTTAATTATGGATTTGACTTTTTTTTAATCTAAAGAGTTTAAAGTATCCTTTCCTGAAAAAAATTATATTTTGAAATATAGTACGTTTTCCCATCAAAACCTCTTTTTAAAATGTATTTCTCATTGGAGAACTACATCTATAGAAATAGAGATAAATAAATGTCTTAGATTTGCTAAATTTTTAACTTCTTTACCTTTACTCATTTCTATGTTAGTTTAGGAGTTTAATTTTAAAAGTTAAGCTCAAGAACGGGCATACGTTTCCTTTTACATTTCTCTAGATCAGTATTTCTTAACCTTGGCAGCTTGAAGATGTGTGGACTTCAACTCCCAGAATTCCCCAGCCAGCCTGCTGGCTGGGGAATTCTGGGAATTGAAGTCCAGACATCTCCAAGCTGCCAAGGTTGAGAAACACTGCTCTAAATAAATACAGTGTATTAGCAACTTTCCCCATATAAGCAACTTTCAAAGCAACTTTCCCTGATGTGGCATTTTGTACACTATTAAACCAACACTAAACAGTCAAATAGCATGCATATTTGAATATGCACTTCCTTATTTATTATTTTATTAAATGTATAGAGCCACCCATCTTGCAATGTGACTCTGGGCTGCTAACACAATAAAAATATCAATAGAACAAAAAAACAGTAACAATGTAATAAAAACACAAAAAAGAGAGCAAAAAAGATGGCTATTGAGGATGAACCAACGGACAAATTCACATAGCTCACAAGCTCAACTACTTCCTGACCCCTCGGCCTGATCTCAAGTGGAATGGTGTTCCAAAGACTTGAATAAAAGTGTGTACAAAAAGGTATATATAAGAAGGTGCTTATGTATCAATGAAGCACCTTCTATATACTTTCTTGTACACACTTTTATTGGAGAATTATGCCACGCTATTTTGCACAAACGTGAATTCTGAAATTTGGTTTCTGTTTACGTACTTGGGTTGGAAGTGCAAACGTGATGAATTTCCATAAAAATAATTCAAACCAATTTCTATAGTGGTGTTCCACACATTTAAATAAGAGGCATGGCTCAGATTGCTTTGCTCAAGAATTCAAAAGATCAAAGTCCTCAAGCATCAGAGACAAAGGGTGTCCTTGCTCTAATTCACTTCTTCTTTTATATGACTGATGTTACTTATTACTCCTAGTTTTAGAGAGGTCCAATGCCCTGGCCATAGGACATAGCAACACCTAGTTGACCTTGGCTAATCTTAAAAAAAAAAAAAACTGGGCAGGACTGAACCTGGGAAATACTTGGGTGACAGATATTCAGGAAATGCCAAGGATGTAGGCTAGACTGGGAAATCAAAAAAACACCCTGAAGGAAGGCAATGGGAAATAATTTCTAGAATGCTACCAAAAAAACCCACCTAGACGCACCCATGTAATCCCAGAAGTTGACTTCAATTTGCAGAATACGCTCTTTATTTTTCTGCAACCTCCAGGAAATGTAAGGCTGGACAGCCTGCTACAAGTGCTTGCTGTATTTTTAAAAGATGATTATAGGTGTTTTTACTATAAATGCCTCTGGAATTTATAGTATCGCAGGGTGATTTGGAACTGCAGTGTATCAATGAATAGCCCAAACGAGAGGTTGACTTGTGTGCATTTTGCTTTTGTTTCCACCCACAGAGGTGGCCGATGGCCTGTGCTGTGTTCTCACAACGCCTTGCCTCACCCAGCACACCAGCATCCACGAAGGAAGGAATCAAGAGCCCCCCGTGGTGATGCGCAACAAATTCAGGTGGAATCATACGCAAAGGTACTTTTTGCTTGAGATAAGAGATTTTGGATATAATCTATTTCAAACTGGAAGTAGAACAAAGGTCTGAGGTGGGACAGTCCTAAATTCTCAATTCTGTAATGGAAATAAACTATTCAATATGATAAACACAAGCTTGCTTAGTACCAGGCTGCGTACAATGCTTTGGAGCCAGTCAGGACTTAATTTAGGTGAGACATATGCCAGATTGCACTGGTCACCTTGGAAGTTAACCAGAAGAGGTTGGGGTCACACATGCATGTCCTTATAACTAGGCATAGAAAGCTTCCTGTTCAAAGGATTGCTAAGTGCTGGATATAGGCCAGAAAGGGGAGTTGTGGAATTTGCATTTTGTGACCTGTTTATTCCTCTGAGGTCATGGAGAGGTAAAAAAAAATGCTTTCAAAAAAACAAAGAAAAGAAAGTAGGGAATCAATCTGTAAAAGAAAGCAAGCATATATGGAGGAAGCAGGCGGAAGCAGGCAACTGTGTTAACCCAAAGAAGTTGTATAAATTCCACCTGCCTTTCTCCTATTACTATTTTCCACCGATCTAGCGAAGCATTAAACAAAACAGCTAGTGAAATACTCTATTCTGTATCCAGAAGTTTTATGCCACTTTCTTTTCCCTCAAGGTCAAAGGAGTGTGACGATGACATCGTAGACATGCTCAGATTGGAAGACTCTGGCCTCAGCTACGGTCTCCGAAACAGCATCGCTTCTTACCTTGCCCTAACTATGGAAGAAGATCCTTCTTTCGTGCGAAAGAAGGCCAAGAAAACCCAGTCTATGATATATCGGAGCCAGCACCCACCCCAACCTAATCTCATGTATCATGAGGACTGAATCTGAGAAAACCAGCTTGGGAGTTACCAAGATGGAACTGAATTAGCACTTTGATGGATCTTTCTGCACTCTTGGAAATACCATCAACATCATTTCTAGATAATGAAGATCTCGTCTTCAATCTCACAGATGCCCAAATATATCCGTATTTATATTTATTTATACAGATGGGGGTCCTTTGTAAGATATGAACTTTATTAATGTATGATCCTCTGATGAAACTGGAAAATGCGTGCACATGTATGTGTGTGTGTGGGTGTGGGTGTGTTTATGTATATACATCTCTCATGATATTAAAATATTTTAAACAATTGAACACTTTTTTTTACACACATGTCTGAATTCTTATTTTTCATGCCCATCTCAGTTGCAACATACTTATACATCTGAAAATAAATAGGACTTACCATCAATAGTGCCCTCTTGAAGAAGATTGGATTCAAAGCTCTCTTAAGGAGGTGAGTGCTGATAAAGTCCGCTCCCCTCTCATTAGCTCCAATCGTTATCTGTCCTGCGTCTCCTCCAAACATTGCAATGTTCTTCTGTATCCATTTTAGAGCCATTTCCTGATCCAAAAGACCCCAATTTCCATTTGCCACACTGGAACCTACACAAACAAACAAATAAATAAATGGAAGGAAGGAGGGGAGGAGGGAGGGAAGAAATGGCATGCACATTGGCACAAGTGATAAAAATAATTTGCAGCACTTCAGCTGGAAAGAAAGGAGGTCACTTAGAAGATCAAGCATTTCCAAGAGGACAACCAGTTGAAAGAAGACTGTCTTAGCTCCTACTCTGTCCTTAGGCATTTCTGTTCCTGCGTGTTTTGGACAGTTATGATCACAGGGTTGGACACAGGGAATAATGGTTTGAAGTTATAGAAAGTTAAGTTATGGAAAGGCAAACTGTGACTGAACGTTAGAAAAAGCTTCTTAAGGGCAGGAAGGAACCATGTTTCAACTCTGGAGCCAAATCTTGGGCTGAAGCAGATTTCTGCCAACAGTGACTGGCTAGACCATCCTTTGCAACAGTCATTAGAATTGTTAACCACAGAGTACAATCACCATCATGCAGTAACAAAGCATTTTCATTGTGCTGGGATGAAATTCCTTAGGATGATCCTGCTGTTACATTGCTTTTAGATCATTGTTGTGAAGCAAAAAGCTTTTAACTCTAATTTTAGGTCACTTTAAAATAGTTGAATGCTAATGCCACTGAAATGGGAAGGATATCATACACTAGCTTTTATCCCTGTTCACTGTTTATTCTGCAACATCTGTTTTCATCCAGGTCTTTGGAGCATGTGACTTATGTTTGGATGCTGACATGACATATCTTGAACACTAATTATTCCCCCCACCATTGTGGTCTAAGTAATATTAAGTAATATTCACTATCTGCAAGGACCTGACTTTTGTAACAGGAACAGCAGAAAGCTTTTTTCTCTCCATATAGTTCTCCATTTCTATCAACTATGAAACTTTTCCAAGTTTATTTTATTTTATTAACTCCAAGCTTGATCTATCCCAATAAATTTTCTGATTTCTGTCCCCTGGTAAAATGCTGCCTGTACTTGGGGAAAAAGTTGGAGGTCTTCCCAGACTAGTCTATGGTATTATGAGGAGACGTGTGATCTACCATGAAAATACTACCAAAGAAGGCC
Source organism: Liasis olivaceus (assembly GCA_030867105.1). Lineage (NCBI taxonomy): Eukaryota > Metazoa > Chordata > Lepidosauria > Squamata > Pythonidae > Liasis > Liasis olivaceus. The sequence continues at coordinate 9,049,581 of CM061350.1, forward strand.
ATACATTTGCAACATGGTGTTCCAAACTCCAGCCTCCTCTGGCAAACTCTAGACCAGCTGTGGCCATCTTGGGGCCCTCCAAATGTATATATTATGAGAATCTCATCATCTACAAACATCCAGCTTATTGATTGCTTTATAAGTTAAATCTTGGCAGGGAGAGATATCGCATCTAGATATCTAGATATTGCAACTCCTTCATTTCTCTACAGGCCATTCCACTGGAGTCATGAATTTAAATGAAAAAGGCAGAGAAGTCATTCTGTGCATGCCACGTGCATTGGAGAAACAACAAATCAATGTTTGATATAACATGGCATACAAAAATATGTAAGACGCACAATATCTCCCTTCACACTCTCCCCAATTTAATTTAGGGGTAGACATATAAGAGGAAACTGTGATGAATGAGGGAAGATCATCCCTTCTCTGCAGTCTTTTGACCTTATGAAGTACTGCAAAAAATTTCTCCTGCTATGGAAAACCAATGCCGGTAGAGCCCTGGCATCTACAGGGAAGATTGGGAATGATTCTGGGCACGTTCTGAAAAGCTGCTAACAGTCAATGTGAATCAAGGATTGACAATTTATGGTCTGTAGGCCCCATCTGATCTCCATTTTCATTTTTATGGCCTCCAGACCCTGTCCCAAGTTTATACTGTCACAGTTGACTGACAAACCATTGATTTATGGTAGGTTCGTTTTTCATTTTTTGGATGATGGAGGAGAGGATTAAATTACATGCATTAAGCCACTGCAAATACTGCCAAGCTGACCCTGATGGGTCTTCAAAGATTATCAGGGCCCAACCTGGTTAGTACTTTAACTGAAGACCACCAGGACTTCCCAGGGCTATAGGCTAAGGTTGTTGTTGTTGTTCAGTTGTAGGAAGTTGAAAAAAATATCCCTGGAGAAGAGAATGATAGGCTACTTCCATAATACTGTCAAGAAACCTACATGGACATGTCCATAGTTACCAGGAATCAAACTTGACTCAATGGTGTCTTTCTCTTTCTTTTAGGATGAATAACCCATTTTTTTAATGAAAAGATCCCCCACTCTTCCTAAAAATAAAGAGAAACCTGAATCAGACATGTTATCCCCACCTTTGTTGGGGGCATCCCTCTATAGCCTTTGAAACCAATCTCTCTCTATGTCTCTCTTCATGTTATCCTTATATTAAGCTTATTAAACTTATTGGCACATGTTCTTTAACAAAAGGGTATGGTAACAAAGAAGAAGAAATAAGAAAATCCTCAGAAGGCTTCAAAAGGAAGAGTGAAAAACAACGACATCATCTGAGTAAGTGGGATCTATTCTAGCCTCTCAGCTCACAGAGATTAGATCTGGGTTTACCGCTGAGGTGGGGCAGCGCAACAGCTCTGAACCGAATCTAGGGCATTCTAGAAAATGAGCACATGTGCTGAACTTGGCAGGAAAGAAAAGGCAACGAAAGAAAAAAGGAGCTGAAGCACAGCACATTGCTGCCACATTTTCTCTCCACTGTCTCTAATGGAAAATCTCATGAAAATGCATAAGCGATTTAGCACTTTTTTCCTTTAAAAAAAATCTTCCTGATAAGTGGGTCAGAGTCATGATCCAACAAGATGGAGTATATGCCAGAACTTCAGCATTTGGCCTGACACCATGCAAAGGCTAGAGGGAATGGCCTTGAAGGACAACAGGAAGAATGGCTCCCAAAGCAATGGCCAGATAAGAGGAGCTTGAGCCCGGGCCAAGAAAGTAACTTGAGAACACGTCTGTCAGGCCTAGCCCAAGGAACTCCAAGAGACAATGCAAATTCAGTTCAGCTATGTTTATTAGCTACAACCTCTAGCAAGAATCTTCCCAGACTGAAACCCAGCTCCCAAGTCAGCCAGCCACAACATTGTGAATTCCTCAGGGAGGTGCCAGTCTCATCCTCTTGTATCTCCCACACTCCTCTGGTGAGCTAAGAAAATGTTTTTCTCCCTGAGCCCGGCCTTCATAAATCCATTCCATCACAGCGTCTCAGACAAGCCCCTCCCTAGTTCACCCAAAGATAAAGTGAGGAAAGGGGAAGCACATTCAGACTTGCAAGATTCTGTTACTATAGCTGTTACAATAAAAATAGTCCTGATCTATATGGCATGGGTTTCTTAGCCTGGTCTACTTTGTAGAGCTGACACACCACAAGGAATGAGGTCTGTTCTAAGTGGCTATGAGCTACTACTTAAAAATATGCTGCAATTTTTCAGCACAACTGAGGCATAGCAGCATTCCTTTGGGACATTATGGAAAATTAAAATGGATGGTATTCTACCAGTGAGGCCTGCCATTCAAATATCCCTTAAAGTACCAAGGTGAAACTATATTTTATACTGTGATATATGTGGAAACTTCTAAGGGCTACCTTGCAGAAACTGGGAGTATGCTGTTGATGTGGGATCCCAAAAGACAAATATAGAGTCACACAATAAATGTGCTGGATTGTATAATTTTTTGAAATTTATTATTTTGGTTTATATTGCTCCCACTGGCCATGTGCCTCTGGGCAGCTAACGAAGGGTTAAAAATGTCAAAATATAACCAAAATCAACAAAAACACATCACACTAAAGGCAACTGATATTTGACACATTAAAATGGGCTCACATGGCAGCCTGGTCCAACATTAAATGCACCATGTTGTACCAGTCACTCAGGACAATTCACTGAGAAAATAATTTGCCTGAAAGTCAGTTCAATGGCTGTTGACATAGTTACTTAATTCAGCCATTTTCTGGGTTTACACAAATACACTGAACTAGCAAGTGGATCGAGTTTTCACCTCATGCTAAAAAAAAAGGAAAAGAAAAGAAAAAAGAAAAATGGAAAACTGATCTAGTTAAGGCTGTTGTATGAATTCACCCCATCTGACTTGGGAAAAATAGTGTTCAGTTGCAGGAGACAGAAGAAGTGATTGGGCCAAGGGACCAACAGAAGTATCTCTGTGCATTTGATGGATGCATGTAAAAAACAAGCGGACCTTTGATATCACGGCTGCCATATTGCCTTTTTAGATCATACCCTATGGATACCTCTCAAGTCCCATGAAACCTTCCCCAAACCAAAATCCATTTTGTAAGCAAGAATCCAAGCACGTCCAACACAAGCTGCATTTTCTGCCAAGTCCTGGTTTATGTCATTTTTCAATGCAGTAAAAATGAACAAACAAAACGATAGAAAGTAAGAAAAAAGAATACAGAAAGGAATGACAAAAAATAAAAGAAAACATAGAATTATGCCTTCCACTCTTCTCTCTATCGAGTAATTATCATCTTAACCTTTTCTCCATCCTCTTCATGTTTTTTCAGTCCCCAAATCCTAAAATCATCAATTTGATCTTTTCTTCTTTCAAAAAAAAAAAAAAAAAATCCATGTAAAGTTTCCATTCTTTCAAAAAGATCTTTGTCGGTTTTTCTCTGACCAAGCTGGACAGCTTCCCCATTTCTGCAAGCTCAGTTAATTTTATAATCCATCTTCCACTGTAGGTGTTTCATTGCTTTTCCAACTTTTTGCATACAATAACCTCCCTGCAGCTGCCATATACAATATTAATTTCCCATATTTCTTTCCTAATTCCTTATCCACAAGACCCAACTGGAATAATTCTGTTTTCATCATTAAAAAGTCCTGGTTGCAAACTGAGGTTACAACTTACCAGTGCTAAAAAAGCCAAAAACTCCAACTCGGTAACTTGCAATTACGACAATGAGATTGCCAACTCCAGCTAAGTAGGAACCATCAAGGACTGTCTTTTTTGCCTGATCATCAGCATCGATGCTGTTGTGGAAGAATACCAGGACTGGTAGATTCCCCGCCTGCCACAACAAATGATAGATTAGTTGTTGCTGTTGTCTGAAATTTATTATAGCCGCCCACTCCCATAGACCCTGGGCTGCTTACAAATACAAATACAAAGCAATAAAAACAATTTAAAGCATACAACCCCACAGGCAGCCCAGACTAAAACAATTAAAAATTAAGATTAATTAAAAATTAATACAGTTAAAGAAGCTATGGTGGAAGGACAATCGAGAACGAAGGTTAGCCATAAATCATGTTCATGAATGTTGCGCTTATCTTAGCATTACTAACTTGGCCAAATCTGAACAAGGCCAAAAATTTCTACTTTGGGGGGAGTTCTAATTTTAACTGAAACAACAGAGATTCCTAGTTTTTTTAAAGTGATCTAATATACTTTATAATTCATGAGTAATTAATGAAAATTTGGAAAAGTGAAACTTCCATGACATTATTGATCTCTTGTTTACTTACCATGTTTGTATTTTACTGTTTGTGTATTATTCTTTTAATACCTTTTTATTTTATTTTATTTGTTCATATTTTTTCTCTAAAATTTTTAATAAAAATACAGAAAGAAAGAGAGAGAGAGAGAGAGAGAGGGAGGGAGGAAGGGAGGGAGGGAATGAACAATAATATGGTGGGGAGGAAGATGCTATCCCCCACCCCAGCTCTAGGGCATATGTCTGTAATTTTCCCATTTATGACCACACATTCATGGAGATCCTACACACCCAATCACTGACACCTTATAAGATTTCAGAATTACATACTGTATAATTTCAGTCAGGAGAATGCTGACAGCTTGCAAGAAATCTCATACACGAACATGGGAATCTTGTTCCTCCTCCCTCCCTCCCTCCTTTCATTTTCCTTTCTGTTCTTTTCTCTTTCTACCTAGATGATCATATTCAACATTGCATGGTGAACCCCAAGGCCTGAAAAGATTGCTAACCCATATGCTCCACTGAATTCTGAAGGGGTTACTAGAGAAAGTGAGATTCTGGTGTGAGATGAATCTGCTAAGGGACACACTAATTCAGGGCCAAGGACTTGCATTTGTGTGGAATTTAAATATATCCTGGTTGTCTCCACAGATGAAGAATTTCCATTTGAAGGCACACAATTATGCCCTAATAAATTTGTTTAGTTCTGAAGGTATTACCAGAGTTCAATTTTGTTGCCACAGACTAACACAGTCTTCCCCTTCTATCATTTCAAAGCAATCGTTCTCTCCAAAATTAAGAAATAACCCTCTTCATCTGGTTAAGTTGGGGGAAAAGCAGAAGATCCAGTTAACACCTCCCTCTCTCTTTCCTCCACAACCACTTCAGTGTTCAGAACTGAATCCCTTGAATGTTGGATCATGGACAACAGCAAAAACAGAAAACCTTAGCCAGGCTTCCTGAGGTTCACTTCTGAAGGCATAAAGGAGCTTTAGAATGAGCAGGGGCATGAATGTAGCAACTGTCTGTGGCTTCTTAAACCAAGCCTATCTTTTCCCGAGATCATGGGATAATTGACAGAGGGCTGTCACGCAATCCTGGGGAAAGAAGCAGCTGCTTTAAAGAGGCACTCTGTTTGTACCCCTGTGCACTCTGAAGCTCCTTTCTGCTTTCAGATCCAAAGGACTATGTCTTCTGTTTTAGCTCTTGAAAAAGCTGCAGGGTTTCCAATAAGTCAGGGCTAATGTTCCATTCCACCCACTGCACAGGTGAATCTTAGTATCGTTTTCCATTCAGCTAAAGTGTGGTGTAAAGAGTTTGAGGTTCAAGAAACATTAAATTCATGAATGTGAAGCAACGTCATCCGACACGCACCATCCCATGCCTTGCTGTTCTTCCCACTCCCAAATTCTCAGAACTGCTTTGATTTTTTTTAAAAATGGTGGGGTGAAATATGCATTTGACTGCACTTCACATTTTAGCTGGCCCTGGATGTGACTGAAGAAACTCTTTCAGGTCCCAACTGAACTCTTTTTCACACCAAGGTCACAGTGTCCTGCCTTAATTAGCTGGGCATAAAAATGAAATAGCAGGAGCAGGTGGCCAGGAAACCTGGAAGTTTTTTAAACTGTCAAAGAGGTTCAAGGAATTGGGATATTGTCTATCTGTCTGGTATAAATTGTTACATCTTCTTTCTTAATAGGCACATCGTAACTGTAAAACAGCAACAATGACAATATGACTTTCAATACTATTGAAAAGAAAGTATTACAACTGTATGTATGTTGGATAGAGAAAACAAACAAATCTGTTTTCTTGGCAATGATATATAAATCATTCATAATTGCCTTCTTCCATTTTGTTTTAACTTCCCAGTCTAACTTACACCTCCGTGTTTTCCTGGTGGTCTCCCAACCTAGTATTATTTATGTGCAAACGGGCAGAGCTTTGATCACACCATTGGGGCCACCATCCTGACCACACCCCAAGGACACCCCTGTCCCCAACATATTATTCAGCCCTAAAAGGGCTTCATAATGTGACACATAGACTTCTACACAATCAAAATCCTTAATGTCCAAGGCTCCTAATTTCATCTGCTGCTCACCCCCAAACTTTCTTTCCCTAAACATGACCTTGACGTTGCATGACTATCTAAGGACAGATCCGAAAAGGTCCTATCATCAATGGGTTTAGCAACCTCATCCCATGGTCCTTTCCCCTGAGTAGATTCCTAGAATGAGGGAATGGTCAGAGGAGACTAATATAGTCTACTGATCCGGTACTTACATTGTTCTGTGGGACAAAGATGTTCAAAAACAAGCAATCTTCACTGACAGAAGAAAGGCTGGTATCATCCCCCGGCTGCCAGCAGCTAGCTCTAAAGATACAATAAAGGACTTTATGGCTTGCTTAAAGTTCTAGTGATAATGAGGAAACAAAGGAGTAAGCAAACTCAATTTTAAAGTATCATCTAGAGCAGCTTCCCCCAATCTGAGCACCTTCCAGATGCATGACTTTAATTCCCAGAATTCCCCAGTTAGTGTGGCCACTGCTGAGAATTCTGGGAACAGAAGTGTATATCTCTGGAGGGCATCCCAATCAGAGAAAGTTGAACTCCTTTTTTTTTTTTACCACCCATCAAAAAAGCTGTACATCTGGATCCATCAGCAGCCCCCAAAAATCTTAAAACAGCAGAGCCAGACCCACAGCCATTTAGACCGCCGATTTGGACTATCATTGCAGCCAACGTGGGGGCACGTAGAGATTCTGTACAGATGGATGAATTCTAGAAAGCTCTTCAGATATTTCACATCTGTGATCCCAAATCCCAGGACAGAACTACAGCAACTATAGATAACTAATGTTTTAAGTACCTGGGAATAGTCTACACCTCTTAACAGGAGTAAAGCTAAGAAGGGATTAGTTTAATTTGTAAATATCATATAAAGGGGATTTCTCCTTTGCTGTTACTCTTTATCATACTGTGGAGGTTATTAATTAAATAACAATTAATGCTTCTGTCTGTGGACTCTGTTGTTTACGATTCTCAAATTATTTCCTTATCATGTACTTAATATATATACGTAGAATAAATATACTAAGTACATGATAAGGAAATAATTTGAGAATGATAAACAACAGAATCCACAGCCAGAAGCATTATTAATAAAGCATTATTGTATAATAAACAATAAAAGCATTATTAAAATAATTAATATAATAAAGACATAGTAAAGAATTTGATGCTGCAGATTATGCACAATGTATATAGTACAAGGAGCTGTCGCAATATCTCTTTAAAATTTGATCACTTGCATAAATACTTAAGTATTAACAGTTTCATGTAGCTTTTCTTCAAGAAGGAATGCTTATAATTTATACCTAACCAAGGGTTGATCTCCTTAGAAGTCCTGCACCATTACAAAAAAAGACACCTGTAAGTTCACATCTAGCTTCTGTAGACTCTAACTATATACCTTTTTCTTCTGAAGCAAAGGAATGCAAAAAAGAATGACAATGTGGCTCAAGACAACACAACATCACTGTTGTGGGTCTTAACTGTATGGCCCTGCGCACCTGGATAAGCAAGATGTGGCCTCTCTTGTGGTAAACTGTAAGCATAATCTGGTTGAGTCACCTCAACCCACACAACTCAGGTGCACAAGAAATTAGGTCATCAAAAATGAGAGTTCTTTCAACCATCCAATCATACTATATGAGACCGAATGGCAAAAAAGGTCACTGCTTTTTTAGGAACATTTTAAGAAGCAGCACTAGAAAATCAAGCGTGAAGAGTTGGTCCAGTTGCTTTCTTTCCATGGAAACCCCAGCACAAGCTCAACCATCTATGTAAGCCTTCTGTGGTCCACTCTTGGGAGGGTGCATCTCCTTGTGAATTGGACCAAAGTAAAGATTACATTATTCATGCTTTTAAAAAAAATTACTTGGAAAAAGCAGCTATGAGCACCATTCAGAAGACTGTTTTCAGTCTGGGTTGGGGCCTCATTACAGGCTGTCATTAATCACCATATCAAGCTCTTGGTTCCTTTCTCCAAGGGGTTAAACTGGCAGTTTTTCCTTCAGAAAATAATTTAGCTAAGTGGCCTTGTTTTAAAACAAGCTTAACATCAATAACAACATAACTAAGCAAACTTCTTCCTAGCAGCTGCGCGTATGTATGTATGTATGTATGTATGTATGTATTTTAAATATATGAAATGGTTGACCTGTCAAAATACGGGCAACTTAAATATCACATGTAGATATAACAAGATAAAGTGAACAGATCTTTTACGGATAAAAGAAAATTGCCGTGGGACAAGCAGTTCTAATTACATATCATCTACTTTCACTGTACAGAATCACATTTCTTACAATGCGTTGTTCTAGAACTTCACAGGATTTTGACCCTGTGGTGACATTTCTTGTCTTTCACTGTCTTGTTAGTTAACTGCCTACATTCAGTTAGAGTAACCCTTTAACTAGAAAGGAATTGAAAGCTCCAGAAAGTCCAAATGGTGCCACCTCATGGTAGCAGAAATAACATAATAAAAACAGTATGATTAGAATAAGTGACTATCTCCTATCCTATAAGAGTGTCCTGTAATTCTTCTGCTTACCTCTTCAACCTGTCTAATAGGGCCAGGATGGATGTTAGGCCAACAGTTCATACATCCTCTTCACTGTTCTCCCCAAAGAAGTTTCATTAGGCATTCCTGGAGACTGAATACTAAACTAGATATAGATGGTATTCCAATTCTTATATGCTTATGATACGTAAGCAAATGACTCTTGTCTATGTTATTTGTCTTCTCACCGGGTTGTGGTCGCATTCCAAAAGTCTGTCCAGGTGAAAGGCTGTGGAGAATGGAACCGATTCTCTCCCACTGGAGGTGCTGCATAGGGAATCCCAAGGAATTGTCCAATGCTCTTCCACTTGGAGCCCACTTGGATCACTTGAGAGATGCCCAACAAGGTTCCTTGTGATGGGATGTGCACTGAAGGGCCATTGTTTCTTTCAGCAGTGGGTAGGAATGCATCTGCACAGAGGGAAGAGATAAGAAACTCTTTGAGAAGAAGCTGTAAACCTTACTATTATGCAGGTTTCAATTTGGGTACTGTAAAGTTAGACTGAGATTCAGCTTAGATGCAATTACAATTACAGAGATTCTTCCCCAAAGCACTCTGCAATATATATATTTGGGGGGGGACGGGATAGATGATACAGATATAGATATATTTGATTTTATTAAAAGTTTTTTAAAAGAAGATAAAAACTAATTCAAATTAATAAAAAGTAAGAAAGAAAAGAAAAAGGAGACAAATCAAAGAGAAAGCTAAAAGTGCAAGAAAGGGGGGGAAAAGTAAAAGAAAATAGAAAAGAAAGAAAAAAAGGTACAAAAAGTGGCTTCCAATCTTCTTTATAGCAGTTGCAAGTACAGTTACAAGTTTACCTCTTTCTCTAAAGTTACAACATGTCTGTCTTCTTTCTATAATCTATCCTATAATTAACCATAAATCATAAGTTCATTTTTTGTGTGTGTTCCCTGAAAAGTCCATAAGGGGTTTCCAGTCAGCAACAAATGTAGATATTGTCTTTTCTCTAATCAAAGAAGTCAATTTGGCCATCTCAGCAAGTTTCACCATCTTCACCAACCATCCCTCCATTGTAGGTATTGCCAAATCTTTCCCCCTATGTGCAATAATCTCAGTGCAGTTACCATATACAAAAACAAAGTTCCATGACTTTTTTCCAACTGCTTGTCCATCAGTCCCAAAAGAAAGACCTTGGGTCTCAATTGAATATTAATCTTTAAAATCCCCTGAATCAGTGTATATATTTGAATCCAAATTTTTCTAGCTTTTTTGCACATCCACCAAGCATGATAAAATGTCCCTTCTCGTTGTTCACATTTCCCACATGAATTTGAAGTGCCTTTATACAATCTAGACAATTTCTCTGGTGACATATACCAACGGTACATCGTTTATAAAAAATCTCTTTAAGATTATAACATAAAGTAAATTTTAATCCTTTCAACCACATATTTTCCCATTGCTCCCTCTGTATATTATAACCAAAATGTTTAGCCTACTTTATCATACATTCTTTCACTTGTTCTTCTCCTCTTTCAAATTTCAATAGAAGTTTATACATTTTAGCAATTACATGTTCATCACTTGTACATAATTCCATTTCAAACTCATTCTTACAATGTTCAAAACCATAAACTCTTTTGTCTACTTTAAATCTTTCTAATAACTGTAAATAAGAAAACCATTGGCAATATGTCCCTCTGCCATCAGTTCTTCTCTTGATTTTATTTTATATTCCTCTTACCCCTTCTATTTCTCAGCAGCACCCACTCTTTCATCCAAACCAAACAGCAAGCTGCAAAATTCAATTTCAAATCAGGTAGACCCAATCGTCTTCTTTCCTTTGCATCTTGTAATCTCTTATATTTAACTTGTGGTTTTTTGCCCTGCCACACAAATTTAGACACATCCTTTTGCCACTATTTAATGGTGCCTCAGTTGTCAAAATAAGTATCGTCTGAAACAAAAACATCATTCTAGGCAGGACATTCATTTTTATGTTAGGATATTCTCATGGGAAGAAAAGCAAATTGCTTATCTTCAAACATATTGTTTTGGCTGCAGATATCATGCCACCTGCACCGGCCTTTGAGTTTGCACGTATACTGCTATTTACTGCCACCTATTGGCGTCTTTATGCTAGTTACCTAAGGGAGGTGCATAGTGTCAATAAATTGTGGGTGATTGTATGCCTCACTGCCTTAGTAGGATTTTAGTCATCATGTAATCAGTTTTATAGGTTATGTAGTTGTAACTAATAACTAAGTAGTGTGCCTCTTCTTTGAGAATTTTGTTGGCTAGAGACTTTGTTGAACCTGTGTATTGGATAAGTCTTGGATGCCACATATATGAGAATAAGTGATTTTTTCTATGTTTTGCATGAAACTTGTATTTTATGTAGTTTTATTTTTCTCAATAAACAACCAGATATGTTTTATAGCTTCTGGCTGGATTTCTTTGGAGAACAAGATAAGGACATTGCATTCTTTAAATCTCTCTAACACTGGTGTGTATTTTTGGCATGGAATGTGGTTATATTTGCACTCTGCCTAACATTTTATCACAGAAATTCTCCCCAGCAATGACAGTTGTAGTTTCTCCCATCTTAACATATCTTTTTTTTACTTCATTCCATGTATTAACATACTGTATTTTTCCATCAATAAGATGCCCCCATGTACAAGACGACCCCCACTTTTCCAACCCAAAATTAAGAAATCAATATTTTAAAGATAGGGCAGAACACATTTTTATTTAGTCATTAGGTAACATTTACCTGATACACTCGGTGGGAGGAGGTCCAAACCGTCACTCTGCAGCTCTATTTCCATGCTCTTTTGCATAACTGATTACATTCAATCACGAGTGAAACTGCCAATAGCTTGTCTCTGCAAACAGACTTCCTCTAATTGGCTTGTTCAGCATCAGCTGATGTCAGTTACATAAGGCTCATGATTGGAGGAAGTCTGTTTGCAGAATCAAGCTATTTCACTCGTGATTGGAGGCTAGCAATAGGAGGAAGCCTGCCTGCAGAGACAAAGTATGGGCAGTTTTGCAACCGCGTGGTTCTCTCCTCGGCTGACTTCTTTGAATAAGACGCCCTTCAATTTTTAGCGTAAGGATTTTAGAAAAAAGTATCGTCTTATAGTCGGAAAAATACGGTAGTTATTTTGAATTAACATACAATTCATATTTGTCATAGGAATACCCAGATATTTTACTTTCTTCTCAATCCTAAGACCCATTTTATTCATCAATTCTGTTTGATCTTCTATTTTCATGTTTTTTGATAACATCTTTGTCTTCTGTCTGTTGACCTTAAAACCTGTTAATGTACCAAATTCTTTTAATTTTTCCATTAATGTTTCAATTCCTTTTAAAGGATCTTCCAAAACCAACACCAAGTCATCTGCAAAAGCCCTTAACTTAGGTATTAGTACTCTATTGGCCTCTTTCTAATTCTCTGACATCTTTTCTCCCTGTAAGATAGAGTTCCTCGTATTTTGTAAAAGTTTTAAAAGTACCTCCTCAAACATTTATAATAAGAACCTGATAGTCAATCTGGTCCAGGCACCTTTCCTGGTTTAATCTTTTTTATAGCTTCAGAAACTTCCCTTATTGTTATAGGTCCATTCATAATCTGTTTCTGTTCCTCTGTAATCTTCGGTCAATTTTGTTTCTTTAGGCATTCATCTATTTTTCTCCAGAGAAATGTCACTTGCTTTATAGAAGTTAGAGCAATATTGATGAAATGTTTTTTTTTACATTGCCCCACTATCTGTTAATACAGTATCTCCATCTGGTAGTTTCAATATCATTTTCTTTTTGTAATTTATATGCCAACCATTTCCTCGGTTTGTTTGAAAACTCAAAGTTATTTTGCTTTACATAGTTCATTTTTATTTCAATTTCTCTTACTGTTAACATAGATAACTGTCGTTGTAAAAGCTTAATTTGTTGAGAAATACTTATCTTCTCTGGAAATGTCTTTAATTCTTCTTTTCTCTTGATCTCATCCAAAATAGTTTGTGTTTTCTCTTGCCTCCTCTTTTTGAGTTCACTATTATGTTGTATGAAATAACCTCTGATGAAAGCTTTACTTGTGTCCCAAACCATTCTTAAATCAGTACCTTTATATAAATTATTTTCAAAAAATTCTTTTAATTTCTTTTTACAATCCTCCACTACTGCTTCTTTCTGTAACAAGATTTCAATTAGTCTATCTAAAGAATTGGATTTCCTTTTATAAACCACATTCACAGGATTATAAGTCTTTGGTAATATCTCTATTTTAGAAATCTTAGTAGCCAAATTCTTTGAAATTCATATCATATCTATTCTTGGAAAGGATCTATGTCTTTCAGAAAAGTAAGTGTACTCTCTTGAATTGCCATTTTTCTGTCTCCATGTGTCCACAAGCCCTAAATTGTCCATCAGATCAAAGAAAACTTTTGGCAATTTGCCTTGAGTGATTTTAATATTTTTCTCAGTTCTATCCAGTTGTGTGGAGATCGCTCCATTCCAATCCCCCATTACACATCAATTTTCATAAGAGAAACCTATTAGTCTCCCATAAGTCCTTTACAGGACTGTTCTCAAATGGCACTCTGTAGTTACAGTCAGCATCACAGTCTGGCTCATATTACCTTTATCCTTTGTTTCATAAAATCCACCAATTGTCTGCACTCTTTCAGAATAAACAAAAAACATTCCCATGAAGGTCTAGTTCATTTGTCTATTTTGATTCCAATTTATTCAAAAGCACTTTCACCAAAAAAAAAAAAAACCTTCAAAACAACTATCCCTTTATCCATTTTAAACTTTCTTACATCCACTCCTTGTTAAGCTTTTTGCCAAAAGTTTTTAAATCTTTAACACACCCCCTTTTTTTCTTTTTACTCAACAAGGAATGTTGACTCACCAAGTAGAATTCCCTTATCCTGCCTTTCAGAAAATCTCTCTCTAGCTGTAACTCAATCACATCTGAAAGTTTTTAAGAAAGTGAAGCTTGTGCAAACTTGTGTTCATGTAGGCTGCACCACGTCTGTAAGCCTGGTTGAAATCCCTCGACTCCTAGTCACTCAACTCACGAGTCAACCCCAAAAACCTCAGTTCCGGCAGTCTACTCATGAGGAGCAGCTGTCCAGAATGCAAGCGGGTGATCTCACAATATCTCCTATATCCAGGAAGACAGTTCTGGCCAGAATTCGACAACTGGCCACCAATCTCCACCACAATGCCATCCCCACTCCTTCAGGGACATCTAATCCACCATAGAACCTCACCTGGAAGCTCTGCAATATTTTCTCATTTTAGTTTGGTTTGGCTATATAGTTCAAAATTAGCTGTGCTTTTCTTCTATGCCTTTGACTGGGGGCAGCTTCATACTGTACTGAGCTTGTAAGCTATAAAGTATTCTTCTATTCTTGACCAAACTTGATATTATTCAACAGCTGTAAGACCTCTGCCCACCATGCTGGTTTATTTCCACTGTATCTCCTGCTTTTGTGTTTCAGGGAAAGCAAAGATTAACAAGCCATGCATCTTTAAACTTTTGCCACGTACATACCTTGCTTTCGATAGATGTAAGCAGCTGGCTCCTTGAGCAAAATACGACAATGGTGGCCTTGGAGACTAAGAGTACAACTCTGTGTTTCTGGGTAGAATATGCATCGTATTGCTGACGGCAATATTTCAAGAGTAGTCACCAGGCACAAGTTGTCCTTTGAACAGACTGTAAAGAAAGAAACAACCAACTATGAACCACACAGACAGATAAAACAAAAAGCAGATGAAAACTGCTTTGACAGTTTGGAGATCAAAATGGACAGCATAATCAATAATGGACCCAACATGACTGGGCAATTCCCAGGGGGCTACAGTTATGATATTTGGAAGGCCATCTCACGAGGTGGTTTAAGGATCATCAAGGAAAACAAATAGATTCTATCTACCATCCAAGGGAGTAACTGAAGCCCCAATTTTGTTGCACTTGGCTTCAGTTGTGTCATGTTGGACACCCCATTTCATAGCACTTCCGTAAACACTCATACGAAGAGAAGGGACAATTGTCATAAAAGATACAGCCTTCTATATGGTAATATAGGACACTTCTCCCAACATGGTTCCCTCCAGATACAGAGAGACCAGGAATTCTGAGAGTTGCAATCTGGACACATCTGTTAGGCAGAGGGACAATTGCTGTAGGATACACTTCTTAGTACTAATTATTGATGCTTAAGGGTGAAAATAGGCCTGTTTCAAAAGATATAAAGCAGTTTCCCTTTATGTAGTATGAACCTGCCTTAGTGATCTGTATGCATTTAGTAAGTGGAATACTAATCTAGGCAACAGTCTTGTTCTCCCCTGTTTTTGTGGGAGGAGGAGGAGGAGGAGGAGGAGGAGGAGGAGGAGAAAAAGTAGCCATGTGTATGCTTACTTTTTAATACTACTTTTTTGGATAAAGAAAATTTACAGAACTTTGCTGGTGACTGTGGATTATTCCTTTGTGACATCACAAGCATTAGCCACTCTGTGTGATCCCATATTCAATTTCTACTGCAAACTAGCCAAAGCAATTTTCTCACTTTTCAGCCACAGCCAGATAAACTGTAAGGCATTTCCAAACTAACTTCAAATCATCTGCTCTATAGATGTTACACATCTCGCCCTCCAAAAGGCAGAAAAAAGGAACAGGCCGTGAGTCTGCCTTTGTGTTGTTAATGTCTAAGATAAGCTGACGACATCAATAATGAATGATGCCTTTGAAAGAACAGCTGTAAGAAACTGGATCTAGAAGTGAAGTTCTAACTGTCTAGTCTTGGCCATACAGATACCATCCTGAAGACAGCAGTTTGCATCAGATACAAAGAATCTATTTCACTCCTGCACAGAAAATGTCAAAATTAATCAGGGCTGCCATTCACAGCTAAATAAATTGCTTTTTTGCCTCTTTCCCTTTAAAGTTGGGATGATCCTCAAAGGGCATCTAATATGAAATTGAAGCTGTGGGCTTCTTGATAAGTCATCATCCAGCCTCTAGTTTAAAAGGGCTTACTTAGAGGGTCTCCCATTTTTATGCAGTAGTAACGCCTCCTCTAAACTATTAGAATCCTAGAAGAAAAGTGAAAATGAAGCTTTTCTCCTGAGATCAAAAGAAGCCTTAGAGATAATAATTAAAAGGAGTTCAATAACTCCCTTTTCATCTGTCCTAATTAGAACCAACTTGTAACTGTTATTTCATTTTTTTTTTAAAAAAGACACATTAATTCCAGTTAGGCAATTAACAACATAATTAACACAACTGAGAAGTCTGAGAGTCAGTTTGGTGTAGTGGTTAAAGGCACTAGGCTAGAAACCAGGAGACCATGAGTTCTAGTTCTGCCTTAGGCATGAAGCCAGCTGGGTGACCTTGGGTCAGTCCCTTTCTCTCAACCCTAGGAAGCAGACAATGGCAAACTGTTTCTGAAATCTTGCCAAGAAAAGTGCAGGGATTTGTCCAGGCAGTTGCCAGGAGTCAAGATTGACTTGAAGGCACCAAAAAAAAAAAAAAAAAAATTAAGAAGTCTCACTCGAAACAATATATAAAAGGTCTGAAAAATAGGCACCTTGGTTAAATACCCCTTGTATTCATGCACAAAGTGGGAAGAGGGGAGAAGAGTTTGATGCATTTCTGATATTCTTAGCTCTAACCATCTTACCTGAGAGACAAAAATCTCGGATGGTAGCAAACTCACTGGAAGGGTCTCTGCTGACATGGATGACATCAAATTTAGAAATGGAAGGATCAAGGAGAGTGGAGCTCCGGTCCAAACGCTGCCATTTGTCCAAGGTCACTACAAAACAAAATGCAGAAATTCAAGAGTAGAAGTCCTGACAACCATAATTTATATTTGCTGGAATGCAAAACAAAATCTTTTATCAGAGGGCCAGATAATCAGTGGGATATGTGAGTCATAAGTAAGTAAAAACATAGGATCCTGTTGTCAAGAAATATGTGTGAATGTTCTACTTTTCATCTCTCTGGTGGTCTGTAACCTCCGTGGGTTCTCTTCCATTTATTCAGTGCCAAGGGGAAATTCCTCCCATTTCAATAGTGGCCATCCTGTCACCAAGAAATGAAACTTCTGCCTTTGATAAATGGTTGGAGGCTTTCTCATTCTGCTAGAAATATTTGGAGGAATTACCCATCCAATCTCTTTGACTTCAAATCTGGTAGATGTTTTTCATTTCAAAAAGTTGTTTCTCCCTGCAGTAAACATGACTTCAGAGAAACTAAATCATGATTACCATCAGATCCAATCTACTGTCTTCTATGGAATATATAAAAATTGAACTATCCCCTTGGTTTTACTTCCAGTTGCATGTATGCTTTTTTTCAAAACCCACACTTTAATAATTGGATTTTTAAAAAAAGACAGAAGAGGGATTTTAGAGGCTCAAGTCTTTTGTTTTTGCCATAAAAACAACAACAGAAATGCAGCCTTTTCAAGGGTAGGAACTTAAGAAAAACAGTTTAAAACAATAATTACACATCAATTTTCCACAGTCTGAGTTACCAGTTCCGACAGAGTAGAAATCATTTGTCTAGCTCCAGACAGAAAACTGAAAATGACTAGGTATGCTCTTAAAAAGAAAAAGAAAAGGCAGACAATCCAGTGTAAGCCCAGAATGTCTGGGCTACCTTGCTGATATTAAAAGATATTTGCCTTGGGATGATTTACCACTCACAATCACTTCTACTGACACTGTCAGCATATTTGAGCAAGTTATGACACCTTGTCTGCCACATCATTTCTCCAGTTTAAGAAACCCTGATTTAAAAGAATTCAACCTTCAAACCAGCAAAGCTGTGTGAGAGACAACCCTAACGAAAACATATGCTAGCGAAAATACCCCAGGAGAGTATTTCTTGCATCATAACAGGTTCAACCAGATCTGGTACAAACCTAGCTTTTAGCACTGATACAACATTAAGCTTTGGTGAGTTTTAAACTTAGGCTTGGTTTGCCTATGGCCTACTATGCTGTGCAAACCCAGCCCATTCTGTTAATTTATGATTTAATCTAGTATGCAAACCCAGAACATGAATGAATTGAATCATCAGATTAATCCAACCCACTTGTCTAATACTGTACTGCATCGGTACTGGTGTATCTGTTGTGCCTTGACTATGATATCTAGGCTGGAAAAATACAGGCCATCACTAGATGGCAGCAACACGTTGGAGCTGTTTCTCTCTGCTGCCATCTAGTGGACAATTTCTCCCAAAGTTGCTACTGAATTGTAATTTCAGTTCAGAGTACTGTACTGATTCTGGAGTATCTTGTGCAACATTTGTCAGATATTTAATTTAAGGGATGATGATGTACGTTATGGAATCAGCATATTGAATCTGATTCTGATGCAAGGATGAAAGTGAACTTCTTGGAAGTGGCTGATGCTTTATTTTAGAGGAATGGTACCACTGGACATAGCCCAAAGTTTAAGATAGGACAAATTTATCTTGGGATAAGTTAGGAATCTCTTTATCTGTGTAGTTAGTAGCCATATCAAGATTAAAAATATATATATATAATACTAAGTATCAGAGCAGTCTTTTGGAATGGAGTGGCTATAATAAATCTAAATAATAATATTATTTTCACTGAGACAGCAATGTACTATAACTCTTCTACATCCTAATTAGCAATACAAATCTCGGGAATGCAATTTTTTATTGAACATAGAAAGAGAAGTCTTAAATTTCCCTCTCTCTGGGCTGCAGTTCAAGGAAAACACTTCCATGTGGCTTTATTTTTAGAGAATAGCCTTTATTGATTTAATTTTTATTAACCATGCAACTCCTGAATGCATTTGTGAATAAAATGATGTGAATTCTTTGGAACTGAGTAAGATCTTACGTCAGGATTTTTTAATGCCAATTCTGCAAACCGGATAGTGATCCCTGGTCTTTAAAAAAAAAAAAAAGCACCAGAAAATTCCCACTGGGTTACAGATTTTGGAACATTTTTATCCATCTTCTTCTGTTTGGGAGCTGATCGGCAGAAACAAGTGGACTGCATGGAGTTTGAATTAGAAAGTTTGCTTCAAATAGGATTCCGCTGAATTGAAGCAAGTCCTGTTTGATCAGTTTGATGATTTGATGGACTTGCCCACTTTCATAGAAATGAATCTTCTTATGCAAATAGAGCAAGATCACAACTTCACGTGGAATCACAAATTCCAATTAAATCAACTCATCACAAATTCACTTTAGACCCCAGCTAATTTGTATACTTCTAGGGGGAGCACACTGGGCTTCATCTCTACCAAGTCATAGGAAAGGCAGCAATACTGTATTTTTAAAGACATTAGCAGCATAATCGGGGAGACCCAGGCTGAATGCTTATCTACAACATCCTTATTTATTTATAAATAAACTCTATAGGAAACCTTCCCTTCCACACACATACTTTAAAGTGATACCTGTTGTGCAGAGTGCAGCAAAAATCCCATAAATCCTGCTCTCAGGAAAATTACACATCAGCATGAGAGCTTGCAAAATGCAATGTCCATATTTTGTTCTTCAAAGAAAATCCAGTTAGAAAATATAAACTAACTGGTCTTTATTGATAAAAATGCAAAACTTCACAAAATACAAGTTGCATACAAAATACAGAATATAACAAAGACTTCTTCTCATATTAGCTTCCAAGACTTATCACTGCAAAGCCTCTAGCTAAAAAAACACTCTCAGAGAAGAGGTTCACTACTTGGTTACTAGTTAAGACTACATAACCCATAAAAACCTACATGGTTAACTGTACAAAGCAAAAACACACTGAAACTGGGCTGGGCATTGTAGCCCTCCCCTTATATTGCTAATATGGCACCCCCACTGAATAACTAACACACACACATACAGTAGGTGGCAGTGAAAATCATAACAGAATCACAAGATACTTTGTAGTCTCAACACCCGGTGTTGTATAGCGAACGGGATGACCTTCCCATGAGAAAATCCTGATAATACCATCCAGAAAAACTGTCAGCTTGGCTATAGCATAAGACAGTGTTGTCCAAACCTGGCCACTTTAAGATGAGTGGACTTCAACTCCCAGAATTCAGCCAGCCATGGGAGTTGAAGTCCACTCATCTTAAAATGGCCAAGTTTGGACAACACTGGCATAAGATTACCACATCTATGGAAAAATAGTTTTGGTGCAAGGTCAAACAGAGAAATCTAAAAGCGCCATGACATAAAGTAAATTAAATCAGAGGACTAACTGTGACCCTATGACAACGCTTGGTCCCAGGAACTCTTCTAGATTATGGTACCCACATTAGGTATTGGGGCTTCCCATCGTTCAAAGCAGAAAACATGGAAACTGTAGTGGAAACTCTTCAGCAAATGCAATGCAATTTAGAAACCATAGAAAATAATCCAACCCGCTCCTCAAACAATCCAATAAAATTCTGACTCTGTCCACCCATGTCACACAGGCCTGCCTATTTTGCACTGCTGCCCTGCCCCTGGGCACTCCCAAGAGAGGCAAGTGACTTCACATGCATCATGACAACATTGTGTAAAATGCATAGTTTGTGTCTTTTGTACGAAGAAGTCACAATGCACATATGATGTCACTGTGGCTTGTACAAGACACCTACAGTTCCACCCAGAGTGACCTTCAGATTTCCCTGTCTCAAATCAAGCCTAATTCCAGTCACCAAATTGTTTCACACTATGACCTAAAGTACCATCGTTCTCCATCTTTGTATAAAATGTTAAGTTTTATAACGAAGCAACTTTGGTGAAGGAGGTGCATCGATCACTTTCATCGAGCAGACAAGCCCCCTTATTCCAGCCAGACCAGACTCAGGTCATCTCAGCATAATTTGGATGATCTTTTTTCATTGCATAATTATATCTCTGCATCCAACTCATTTTGAATCTTTTATTGTTAAATTACAGGATCTGTAAGGATGAGTTTTGCTTTCCAGATGTTCTTCTTACTAGGAAAGGAAGAAGAGAAGAATGGGTGCTGGGAAAATGAGAAGAATGTTTGCTATAGTGACTTGACAAGAGACATTCGCTCAAAGTGAACTAAAACTAAGCCCAAGTAAACCTTGTCTTCCCTCCCAACTTCCTGCCTTCTCTCTGTTACTGCCCTTGGTGCTGAAATAAACACTGTAAGTTTATGTTTGTGTGTGTGCACGTGCACACACACAGAGGAAACACCAAGCTCACCAAAGCTGTCATGCAGGTAAGCAAACAAATAAAAACTGGAAGTTTGAGCCAGAATAGGACAGCATCACTTCCTTGATGCTGAGCGTTATAAGCTGCAAAGACCTTACAGGATTGTCTTGTATGAGCAGTAAAGTGAGCATGGACCTGATTTAACTTTTATCTCAATTGGAGAAATAAGATCATATAAACTAAACTAGGTGTGTACAAAGTGTTCCAGCTCCATAATAACATTCTGTTCTTCCACCATGGTTTGAATATTTAGGTTTTACACATACATAAAATAGACCTCTGGGTAAGCAGGAAGGTCTTTATGATCCCACTGTGCACAGTGATATCTCCCTCGGTGTCTATCCTGTTCCACTTGATTTTCCATTTAAAAAAAAAATGAAAAGCTAACATGCTGCAAAGCAAAGTACCAACCTCAGGCTCTGTGTTTACTCTTTGTAATTCTTCTGAGCCACAGAAGAATTAAAACAAAAGTGGTGGGTGGCTGAACCTCAGTGCTTTTTTAAAGAAGTGTGTCCACCTGCCCAGAAAAAAAGACACAGTAAAGCTGGGGCGGTAGACAGAATTCTGAGGAAACTAGAGGGAAATGTAGAGAGCAACATGCCAGTTTTCCCTGTGGTAAATGAAAACTCAAGATATGTTTCTAAATTTCCCAGATGCATCCACCAAGCCAAAAAGATGGGAGGTCCTGAAATAGGTTTTTGGGGAATTTATATGAAGTGAGTCAGAAATCAATGTTCCTGCCCATCTCCAGGTAGGGATAGGAGCACCAGCCAGGTACCTTCCAGCTGGGCCAGCACTAAACTCCTAATGCTGACTAGAACTTCTGGAAGTTGAAGATCTGAAGGAGCATCAGTCTGGAGAACACTGCTGTAGAAGATGAATTGCAAATACCTGTCAATCCTCAATGGGCCTACACAGAAGATAGTTCCACTGAATTCTCTGGACCTTGTCCCAGGAACTTGTCTAAAGAACTCCAGAGACAATAGAGCTGAGCAGAAATATCAGAAAAAATATTACTCTTGTTTTCAAAAGAGCAGAACAAATAAAGAAAAGAGGGATTTTGTTTTCTCTCTCATTCAAAGTAAATATCTTTCAGAGGTTGGATGGTATGACTACCATATCAAAGATTTTCCTTGAAGAAATCCTAGCAGATAATATTTATTTCAAGAATCTGTTACACATGTGTGTTTTTGCCAACCTTGCTGGAGACGATGGGATATGACAATACGTACCACTTTCCTGAAATCATTTTTGGGTAATAACTATAATCAGACCTCTGGGACTGGCATTTTACTCTGCCCGCAAAGCTGTTATTTGAACGAAGAAAGAGGCCAGCCAACGTGAAATGAAAGCACACCAGATGTTTATCTGGATGTTAAAATAGGTGGCTTCTAAATAGAGCAAAGCCTTCCTCTTCCAAATCGGTAGTTTCAACCCACAGCAATCCCATAATAAACCTCCATTACTCCACATTCTATGGTCCATTTGAGATGGTGGACCTGAGTAACTTCTGCCATATGGATTTCAAAGCTGCAGAGGAGAAGAGCTGCATTTAAACTACCTGTCCTTCTCCTGGTTCCCTGGAAGTAAGAAACCTCTTGTTCTGCTACAGTTTCTAAATAATTTGCCGGTTGAAGAGCTCAGCAAACAGTAAGCCATGGAAGTTGCTCCTCTCAGATGCCCAGGATACTTCATTGTTTCTATTTCAGCCCAGGATTATGGCTGCAAACATTTTTCTTCAACTGAAAGCAGTATGTGAAACCTAGTAAAAATTGTCCAGTGGTCCCTGGAGTTCAGTGCTGTTTTACTTAATCCTCATCATTGCCAAAATGTAGAAGATCTTAGTGGGAAGAATGAGGATGAAAAAAGAGGAAGCACACCATCAGAAGCATGGGTATCCTTTGAATTATAAGGGTTACTCCACTTAGAATTCCCAACTAGAAAAGTGGTCTTGACATTCCTGGAAGACTAAGGTAGTCCTTCAGGTCTGAAGAAGACTCTACAAGGCCAAGGGCTATTCTGTAGGAATGAAGGATGGATCTTTTCCCATTAGAAGGGAGAGCCATTTTATCAACAAGATACTGCATACACATTATTATTATTAATGACCACACTCAGAAGTACAGAATTAGGAAACCTGGAACACATGAGATTCCCCCCCAAAACCTTAGTGCAGCCCCCAAGTCCCCAAGCTAAGCCCCTCCAATTGCAGCATATAATGGGATAAATAAATACACAAGGAGCAATCATATTCATGGTACTGAATAATTTAACACTCCTGTAATTACATTTGAATGTAAATCCAGTTGTGTCTTTGGCCCTAAGTACTTGTAGGGCATCATGGTAAGAGAACTGTAACTGAAATTATTGTATCTGCTGGAGATTATTTAATTTGAATTGAATTTGGGTTTTTTTTATCACTTTACTTTGTTGTTGTGCAGATTCTTTGGGATTGGGGTGGGTTAGGAATATTGTCAATAAAGGCGGTGTTTATCTTGGCCTCATTCACTTCTTTGTCCTCTCTCCTAGCATGTCACTTAAAGAGCAAACGTGGCCCTGGGCCCCCCAGCGTTTTGCACATTTGCAAAAAATAAATTACTTATACTCCTGTTCACATCCGGAGCACAAAATCATGTTTTTGAGGGGAACTCTGGAAAAGCCAATGCCAGTCTGCAAATAGGAAAATGTCAGATTCTGTACTCCATAGAGCTCCTGCAACAGATTTCTCCTGTAAGGTGCACAGAGGGCTGCATTATGAAGAGCAGTGCAGTCCATCAGTGACTGTGACAACCAGCATTCTCAGCCTATTAGCAAAAGAACAGCCCTCAGAATGGCAGATTATCTATCAATAAGACCTTACAGCTCAATGATCTTTCATTGACTGGAGGGCTGTTGTCAGGCCCAGGCCAAGAACAACAGTGAAACCCTAACTCTAACCCTCATTATATTCTTTCTTTTCTCTTGCTTCTTTCTTTCTTTTTCTTTTTTCCTGCCCTTATTCTTTTTTCTATTCTCTTTCTCTTAGTTTGTATTAGTTTTTATTACTGCAATTAAAATCTTTAATAAAAATTACACATAAAAAAGAGAGTGGCTATAATAACAGAATCTTCAAAGTCTAATTATGCTGGACCTCCTCCCCTTCTTATACTGTCAGCCTTGCCAGGTAGACCAGAAAGGAAACAAGACCAGATGAGCTAATTCTGGTGCTTTATTGTAAGGCTACTTTAACAGAATCTTACAAGTCTGAAGGTACAAATCTGTCAGGCCCAGCCCAAGAATAATGGTGAAACAGGCCAGTCGAGTATAGTTCCTTTATCTGCTTACACCTTATAGACAGAATCTTGCCAAACTCAATCTATCCTACAGCAACTAGTGAATATGTCCTGGGAGATTCTAGGGAGTGGCTATCCTGAACCTCTTTTGCTTCCCACACTACCCCTGCAGACTGTATTGTCTCCTTTCCCCTCCTGGAATGCCCCCCCTCCCTCCTGATGGCCTTGATCTCCCACATCATTCTCCTCCTCGTAGATACATTCCATCACATCTGTTTTCCTTACCTTTTCCTTGCTTTTCTGGTAAAGGAACTGGTGGGCACACACGGGGCACAATTGCTATGGGAGGAAAACAAGAGACCTCTTTCATTAAGAGAAACAAGGACTCATGGAACACTTAAAGGAACAGGGGAGAGACAGAGGTCTCTGCAGGGCATAGTAAAAAAAATAAAATCAAGATGGTGGCCACAATGCTGCGATGGAAGCTCTGCCTGTTTTTTTATGTGTTGCGAACACGGTCTATGGAGATCCCTAGGAAGTCATGTTATCTTGCCATGGGATGTAAAGCAAAGGAGTTGAGATACCTCCACCATAACCTCTAGGTACAACACTGTTTGGTGAGTGAGGGCAGGAAGATGAGCAATCAATACCCAAAGCTCAACAATGCAAGGCTTTATCCGTGGAAGGGAACCACATGTGGAACATTTCATATAACCATTTGCCTCATCTGTTTTGCTGGAATTAAAAGGTCATATCTAATGTTACACTAGTTTTCTGCTGCCGTACATGTCCATTTGCACTGTGTCTGCCTATAGTGCAGCCAGACAATGCTGATTGTGGACTGGAAAGCAATCCTATATGTGTCAGCCCTTCAAGGTAGACCAGACTAGGAAACCAATGCCACGCAGGTTAGTACTACTTTTATTGTAACAGCTATAATAACAGAATCTTGCAAGTCTGAATGTGCTTCTCCCAACCTCACTTTTTCTTCATGTGAACTAGGGAGGGACTTGTCTGAGACGTCTTCTCAAGTTACTTCCTTGGCCCGGGCTCAGGCCCCTCTTATCTGATCATTGCCTTGGTAGCGGCTCTTCTTCCTGTTGTTCAAGGCCATTCCCTCTGCCCACTACAATATCTTGTCCACAGGACCCACCTGATGCTTACAAACAGGTGAATTATTGAGATTCTTCTGGGTTTCCAGGTTTCTCTGAAGGATGCATTATTCATTTTGATCAGCCAAACAGAATTATTTCACTTGCTTTAAAGGGACATTTGGAAAATATCTACCCCTTGCAGACAGGATATGATAGTAGCTTACTAGTCAAGCAGAACAAAGTTTTGTTGCTCAATATAGTTTACTAATTAGCAAGAAGATGAAGGAAGTATAAACATTCTTTAGATTAAAATACTGATGTCTGTTGAAAAAAGCCATCTGCAGCCTGAATTCACACTCCCTGGCCAAAAGTTCAGTAGAGTTCAGATGCAAAATTTAAAACTTCTTTACATTCCAGATTGCCTATGCCTTTGGGACTGTAAGTAGTACAAACTGAAGTTTTACTGTCTCTGCTTCAGGAAATAATCAGTTGCATATGTACATAACACACTATGAAATACTTTCTTGCAGACTCAAGCAGAAAATAACCCACTAGATTTTCTAATACAATTAAAAAATAGGAAAATCTTGTAGCTTTTCTAATACCATTAAAAAGCAATGTTTGGGCTACATACTGTATGTGTGTACATGCCTACAGGAACGTGTGTTATATGGAAGTGTAATTCAGATTTTTTGGCTTAAGTAGTATCAAAATGTCTTGGATCACATCTGGCAATCTGTTCAAGGTGCAACATCTTGAAGGAATTTGTCTTACATCTGGACCTACCTATTCTGGCTAGAGTTTCTGTTCCTGCTTCTCTTTTTTATGTCCTTAAATCAAGGAAGCATGTGGGAAAGATGTGAAGGATTTTCCAAACAGGATAAATAAGAATATGTGGCCTCCATTACTAAAAATAAAAGATTGGCTTGAATTCTAAAAAAAAGGAGTAGAACTCTGGCAAGTGTTTTCTGGCAAATGTTTAATGATGGGAGGGTTGTAAACTTCTGGCATCTCCTCCATACACTCAGCTAACATCTGAAAGAGTTTTATGTACGGGGAGACCCTAATAGGAGATGATGCAGAGACATGAACATGTACATGGAAACTCTTCTCAGTTTCATTCCGACATGGTGATGTTGGAGGTATAGCTAGTTCACATGTTAATAGAAACGGAGCTTCCAAAACTCCAATGTGTACTCAGGGATTTTACAAGTTGCATTTGAAGTGGTACAGCCAACCACAGATTTGGTGTAAAGGAAGTTAGAGATGACCTTGGGGAAGAACTATTAAGGAGGGACTTGCAGAAAAGATTACACAGTCCTGAGATAGAAGGGAAGGGTGAGAAAGAAACTCAAGACAACCCCACCTTGATTTTGTTTAGTATAAGACTTGAAAGAGAGAAAATTGGACAGGATTTCAAGAGTCTGTTACAATACCCTACAACAATAAAGTAGCATTCCTGGAATCCCAGCAGTGTCTGTTCCTTAGCCTGACCTCCCTCAAAGGACTGATATCTAAAAGCATTAGATATTTGTTCTTCTGCCTCCCACCGAAGTCCCTCTGGAATTCCTTCCTAGCATCAACTCAATAAGCTCTAATACGCTGCGGCTTCTGCCATTTACAGATGTATCCATCATAAGACTGAACTCATAGTCATATATGGCCCAAAAAGAGCAATTTGCTACTCACAGGATTTTTGATACCAGCCAAAGGGATGAACTCTGGCCTCAGTTTCCAGAGATGTACAATTGAAGATCTGCCAATCACTTCTGAATTCATTGCTGCAGGTTTGAATTCCCAAACTGTCCAGAGTCAAACACAAGACCTTGCTGCCTGAAATGAGAAAACAGTTATGGTTGTCATATTTACTATAGCTTTCTATAGGTGCTTGGCATTTTTTTAATAATCCATCAATAAATTTATCACTGAAGAAATAAAAACATTCTGGTCAATAGAGAGATATCCTGCTTGCTGTCATGAAATCAGCAGTGTGACTTGGCTGCCAGAAAAATGGCAATACAAGTCTAGGTAGCTTCAACAGAACCTGGTTTGCAAATCATGGTCAGCCTCCATCGGGTACTATATCCAGTTCTGCATAACTTAACATCAGAAGGATTCAGACAAATTGAAACAGGTTCAGAGAAGGTCAGCAAGGGCATTAGGAGACTGGATGATTCACTTTGGACACCAACAATGAAAAGTGATGGAGACCATGGTTAAAATGGTCTATTCCAACTGTAACCAAGCAGAAAGCAGAACTGGCTCAAGACTACACATCAGGTCCATACTTTGGAGGCTCCATTAGCAGGAACCAAGTAGACAAGCTAAATAGGGAAAAGACTTAAGAGAGCAATGATGGCACAGCTTCATGTTGTGTAACAGTCGTGCCCATTCCTTGAACAGGAGGGTCTGCTCATAGTCACTCATGCCCTGGTCATCTCCTGTGTGGACTACTGTAATGTGCTTTATGTGGGGCTGCCCTTTAAGAGTATCGGAAAGCTTCAGCTGGTGCAGAATGTGGCAGCACATGCAGTTATGTGTGCTTCTACAACAGCACATGTTACACCTCTGCTCTGTGAGCTGCATTGGTTGCCAGTTTGCTTCCGGGTCCAATTCAAGGTACTGGTTTTGACCTTTAAAGCCCATCATGGCATGGGGCCAGGTTACTTGAAAGACCACCTCTTCCCGATTACACCTCTCTGTTCCATCAAGTCCAGCAGAAGAGGTATGTGTTGGGTCCCAACTGCTAAGGAGCTACATCTGGCAGGACCCAGGAGATGGGCCTTCTCTGCTGTGGCACCCACTCTGTGGAACAGCATCCCCCTGCCCGAGGTGAGATTGGCCCCTTCCCTCCCATCCTTCCAGAAATCCTTCAAAGCTTGGCTCTGTCAACAAGCCTGGAAGTCTCAAGGGAACACTGATCTCCTTAGGTGGCTTCACTGTTCATAATATCTAAAAATCTCACTTAGCCTTTTTTAATAACAGCATCAATGTTTTTAATGACATTCTAATGTTTTAATATTGTTATTTTATGGTTTTATTGTATGCCATCCAGAGTCACATTCTGTGAGTTGGGCAGCCATATAAATATGATTTATAAATAAATAAATCAAATTCCCCGCCAAATCCTTTGGGAGTGAATTTGGATATTTTGTTTTCAGCTGATCCTAGGCAAAACTGAGGTTAGCAGATCAAATCCTAGTTAGGAACTATTCTTCCCTCTCCCTCAAGAAATCCATGATAAGCATGGATGAGTCTTGTATGAGGCTGGGGCATCCCTTATTTTTAACCTTCAAAAAAGTATGCATTCATAGCAGAACTGGGCTCTTAAAAGACTCTAGGTTTCCTTACCACTACTTCTTGGAATGACCATGCAATCACAAAACACGGCATGATACCATGGTCAATCTAGGAAGCACATAGGAAAAAATATTGTACATTGGTAACCTTGGTGTTACTATTAGTTTGCCAGGCTTTAAAAAAGCAAGGTGTGATGGATGTGCAAAAGTTGGAGGTTGACATAGTATGAACTCAAAATGTTCTTTTTTAAGTCCAAAACAGTTGTCTTGAGTTTGAAGCACATTGTTTCAACCATTCTGAAATTGTTTTGACCTTGACAAAGCCTCATTTTAAGGGTGATACACTTCTTGGATGGTCAGAACACTTGAAACAACTGTTTCAAGCTTAGGGGATGGAACATCTTGGGCTCCAAAAAGGGTTGAATGTAAACCATTACAACCACCAAGAAGGCATCTACTCTAGAATAAGTGTTCTATCCAGCCTCAGTTGTGATCTGGCCTGGACCAGAAACTTGCAGAAGAGAAAATGTTCAGCCTTTAAAAGCAAGACTGAAAAACATATCTAAACTATCCAGGTCTGGTAGGCTTTAGAGACACACATTTCTTTGCTAGTGCAAAAGCTAAGCAGGAAATTCTGACAGATCCCCAGAGTCCTTGCTCAAGGCACAATTGACCAGGCTCAAATTATCCTACTTTGGACACATGATGTGAAGACCTAGCTCTCTGGAGAAGGCTCTGATGCTGGGAAAGGTGGAAGTAAAGAGAAGAAGCAGCAGCAAAGGGGGATGGACTCAGTGGCAGTGGGGGCACCATTGGAAGACCCGAAAGATCAGGTTAAGGATAGGTTGTCTTGGAGAAAATCTATCTGTGTGGTTGATAGGAGTCAAAAATGATTTGATGGCACAGAACCGATCAATGACTCTTTGTCAGTTTGACCTGCTTTCGATTTCTTATGGCCAGTTTCATTTGTTCTCTGTTCAAGTCCATTGTGCAGTGCTGACATAAAGAAATAACCTGCCCCTTTGTCTTCTATGAGGACTTAGATTAACCAGCAACAGAAACAACAGAGCTGGATACAGTTTCCTGGCTTCAAAACCAGGAAGTTTCAGGATCAATACGGAGACCCTGATAATCCACAGACCTCAGCAGTTTCCATTAAAGCTTCTATGGTGCCTGACTTTTGCTGCAGGTCTCTATCAAATAAATCCACTTTCCCCATTTCCTTTCTTATCCAGAGTAATTACTGCATTACCAGGCACATGGCACAAACAATCACACATGAGTTTGTTTATATGCTGTGAACCACAATGGAATAGGTTGCAGATTACCTTAGAGGGGGGAAAAAAATCTGCAAGATTTATAATGAATGAATAAAAAATACCTGTGCCTTGGGAAGCATTTAGAAGTCCAAAACCTGAGCAGCAAGGATCAGCATCGCAAAGCCGTTCACAGTCAAAAAAACTGGAGAGAATAAAAGACAGAATTTGAAAAACAGAAGAAAATGAATGCATTTCATATCTTAATTCCTGGGATAAATGACTTCCTGAGCTTAGCAACCTGAGTGAAATTTACATTCCAAACCAGAAGCAAATAACAGGAATATCAAGTTGTATTAAGGCCACTGTGATTTTTTTTAAACGATCTCTAAAGCAGAGTCTAATGATTTTCTTAAATACATGAGAGAGAAGAATTCTGCAGCAGAATTTAAATGAACAACTGGGATCCAGCAATGTTACAGAGTGGCTTTATTATCTTGCTTGAACTTGTTTCTTTTATAACATATATTGTTATGACCTGTCCAAAGTGTGTGCCACCTTGTGAGAACATCACCTTGGATGACCTAGGTAGATAGGAAGGTAGGTAGGAAGACAGACAGACCGACAGAACTGGAGTAGGCCATATAGCCCAAATTTTACAAAGTCCCATGTGACAATATCAACATCTTGTAACATTTTCTCATTTCTCAAACTATTTCAGACTTTGCAGGCAGAGTCCAGGACCAGAAAAGTTGGCTAACCGCTGTGACGGAGTACCCATTTCACAATGTTTATCCAACAACAAGCTGTCTTTGAGTCATCTCCCAACATTTTTCTTGCTAATATTATTTTCAGTACATACGCTAAGACATTATGCAACCATTGTTTTTCAGCCCCTTTCCTATATTTTTTTTAATTTTATTTTCTAAAAATAAAATTTTTTCAGGTTGATTCCTGCTTTATCCAGCTGTGGTAAAAATGTGGTTATAGAAAACTATGCTTTGTACACACAAAAAAACAAAGCAGCTAAACAAGGCAATGATGGCGATTTGCTTGGGTCATTACACTGGCACATTAAACCAATGTTTAAATTCCTTGCAGTCTTATTTATGGCAGACTGCTGTTAGACATATTATGTGCAGATTTGGGGAGGTTGAATGGAAAAAGTTTGTTGTGCAGTCTATCCCCTATGGCAGTGTTTCTCAACATGGACTTCAACTCCCAGAATTCCCCAGCCAGCATGGCTGGTTGGGGAATTCTTGGAGTTGAAGCTGACATATTTTCAAGTTGCCAAGGTTGAGAAACAGTGCCCTATGGTCTTGAGCAAGAGATTGGAGCCTCTTCAAGATGTTGAAAAAAGAGGAAGGAGCCATACATGCAACACAACAGGAAGGAAACTTACCCATTTGACACTGTTTTTCCAGACATATCCATCTTGTTTCTCACAGAGACTCCAGACATTTTACGGAATGGTAGACGGGTGTAAAAGTTTTTGACGCTCCCTTCAAGAGATACTGCAAAATCAACCATAAAAAAAGAATCAGGAGTTTTAGTTCCAAAGCTAATTCCATTCATGTGGGTGGGTACATTTGCTTTATACTGGACAAGGGTGTAAATTTTGAGAGCCAAGAATTGCATAATACTGGTCTATAACCATAATAAAGATTTGATTTGATTTGAAGAATTGCACGGTGCTCCCAAAAGTGTAAAGTGCAGCCTTCCAAAGCTTATTACCAAATTGCAATTATTAACGTGAAAGAAGGAGGTAGGGATTGAATACAGTACGTGACAGGATAGCAATCATATGAAGTAAATATAATTTTAATTTTAAAGATGACTGTAAATACAGTAGCAACAATTTTAGTTTGAGTTTTAGCTTCACTGGCATTTTTTTTATTGGAGGGCCCCAGCATGTGGCTGGCAAAGTGTGGTCCCTAGCTTGTCACCCTGTCTCCTGATCACCATGTGTAATGCACTCTACATGGGGCTGCCTTTAAAGACCACCTGGAAGCTTTGATTGGTACAAAATGCAGTGGTAATTGTCAGTGAGATCCTATTATCCACCTTCTGGTAGAAGTTGAGGTCAGCCCTCCAAAGTAGATGAAATGTGCAAACCAAAGACACAGAAGCTAATACTACTTCTATTATAAGGTTATAGTAATATAATCTAGCAAGTCTGAAAGCATTTCCCTCCTACCTCCCCTTTATTTTCATGAGAGCTAGGGAAGGTCATGTCTGAGATGTTTGCTTAGATTATAGTTCTGCCCAGATTCAGATGTCTTTTATCTGACCATCATCTTCATTGTGGCTCTTCCTCCTGCTCCTCAAGGTTACGCCTTCTGCCCATTACATTTGAAGATGGAACTCTTCTAGGAGGACATATGGGGTATGACACCACTTCATTGTTTTCAGTGCGCATGTATTTATTTATTTATTTATTTATTTATTTATATTCTGAATTTAGATAGGTGTTTTGCTTTGTATTATTAATATATTATCTATTGTGTTTTATTTGTGTTGTAAGCTGTCAAGAGTCTGTTTAGATTGTGCTGGGTAGAAATTTGATAAACAGATAAATAATACAGTGTGGCCCTGTACATGGGGCACATATGGCAACTTCTGCAATGTTGCCATTTCTTCTTTCCAGTGGAAAAAGGCAGAAAACGGCACCCCTATTTTCTGTCTTGAGCTTCCAAAACTCAGAGATGTTATTGGAGGGGAGGTCAGCATAAAACCCCAATGCACTCAAATTCTTCTTACAATCAGGAAATCCTTTTCCCACACCCTCATTTGTTCCCTATGACACCAATTCATTCATGTAGGGAATAAAGCAGGAATTAACAGGACCATTAACTCACCAGTCTTCTGATATAAAAGATGGGGCTTCTGCGGTAGCACAATCTTGCAATTGTTAGGGATATTGTTAACGAAAGTGTTACAGTCTTGTGCTGCTGGATAGAGGGTGCAAGGAAAGAACGCCGTGTCTGTATTATTCGGGACATCGGCCAGCAGACAAAACTCATCTTCTACACAACCTGGAAAAGAGGAGAAACAATTCATTATTACCACTTTTATTATTCTTGCCTCGTTACAAAGAAATCATTGCAATACAGCCATTTACAAATAAATGATGGTCTACTTAATTTTTTAAAAAATATAGTAAATATAAGTAAATAAACACTTTTGTTCCAGTTTTTTCAGTCCATCAGGCTGTAACTGACTGGTTAAGCAGCCCCTAATATCTCTCTTCCAAAACTTGGATGATGAGTTCCTACATTCTAATACTATAGAAGAATATCCTTCTAAAGGATTGCCCCATCCAGATATCTTTTGCCACATTGGCTAAAAATTCTAGGAAACGTAAGCCCAAAACACATAGAAAAGTCCCGATTGATGAAAGGTGCTATAGAGGTTCATGCTAATCTTCTAAAGAACCTCTTTTATTTCCATAGCCTCCTGAAAAATTCTTATAAGGAATTACTTTGTGTCCTGAAATCCTAAAACAAATGTTCTTTTCCCAGGCATTAATCAATGGAAGTTTCCCCTTCCAATTTTGAATGACTAAAACCATATTGCAAGAAGCAGATAGTCTGAAGCTCAACATTTTTAGTCTGATGCTCCCCAGAAGATTTGGGAGTATTGCTTGTGGTCAGAGATTATGGGAACTGCAGACTAAAATATCTGGGAAACATCAAGATAGGAAGTCTGACATTTTCCTCAGTCAAGAAATTCCCCATGTGATATCATGATACAAGATGATTATCAATCTGTTCTTTTCACACAATGCTACGCTTTACTGCTTCGCTAGGTAGTATTTCAAGCCTTTCTTTCTTAATAAGCAAATGAGATTTCTTGATAAGAGACTGAGATAGCTTAATGAAAATGGATGTGCTTTGCTAGAGGTACTGATTGCCATTTACTCGCAAAGTCTCCGTTTGCCTATTATCAGATTTATGGTTTAGTTTTCACATCAACTTTAGGGTCAACTTTTTTAAAACCAGCTTTTGGGTTTTCATTTCTCTCTTGGTATGCTAACAGAATGTTGTAAACATTCTAGAAAGATTAGAGCATGTCTAGGACCTTAAGTAATTAGTAGCGTGACCATTTCCCCATGACCTAAAGTTTCTTACGTGCAAGACACCAAGCAAGAACCTCTTCAGCTGAGTATCTGTGCTTGAAAAGCCAATATTTTTGGGAAGGCAGAGAACGATTTGGTTCAGTCAGAATTTGGTTGCTTTCCACTATAGAAAAGAGTTCCTTTGTAGAAGCTGATGAACACAAAGAGGAAAGACATACATAAAGTTTTAATACATGCTCCTCCTCTTCCTTAGTGAAAACAACCCCATCCTATTGTATCCAGCCATATTCCTATCCCAATAAATAAAATTCAATAAATCAGAAACTTTCTCAGAAGGATGCAATAGTCCCATTCACACATAACATTGTGAACCGAACTGTTATAGCTTAGTATTATGTGTCAACCAAAAGATTAGTGTTTGTGCAACAAGCTACAGTTAAAACTCCTGGCTTAAAATTATTTCAAATTATAGGGAAAAGAACAAATTTTAAAAGAAAATGTTTATATGCATTAGAGGAACAGAAAAGAACAATTCAAGGCTAAAAGCCTGCTAGAACAGAAAAAAAATCATCATTTGTTGAAAAGGGAAAAGAAAATGCCAGTTCATGGGTTTAATGTAGATTGTAGTTTATTTTATTAATGCATTTCTATCCTGGCTTTTCTCATAAGAGCTCAAGGTGACATACACAGAGGTCTTCCTTAATGTTACCCCCACAACAACCCTGTGAGTTAGGTTGGAACATGTTGAAGTCTACCATGTTCAAGACCTGAATCATTACACTCTTACTTCTTGTTAATGTTTGTAATTAAAGCTGCAATTCTGTGCATACTTAGTTGGGAATAGGTCAGCTGAACTCATCAGGAACAACTGAATGTTTACAAGGTGTACCCTTAGGAAATATATTAAAAATAAAGGCTGCATGTCAGAAGAAATAGCTCTGGGACTTTATTCAGTGTATGCTACTTTGATAGTTCAGTGCAGAACTCAGGCCTGGTCTAAACACAGAGAAGAAAGGTAGATGAGTTATCAAGTAATGGCTTCTACAGGCCAGGATGACAGCCACCATACGTTAAAAAGTTTTCTGCAAATAAAAAAACTGGCCCACCAGGCAGTAAGCTAAAATTAGGCCTTTTTCCTTGAGAACTTGCTCACTACTGCCCTAACACCAAACATTAATCACAAGCAAAATAAAACTTCAAGCTAAGAATGAGATTGTTGACCTAGAAAGGTATGGATAATAATAGGGTATGTTGTTCAGGGGAATGGGGAACATCCGATCTAATCCTGGTTTAATGTTCAACCAAAAAACAAGCACAACACTATCAATGTTCAATATTAGCTTTCTTCTACATGGGTTGGGTCTACAAACCTCAAAATCCCAGGTCAGCATGAATTTGGGCTGCCCTTGGATAGTCTAGACTTTGTAATCTGAACATATTTAGAGGATAGCAGATTGAGGAGAGCAGTTCTTTTACTGTGAAAAATCTGCTCCTACAAATTTAGATGAATGGCCTATACTTACCTGATAGAAGAGACTTAGACTGTGTTGGAGCAACAGTAGCATCACACATGGTCCGTCCACTGAGGGTCATCATGGTGGAATCTAAAGAGGCAACCCAACAGAATCTAAGCCACATTTTTAATACTGATATTCTCTTGGACAGAAAGACAGTAATAACCCAGTTAGAACTGAAATGCTCTGGAGCTACAAATGAAGGGGGGAAATTTACAATTTGAGAGGATATTGGAAATGAAATACCATATCCTGGAATATGGCATGTCTCCTTTATGGAGGACAATTCAATATCTGAAACCATGACAGCCCGATCTGATTTTAGGAAGGGCTATCTAGTCAAGTACAGTTTAAAGGTAAATTAAATTTAAAAGGTCTTCCTCTTCAGTGGGGAATTTTCTGAGCCATACAGGCACCAGGTGCAGGTCTCAGGGTACAATATTTCTCATAGCAGCCACAACAGTTGTATTGCTATTTCAATTATAAGGATTCTGTCTAACAGCTGTCCGTATGTCTACTTCATTTTCTGCAACGCTGAATGTTGAAGTAGTTTGGATATATATCAGGGCTACGCATGTGAACGCACTTCCAAATGAGAGGAACTTTCCAAATCCAGATCGGAACATCTAAACAAGGGGATGCCTGCAAAAAGATTCAACCATTTGCATGCATCAGATCAAACTGATTTTAATTATAGAATCAGATGGCACTGAAAATTCAAACTGAATCAGTAATTCAAATGAGACAGAAGCTGATCTGTAGAAATGTGTGTGTGTGTGTGTGCGCGCGAAAAGGGTAAACATGACGGCAGCCTCAACAGGAGCTCTACTCCTGATGAATACATGAGTATGTCCATATAGTTGTATTGGCATGGATGCCTACACAAACTGAGGTTTACCTGGCTTGTTACCCATAAAAATACTAACGAAATCTAGCCCTGCTTAGCTTTTTTGGGATCAGCCAAATGTAACCAGGTGCTGCCACCTAGCTGGCCATGTGAATATGAATGTGCATATGTATGCATGCAGGTTTATATGTACACATACACATAAGTATATATATATACGTAGGAATATAGGAATGGGCCCATCAGAATATTCCACACATAAAAGACATAACTGAACCCCATTCTGCTGAGCCAGATTTATGGACTTCCTCCTTCCAGACCGACACCTGGCAACCCTCTGCAAAACCACTTACCTCTCCAGAGATAAACACGCTGAAAGCTGGTGAAGGGTTTTTCCGTGTCATCTGCAAGCTCAGAAGCTAAAGGGGAAAACGAAGATTGTTGACTTCCTTTTCTAAGGAGGACGACACCGCAGTCCCCGCGGGCGTCCATTTTGAGCACCAGACAGCGGAATGAAAAATAAGTAAGTTAACACAGCAGGTCTGCTGATTTTGAAATACAGATAAAGGCAGGATTAAAGACATGGGGTTTGGTCGAGAATGGGAAACGATGCCTACCTACATTTTTAGGATCTGACAAGAACAACCCAGCTGGATTAGGCCGAAGTTCAGAATTTTGTTACCTAGAGGAACCAACCTGGACCCCCTGGGGAAATCTGCAGACTATGACTGTAATTCCTGTGCTCCTCAGTTACAGATATCAAGAGGCACAGTGCTTTGATTCTAAAAGAAACAGGCAGCCTTATCATTTAAAGTGATTGAAGCTAGAAATCACCACCACATCTTCTAGTAGCATATTCATGAGCTGATTAAAATACTTTGCTAAACTCATTACATCACTTTCACTTCAAAACAAAACACCCTAACCCTATAAAACATAAATGGAGACAAAGAACCTCACAACTGCCACCCTCTTTATTGCCCCACCCTGTAAAGCCCTTAGAAGCCAGTCGGTGTTTTTAAAAAGTGACTAATATATTGAGGATGATATAATAAAATGTTACCTGCTTTCAGGTTTAACCATGATTAAAACTAACCACAGTGAGCATAGAGGTAGTCCTTGTTTAATGACCACAATTGGGACCTGAATTTAGGCCACTAAGCGATGCGGTCATTAAGTGAATTATCAGATGACCAGACCTGATTTTATGACCCTTTTTGCGGTGATCGTTAAGCGAATCACTGCAGTTATTAAGTTAACTGAGTGGTTGTTAAGCAAATCACATGGTCGTTAAGTGAATCATGTGGTTCCCTATTGATTTTGCTTGTGGGAAGCCAGCTGGGAAGGTCGCAAGTGGCAATCATGTGAACCCTGGACACTGCAACCATTGTAAGTATGAGCTGGTTGCCAAGTATCCAGATCACGATCATGTGACTGTGGGGGCACTGTGATGGTCGTAACTTTGGCCACTGGTCGTAAGTCACTTTTTTAGCACTGTCGTAACTTTCAACTCTTTGGAAAAGATCCTGATGCTGGGAAAGATTGAAGGCAAAAGGAGAAGAGGGCGGCAGAGGATGAGATGGTTAGATAGCATCACTGAAGCAATGAGCATGAAACTGAGCAAACTCAGGGAGGCAGTGAAGGACAGGAAGGCCTGGCGCGATGTGGTTCATGGGGTCACGAAGAGTCAGACACGACTTAACGACTGAACAACAACAACAATAACAACTTTCAAAGGTCGATAAACAAACAGTCATTAAGCAAGGACTACCTGTATTGGGGAACTGAAGCTGCTAAGTCTTTTAACTGACCTGGTGAAGCAAGCATATTCTGTGAACAAGGCTTTGAGCCACCTACCTCCAGCAAGCACCTGGTCTCCAATTCGGACTGTGTACTGGCTCTTCCCTTCATTGTACTTTGTTCGTTGGCATATATCACCTTGTTGACGGGTTGAGCTTCCATCCCAATCATTAAGGTTGCAGATCAATGCACCTGGAGAACTCAGTAGACTACATGCAATACTACCTGGATACAACCAAGAAAAGATTTACATGGTTCAGTTCTGCTTTCTTTCTTGATGAATCTGGGTAATTGTTTGATCCTGGCAGCCAAATCTTGGAGAAGAGTTCAATTGGCCTTTTCAGTAATTCTGCTCTAGAAGGCTTATTGTGCCATTCCCAGGAAGTATAAAAGAACTCATCCCATCCAACTCATCTTGGAAAATGCTTGAAAAGACACAGGCACAACCTTAGTTCCTTAGGAACATC
Organism: Liasis olivaceus; assembly: GCA_030867105.1. Lineage (NCBI taxonomy): Eukaryota > Metazoa > Chordata > Lepidosauria > Squamata > Pythonidae > Liasis > Liasis olivaceus. The sequence goes on from CM061350.1 coordinate 9,088,314, forward strand.
TAAGCTGTATCACAGATTAGATCTACCACTTCAGCATGGTCCAGGTGAAGCCAAGCCTGAAATATGGTGTGGTTACATGGTCATTCCAAGAAATGCCAGAGCAAAAGGGAGCTCCTGTGTAAGTACCCCACACTGCTGTGATTCTCACCCATCTTCTACATTTAAGTCCAACCCTCATATAACCATAAATGGTCTGACAAATTTGTCTATGGATAAATGGAGCAAAGTATGGTCCGTTCATCCCTTATCTGAAGTTTTGATTTATAACTTTGACTCTGAAATTGCCTATCTATTTTTAACTAGGCAATTTGAAGGACTCTTGACAGTAAAGATATTTTATTTTTCAACATTTTCTTACTTTATTCAACTTACATCCTGCCTTTTCTATAAGAGGCTCAAAGCAGCTCATGTGGTTCTTCTTCCACCACATTTCTTCCTCACAATAACGCTGATAAATTCAGCAGTAAGATGAAGAGTGATCCAAGATCACCCAGTGGGCTTCATAGTTGTGAGGATTTAAACTTGGTTCTCTCCAGTCCTAGTTTAGCCATTTAACCATTCTAGGATACAGACTGGATCAGGACTTCCCCATTTTGAAAGAGAGAGCCACTGGCATGTTTATAAACATTTAATGAACAACAACAACAACAACAACAAAATTGTTACAGAGAAAGAAGCTGCAGTTCTTCAATTTCTTCTGCAATTATTCTTGCGTCCTAGAGAGCTTACACATAACTCCATGAATCATAAACTATGACATCAGCAAGCCTAACCATTATCACTGACTAATTAAATGTCATAACAAGTTGCCTTGACTTAAAATTAATCACATAGAACTTTATTATCTAGATCCTAAGATCAACAAAACTAGATTTCTGTTCCAGTTGGCTTCTTTCTTACTATATGGTATAAATGGAAGGATGAACTTCTCATCCATAGCTGTAGTCTAAACAATTACCTCCATCAAGTATGAGCTGGCTTAAGATAAAGCCATCACAGCAAGCATCTTGGTGGCAGACTTGGCGGCAAAAGAGATGAACATCTGTTAAAGATGTACCAGCTGCTGATACTACCCAAATACTGTTCACGCCAGAAACAACATCCTGGAAATCAGTCTTCTCAAATGTCTTGACTCCTGCTGTAGTGAATTCTTGTCCTGGGAACAAAGGGACAACTGTTTTTAATACCCTACTCCCTCAATTGGAACTATTCTGTGAGAACATCCACAACATACTGTTGAAACTCCAAAAGTCCTTTAAAAAAATTACTGGCTCCTGGTTTGAGGTGAGGCAGAATTTTTTTGACTGCTCTCTGTTGTATCTCAGATTGTGCACTGTGTAATTCATATCCACAGGAGCCATCAAGAACCAAGCTACAATTAAAGATCATGGATGCCATCCTTTCCCAGCATTCATCCACTCAGTATCCTAGTGTGATGCTATATTGTAGCAGGACCTTAGGCTTTTATCAATATAATGAAACAGAAAGTGTAGAAGATTGTACGTTACATGAAAACAAGGAGAATACTACACAAAGTTTCATGTCCTGTTAATATCCTTCTCCCCCATTGCAAGAAACAGACACCACAAGAAATACCAGATAGGCTGAGGTAGACTATAACAGCAGAACCTTGAAAGCCTGACAGGTTTTTTTAATTCTTTAACTCCATCTTATACCCCAAAGAGTCAAGACAGGCCAATCCTGAGTTTATTCCTCACCTCTTCCTGTCCTTCTGGGCTAAGCTGATATTTTTGTAATGGCTGCCACATATTTTCTTCCAGGGCATCTCCATACTCCTCCCCAACTATCTTGCAGTTGCTAACAACTGAAGATATCAATCCACTCTCTTTGTCACTTCCCAGCCCTTGTGCTAGATGTCCAACCATTTCAAAAAGTGCAGTCTTCCCCTTCTTCACCAAGCTCCCAACTTCCCATTGCTGGCACATCATCTATATCCAGGGCTGGATTATGGCCAACTGATGCCCTAAGCACAGCCCAACAATGGTGCCCCTCAGCCCTTCCATTGCTTAACCGTCAAGACATTAAGACACTATAAGTGCTAAACGCTAAAGTTGAGTGTGGCAGTGGAACAGTTCAGGGCATGACAGCTAGGGGAAAAAACTCTGTGGTGCCCCCTTCCCTTGGCACCCTAAGCACTCGCCTAGGTTGCTTAATGGTTGATCCAAGGCTACATATATCCTCTTGGCCAGCCTACCTCTGCCCCCACCCACATCTTCCATCTACAGTCCAAATCTTCCTATCAGCCGCCCTACCCTGATATTCAAATACTTTCCCAGAAGCATCAGTAAAGCCTCAATTTAATGGGATTTGTCCATTATTTGGGAAGTATGTCCAGAATTAAGATGTGTCTGTTGTATCTGAAATCTGTTAAACTGAGGTCTGTTAAATGGAGATTTCACTATATTAAGGGGCTAGAGATGATCTGCCTCTCATTTTTAGATATTCATCTTCATACTTCTTATTTGCACTTTTCTTTCATTGGAGATTGTTTAGCACAATACCTGCAGATTTATAGTCAGTAACTGTACTTGAATCCAGTGCACTGTTGTCAATTTTCTGAATTTGAGTACTCATATTGTTATTTGTATTGCTCTGTAGGCTTGCTTGCTTCAATGAATTCATTTTTAGCTATTGATCCATTTTTACAAGCCAACTGATTGGCAGCAAACACAGGGAAGCAATAGGTGAGGTGGTAAGCAGGGTCTGGCCAGCTTCAGCAGACCACCTCGTAGATGTCCAAACACCACCAACAGTTGTGGACCCCAGTCTGAGCATCACAGCTCTAAACGATAAAAATTGTTGGTGGTACTCTCTTGAACAGACCATGAGTAATTAAGGTTGTTCTGTACATACCTTTCTTCAAGTACACGCTCAATGAATTTTTCTTATCTGGGCTTCTCACTTTAATTAGGCAGCTGAGACTAGCAATGCTGGTGGTGAGAGAATTATCCCAAACACCATGAACCTAAGAAGAAGAAATATTCAGAAAAAGTGAATTTGTGGTAGATGACACAGGCTGCAGGATTGTTATACTCCAGCATCGTACTTGTAATGGGCATGGAGGAACATCCGCTCCCATGACACAAGTAGGGTTAGAGTTAGGCTCCTGATAATCTTAACATGCTTTCTTAATGGCACCATTTTTCAGCTTTCTAGCTGATAATGGAGCCTCACTCATTTGATGGATCTCAGAGGCACCCCTAAAGGGAGCAAGTATCACTTCTGGTTCACTATGTTGTCCTCATAAAACAAATGCATGTGGTTACCAGTCCAGAAGTAGAGCAGTTGTAATTGGTCTCCCGAGCACTGTACAGCTCACACAACGTTTCCGAGCCCATAGCTGACATGGTAAGAAACCCACAGGATTCATCCTTCTCGCACTCTGAAAACATCAAAAGATGCATCACATGAGCTCTGGATTAAATACCACTCTCTTTGCTCAAGCAATGAATGTGACCAGCAATAAATACATTGGTCTACTTCCAGGGAAGTTCCTCTATTCAACTATCTATCTTGGGCCTCTACAATGTAGAGCAGGTAGCTGTTTATACTCTGAGGCTTGGTGTGGCATAAACTATATAATATATAAAAGACATTCCTCACCATAAGCTAACAAAGCAGGAATTGGCCTTGAAAGCTTGTGTCATAACAAAACTGGCAACATGTCAGAAGCCACAGGATAATCAGTATCCTGTAGATGAGGCCTCAAAAGATCAACAACCAGATCTACTGTAACTTATTAAAAAGACAAATATTACTGCCATTGGAGGGAGGGGATTTCAACTGTGGAGGCACTGTGTTATCTTGTTTTATTAAAAAAATCCATATTCCCACCCATTCTCACACTCAGTTGGCTGCATTTAAAACATCATATAGATTAAGGGCAGAATATAACACTTGTGACAACAACTAAAAGTTTTCAAATCAACCCATTCAAAAGTTGGAAATGTTTCCAGCATCTGTGGAGTAGAGTAATGTAGGTGTTGATCATGGATATTTTTTCCCTTGGTACCTTTGAGTCAGTCTTAACTCCTGGCGACTGGCTGGACAAGGCCCTGCAGTGTTCTTGGCAAGCATTTTGAAAGTGGCTTGCCAAGGGCTGAGAGAGAACAACTGGCCCAAAGTTAGCCAGGTGGCTTCATGCCTAAGGCAGGACTAGAACTCAGGGTCTCTCCATTTCTAATCTGGTGTCTTTAACCTCTGCACCCAGCTAGCTCTGATAGATTATTTGCTGAATTAAATTCGATGGACAAGGGCTGAACAGTAAAATAGTAAGAATAATTGAATTCAGCTTTGATCCATGGCATAATATACTTTAAAAAAGACCTGCAGGTAAGATTCTTTAAGCCAAGATTGGAAAACTATAACTTTATTTACTAAATTAGGGCTGATAAGTGACTGTTGAAATGGCCAAGTTATTATTTACTATTAACTAGGGAAAGCTGCAGTACTTCTTTTGCCTCCAATATCTCCAAAAAGAAACATCAATAGCTTACATTTATGCTTTATATTACAGTAGAAACTTTTACTTTGCATCAGAATCCTAAACTGGGTGAGCTTAACTAAGAGTAGTGAAAACAAAGCAGTCCTAGTACCAAAAGCTTGAAGTTGTCTTGTTTTTACTGAAATAGTCAAGACTAACCATTTATTTGTTTGTTTGTTTGTCATATTTATATAGCCGCCCATCTCACATAAAAGTGACTCTGGGCAGCGTACAACAATTAAAAAGAATAAATACATAAAAAAACAACCGCAAACAAAATGAATAATAATAAGGGAGCCATTGGAAAATCTCCCCGGTCCCCTGGGACCCCCAGGCCTGATCCCATAGCCAGGTCTTGAGGGACTTGTGGACTGTTGAGAGGGATGGAGCTAATCTGTGGGGAGAAGATTCCACAAGGTGGGTGCCACGGCAGAGAAGACCCACCTCCTGGGACCCGCCAAATGGAATTCCCTGGCAGACAGGACTCGCAGCACACCTTCTCTGCCAGACCTGATGGGACGGGCAGATGTAATTGGGGAGAAATATACAGTTGAATTTGGCTTGTTTTTACTAAAATAGTCAAGACTAACCATATATACCCAAAATCTAGAAGTACCAGGAAGACTAATCAATTTTATTAACACATAAGCATTAACTAACCATAGGTGATCTAGGTTCTGACACCACCACCTATAGCACGTGTAAAACAGAAGCAACAGTTTACACACTCTTCTCCATAGCAGCACCCATGAGAAAAGGTAAAAGGACAAGATCTCAGGGTTCATGGCCATTCGTCTTAATAATGCAAAGCCTTGGTTCAGTCCTACATCTGAATTCAGCCACTGGATGATCATATTTGAAAAATGTAGGAAAACCTGCGCTGGATCAAACCAAAAGCCTATCTGGTCCAGCATTTATGGTAACCAGATGCCTTCAGAAAGGCCATAAGCAGAACATGAGCAAATGATGTTCAAAGCCATTCTTTCTCTGACATTGAAGGAAATACATAGCTGCCATGAGTAGCAACCACTGATAGCCTTATCCTTTATCTTGCATGACTTCTAACAAAGAAGAGTGTGTTTCCAGACTAACTTGCTAAGAAGACTTTACGTCTGGAAAGAGAAAGCATTGGAAAGCCACATTCTGACCTGCAATGCATTGTTGAAGGGTGCTCATAGGGTCTCCTTGGAATGCTTTAGTTCCAATTGTTTCTGATTCTTCTGTGGTGAAGATAAGATTGGAAGCAGGAACCTTCTCAAAACGTCTGAGGACTGAAATGAAGTAAAGGGTTGGAATGAAATAAGTTTGGAAGAATACCCTGATAGAACTTCATGCTAAGGCTGGCAGAGAACTTACCTTGCAATTTCTTTTCCTACCAGTTTTCATTCATTTGTATGAATGAGAATTTGTCTTAGAATTTTATTTCCAAGGAGAAGGCAATCTTAATGAAATTCTAATGGGAACAGTGTGATGGATATGTACTTGTCTATCCCTCCCAGAGCACAAACAAGCCCCTTTTCCTCTTTTTCCTGGTTCCCATCTGGGTTTGCTATCTCTGCCATCTTTGTCCTTTTTTGTTTTGCGTTGTTTTCTTGTTTTAATGTTTTTAGCAATTTGTAAACCGCTCAGAGTTGCTGAGAGTCAGGCGGCATATAAATTTAATAAATAAATAAATAAATTTATATATCAAATTTGTCACCACCCATCTCATTAAAAAACAACTCTGGGCAGTTTACAGAGAAGATAAAACTAATTAAAAATACAATATAAAAGTAGTCCTGAATAAATAAAAATATAATCCAAGAGTTAATTGGCGAGTAGCTTGGGGAATGTCATCAGTGCGCCAACCACTCCCAGGATTGATTAAAACTCTTATTGCTCCACACAAGCTGGCAGAGCCAGGTCTTTAGCCCTTTCCAGAAAGCCGGGAGAGTAGGGCCCCACTGTACCTCTGGGAGGAGAATATTCCAGACAATGGCAGAGAGGGCTCTCCTCCTGGGCTCTGCCAGCTGACATTCTCTCGCTGACGGGGTCTGCAACGTGCTCTCTCTGCCTGACCATGTGGGATGGGTTGATGTGATGGGGGTGAGACAGTCTCTCAGGTAGCCTGGACCCATGCCATGTAGGGCTTTAAAGGTAATAACCAACACCTTGAATTGGACCCGGAAGCAAACTGGCACCCAATGCAGCTCCCGCAGTAAAGGTGTTATATGTACTATCCTTGGGGTAACCAAGATTGTCTGCACGGCCGCATTTTGAACCAGCTGTAGCTTCTGGATACTCTTCAAGGGTAGCCCCATGTACAGCGCATTGTAATAGTCTAAAATAAATAATTGCAATAGTCTAAAATGTCCACTTTGTTGACTAGCTAGAGCAAATTTTACTGAATGGCTAGTGGCCTTCTGAGACACATTCATGGATGCATCTCCTTTTGTTGAAGTTCTACTTGCACGGAGTGGAAGCTTGCCCAGTCTGCTCACCTGAACACTGGGAATCTGTCAAAGGGCCATCTGCTTCTGTCCAGTCCAATCTCTTTCCTTTGATGTCAGCACAAAATGACTTTTGGGTGGAAGGATCTTTGTAAGAAGGTCTATACTGGCCATTTTCATCACACCGTTCAATTTGCTCATTCCTTTGGCAATCAGTAATACCTATTGGAGGAGCACAGAAAAAAAAAAAAAAAACACTTTCTGGGACAGAATTCCATTTGTTTGTGATTCTCTAGCCAAAGACATTTCTGGATGAATCACACCTCAAGTTGGAGTTTCTGTCATCTAATTTTCAATGAATGCTGGTAACTGGGCTGGGTGTGAATTCTATACTAAAGTATAAGGTGGATTTTTAGTTTTGGCTTAGGATAATGTGCAGATCCTATTACTGTATCTTATTCAGCAAGCCATGGTTAAAGCAAACAATACAAGTGCAATATACAAACCCAGATACAATCCAGAATTCTAGTATCTTATTCTCCCATTATTTGTTGAACCAGCCATATCCAAATTGGATGCTATGAACATTGTCTAGAATGCCATATTCTAACCTATAATGTTGCTTGTTTATCTTTGTTTCAGCATGTTGTGTAAGCCCACCCATTCTGCTTTTTAAACCATGGTTTATGATTTAGTGTTATGTGAGAACTCAGATAACTATAGCTTATTTAACCAACCCAGACAATTGTGGATTATTCAATGACCAGCCCATGGTTTAGGTAATTGTATGAATCTACTAGAAACCAGTCTTTCTCCAACATCAAATGGAAAATACATCATGTATTTTTCTAAGACTCTTACAGTGATCTGCTCTGAAAGCTCCAGCAGAGACAGTAAATTTCCCAAGAGGACATTTCACACAGAAGTTACTTCCTGCTTGGTCTTGATAGAATCCAGAAGGACATGGAATGCAGCTCTCATTCTGAAAGGAGGAACCTGGAGGACAAACCACTGCAAATGGGGACAGGGATTATTATTCTATGGAATTGAAATTCATTTTGGATTCTTCCAGAAGAGAGAGAGAGAGAGACATGTGCACATATATTTGTCCAAACTGTGGAACTAAGTTGTCATTTCAAGTTACCTCTAGGTTAAAATACTGACAAGCAAGTTTTCCATTTCAACCAATTAACAGATTTAACCAGAATTTTTCCATTTCAAAGATTAACTAAATTTGTTATTAATAATGATGTAGGTATAGAGAGGGAGTATTCATGAGTTTTATTTTAACCCATTATATTCCTTTAAGTTGCTCAATGAAGGAAGAATAGATTGTGCTTTTCAGCAAAAACCCAAAATAGTCTTGTCTCTCCTTTGAACCCCACCCACCCACCAATAAAAGATGGTGGCATGCTGATAACTAAATTTGCATTTGCTTGGCCTTTTCCAAATATCTGAATGAAGATTCTTCCTTTCTTCATTCATCATTTAAGAAAGACTTTCAGTAAGACTGAGCTAAAACCAAACGTGGTGTATTTAATGGGGAAAAAAATCATCCGGAAAAAGTAATTTCTTTCTATCTCAATTATTATTAGAAGTTTAGGAGGAACACAGACTAGGAAAAAAAAAATACTGCTTTCTTCAAGGTAATGGTAAAAAAAAACATTGCCTTCACTCTGATTTAGCTTTGTGAAGTTGTCACAGAACTATACTCAGTTACCTGAGACCAGGATGTCATCAAGCAGGTTATATTATCACTGATTGGTTTAATCAGGTAGCCAGAAAGGACTCCCCAGTCCCATCTTTTATTACAAAAATATACTGTAACACCATCTGAGATAGGTAGAGTTAAACTGTGAAAACAGAAAGTCCTTTGGGGGGGCAGCATCTTTTAGACAATATGGATTTTTTCTTTTTTTAATGGCATGAAAAGCATTCACATATAATGTTTGGCTCAGCCATTCTCATAATGTCTCTACTTATAGCTTCTGCTAAACTCCCTTAACACATGAAAAATGTTCACATTTTAAAACATGTTATGGCTCCGTGACCTCTCCATATGCTAATTTAAAAAGGAGGGAGGAGGGACCAAAGAAATTAAAATACTTGGTCTTCTCCACTGAAGTTTTACCTGCTAAGGTGTTCTGACTTTTCAAGTAATTATTCTGCAGGCAAGATCTTTGGGATAGAAGATCTTTGAAGCCCTTACTGTCCTTAGTCAAAAGCTGTTGAAGAGAGGCAGATACTGGAGTGTTCACAGCCCTGGACAAGCCACTTGGAGAACCAAAGCTAAGGATATAATCAATTGCATGATCCATGTTTTCAAAATATTGAAACAAATGTGGAATCAAGAGACCATCTGGAGACATGGTTAAGAATGCAATCAACTGCACGATCAGTGTTCTTCAAAAGAATGAAACACATGTCCTGTCATATGACTACTGCAAATCCAGAATTTATGAGCTATGGGCTACAAGGCAAGGGATCTGTATATCCAGAGTATACAGTTGGTGGCAGGAGAGCAGCACCTGTTGTATGCCAAGTCCACACTCCAAAATGGGGGTGGCCAGGATAAATTAAATCACTGAAGCCAATTCTTTCTCATGTATTTAACAGTCCTGTCCAAAGTGGCTTGCTTTCATTTGGATGAGGCCTCAGAGCTGACATGATGTTTCTACTCAAAGTAAAGAAATAACACGATTTTCCTTGGTGAAGCACCTTGCATTGCCTAGAAGGCCAAACGAGCAAATCCAATAGTAGGAAGAGATTATATATAAACACTCCAGGGAACAAGCCTCATTCATCCAGGAAGATTCATCGCAACAACAGAACTAGAACAGGTCAGATGCTTATAGAAATGCTTAATCAGGTTTCCTGCACTGAACTGAGAATGTGTGACGCTTTTTTGCCTTTGCCTTTGCTTCATCCTAAGATCAAATATACCAGGTCAAGATTTGCTGTATGCCCCACCTGTGGTTCCTATACACAGCACAGAAGATCACATAAACTGCTTTTATGCATGGCAGCAAGATCACACTGGTTGCCCTGCCCTCAGCTTGACACTATGCTCCCAATGGCCACGTGCCATTTCTCCTGCCCTCTAAAGGCAATAGGGCTGACATAATTAACAAGAAAGGTTTTGCACATTTAGCTATTTGTATGTAGGGGGGATTGGGGCCTCACATTTTCTCCCCAGTTGAGAAAGACATCAGGTGAGAATTTTGGGCTGTTCTGGAGGTCTCAACAATTAGGATTAAAATTGGGTATCTGTAAATGCTAGTGATCTTCTTTCTTGGTTCCATCTTCTCATAACAATCCAAACTACAAAATTCACATCTCCTGAAGCATCCATGCTCCTCTCTTTATCCTTTTGCTGAAGCCTAATCTGCCTTTTTATTCTCAGGCAAGACATTTCCCCTTTACCTTTATTATCTAACACCCTAATGGTGAATTGTCAAAAAGACAATAGATTAGCTTGCCTGATTCACTTGAAATGAGGATTCAGAAACAATCTGGATTGCTAATTGGAGCCAACATCTTCCATTTAAAAGGAGGAAAGATCTCTGGAAAGTTTGGACACATTTCTGTTTAACCTTGGATGGATGACAGCTTGAACTTTAGGCAGCTACATTGAGACTATGCATCCCTGTCTGCCAATGATTACACTAGGCTGCTGGCATAGTATATTCTGGACTACAGCTCCCCAAATCCCTTGCTATCAGCTGTGTTGATTGATGGGAGTTGGTTCAAACATCTAGAGATCACCAAGTTGCCTTCTCTTGCATCTCCCAGATGACTGTTGTAAAAGAAGGAAGAGGAGGAGGATGGTATTCAAAAGCTGGTGTGAAAAGTCAATATAACCATGTTTTGATATTTAAAACTAAAGTTCTATAGTGCTCTGACAGCAGCTAAGTTATGGAACAGCTGGAAAAAAACCCTTCTCTTTCAGAGTGACAGATTACAAGCAAGCAAGTAGTGCTACCCAAATGACACATACCACATCCTTGAGAATTTGGCACCACTTCTCCAGTAGTTAAGACTTTTTGGAAACCACTCTTGCATCCCAAGTAAACTTTGGGAGATGTGCCAGAATCTTCTCTTCCAGGGAAATGGATAGAAGGGTCTGCTTGGAATTGTTTGTTGTCCAAATGGAGGACAAAGCCACCGCTCTTGATCAACTCTTCAAAACGTCCAAGGAGGTTCTCACCAGCCATGGCTTTCTCTACCAGAAAATGAAAGAAATCAGGGCACTAATTAGAAGCATCCCAGCAGGAAAACACTGACAGGCACGTGTTATCTGCACCCTCCATTGAAATGAATGGGTAATTCAAAGAGACCCACTCTCTTAGTACTTTGCTGATTAGACTCAGCACTTTTTCAAGGTGGTACAAGGCATTCCATCTGGCAGCAGACCCAACAGAAAGGTCTTCTGTGCATGCATGGATAAACAGAGAACCTCTGGAAGTGGCTGTGCCAAATTTTCAGGAGGATGCAATTTGATGATTCAAGGAGAGGTCCTTTTGCCCTAGCACAGAGCAAAAGAAGGGCCTCTAAACTATTCGTGCAGCTGTACTGCTTATATTAAAAGTTTGAAGGCTGCTAGCTATCATCTTTTGAATTAACTGGTATTATTATGTATCACTAATTGGCAACAGACATAGACTTATCCTGATCTCCCTGCCAAGGATCTTTTTTTCAACCCTGTCCCATGATTTAAGGGGAACTTAATAGAAGGATTTTTGAGGGTAGAAAAGGGGAAAAATAATTTGATTTACATTTTCAAGCTAATGTGTGGATTGAAACTCAGTGATCCTTTAAAACTGCACTTCTCTGAATCATTTAAAAATATGAATTAAAAAGGATATGTCCGGGAAAAGTGCACAGATAGAGGTTATGCTTTAGTGACAATAACAGAAATGATGAATCATCTTAAAGAGCATCACTCACAAATAAAGTGTATATGAGGCAGAAGAATGGAAGTCTCAGGAAAAATATGCACCAGAAGGCATGTGAATGTTTATGAAAACATGATGACCTGAATTTGAAGACTAGAAAAAATGGAAAATGGAGGGAAACCAAATTTGTCTTTCCTAGTTCTTGAACAACTCCTATTTTTCAGAATAAAAATAAAATAAAAAGTTTCTTCAGCTGAGGACTGCATAGTGAGATGAAGAGACACATTTTCCAGTCCATCATGTGCTCCTGAGGGCTTGGGAACATACACCCCTGTATATTTTACAAGTTTATCATAACAAATCTTGCTCTGTTATTTCTCCCTAGTGCAAAAAATATGTCCAAAATACATGGACTTCACTTCCTTTCAAATTATTTCAATGTATCTTATGGTTTTTCTCAACATTTAAAGATTGACTTTGCTGGTTTATAATATAAACTACCACGGTTCTTTCTACAGTTACTGAATAGACCCTAATTATTTCTCTGGTGGTCTAAACAGCTTTCCAAGGCAAAAATGTAATACAGGCCTAAACTCATCTTGCCCTTTGATGTATACAACGTATTTCAGACATATGAGTAAGCAAAGAGTTTTCCTCCATTTAATCCAGCCCAGATGCACGGATATAAATACAAATAGATTTCAGAACTGGTTACCACACAACTATTTTCCTCACAGACAGCTTCTGGGCATGGTTATAATTTGGTCTTTCTTAGGAAAATGACAGACCAATACGTTCAGAGTTTAGGAATTCCAAATTGGAAAATGAAAGTGTACATGACTGTTGGGACTGAATTATTAATCTATTTATGGTGTCTGCAACCTAACCCAAATCTTAGACACTAATATTAATACAAAGGAAATCCAAGCTTGACATTCATAATATGCTTCTTGGGGTGGAGGGAGGTAGTTTTCTTTTGAAGGAGCTTTTCAAGCTGGGGAAAAATAACAGCAGAATTTCTAGGACTGAAGCAGAAAACGAAGCAATAATCCTTCCTTCCTTCCTTCCTTCCTTCCTTCCTTCCTTCCTTCCTTCCTTCCTTCCTTCCTTCCTTCCTTCCTTCCTTCCTTCCTTCCTCCTTCCTTCCTCCTTCCTTCCTCCCTTCCTTCCTTCCTTCCTTCCTTCCTCCTTCCTTCCTTCCTTCCTCCTTCCTTCCTTCCTTCCTTCCTTCCTCCTCCCTCCCTCCCTCCCTCCTCCCTCCCTTCCTTCCTCCCTCCCTTCCTCCCTCCCTCCCTTCCTTCCTTCCTTCTGTAAAACACAACTATTGATGATCCCTTCCCAATACACTCCCTTTCTCAGTTGGTAAATACCAGCTGAGACACAGCAGAGAATTAGATCCTCTTGGACAGATACATTTAAGTACGATCCCACTCCAATGCATAGTTAAATCAGACTTTGTTGTGGTGTTGGTGGATCTCCTGTGAACTCAAATGTTCAACTCATTTTAATGAACTAGAACAAAATGTTTCTTGAATTTTCAATAATTTATGGCAGGCTTTTTCATTAGATGTCCAATACACTGACACATTTCAAGAGGGTGGGGGGCAATAATATTTTAGTCAAAACAGCTACATTAAGCTAGAAATATTAAACTAACCAATGTCATATAAATCAGGAAGTGAAGCAGCTGGCACATTTCTGAGCATAGCTTGCCATGTGATGTTCACTCCCAGACGGTCAGCTGCCATACACTGGACCAAGACAGCAGAATCACCACAAACTGGAACAGATACCAAGTTCTCCAAAGTATTGACCTTAAAAAGAAAGACCAGATTTTGTTATTGTTGTTGTTGTTGTTGGGGATTTGAATTCAGCCACAGCTCTTGTTTAAGGATATGCTTCTAATCACAAGCAGAGTACATATAAATTCCAAATAATTGAGCGGCAGAACATTCCATTAAAAAAACAATCTCTTTATAATACAATTATCTTGGATGCAGAGTTTGAGCTTAGCCCAGCTATCAATGAATGCCAGCAGACATTCATTACACTTCAAGTAAAAGTTAGATTGATTAAGAAATACATCGGATAGAAGAGAGACGGAGAAGCACAAGAGCAAGAGGAAAAGACAGGACATTCCCCTTTGCCTCTCAAAACAGAGACTCATTTTACTAACAAGAAGTCAGATGAGAAACAGAGGCAGGGACAGCATGTGAAGACCCTTCCCCTTATCTATCTCTCACCAATTTTCCTTGCAACCCCAGCAGCTCGTAGGTGTAAGAGAGGCATAAGGGACTGTTGCCGTAGGACAGACTGGAAACTAAGGGGAGATTGAAGGAACTTGAGAAGTGAAGGCTGAGGAGAGGAATACTTTCAGATGCTTTTCTAGTACCTGAAAGGATGTCACCCAGAAGAAGCCTGTGACTCGCTTTCTGCCATCCCAAGTTTCAGACATGGAGTCACATTCTTAAATTACAAGAGGGCAGATTCTAAATTCCTAAAAGTAGGGAAGAGATGGGTCCCCTTTGCCAGATGTGTTCAAGCAAAGGCCATTGAGACATTTCTCAGGGATGCCTTAATTCAGACTCCTGCAGTGAGCAAGGAGCTGGTTTTGGGAGCTTCAATGGCCCCTTCCAACTCTATGATTCTGTGCAGGGAGGACACCAGACCTATCGTCTGCAGCCCATTATTAACACAACCAGTCCATCTCTTTCCCTTACTTACTGGTCTACAACAGAAGATTTAAACAAGGAACTTTTGTACATGCAACTGAAAAGAGGTAGATTCCTCCATGTGATTTGGAGACAGTAAGGTGAGAAGTCCTCAACTACATAGAAGGACTGATGTGCGTTCTGCTATACACACAGAAAATTCCTTTCTCAAATACTTTCCTCAATTTGTGATGTTTAGGGGACCAAAGAAGATGGGCACATTGGAGTGGCAAGAGGGCAGCCTGGGTATAACCCCAATCCTCCTTTTTTTTTTTTTTTTTTTTGTACCTTCAAATCAGTGTTGACTCCTGGTGACTGCCTGGACTAGTCCCTGAAGTTTCCTTGGCAATTTTTTTTTTCAGAAATGGTTTGCCACTGCCTCCTTTCTAGGGCTGAAAGAGAGTGTCTGACCCAAGGACACCCAGCCAGTTTTGTGCCTAAGGTGGAACTCATGGTCTCCTGGTTTCTAGCCTGGTGCTTTCACCACTACACCAATCCTCCTTATGTATGTATAAATAACACCAGTGCAATATTTCTGCTGCCATCAGAAAAGGAGAATCAAGCAAAGTTTAATCATCAACCATCCATCAATTCTACAACTTGGCCTCTTTAACAGGCTTGTTTCAAAGCATGTTCCATTTTTGCCTCTGTTTTAAGTTATTCTATTATTCTTCTATTATTATTATTATTATTATTATTATTATTATTATTATTATTATTATTAATCATCCATCCTTTCAAAGGATTCTGTGGCCATAAAATCTGTTTATGGATCAAAATAAAATGAGCAGCTTGCACACTCTTCTTTTGGATAAGCAAGTTTCTTTTTAATCAAATAACATTGCAGCTCAGTGATGATGGTGTGGAGAGGGAATCTATGACCTCCTGAATCAACTCAGATTAATACCATGATAGATTCAGAGATCAGGGTGCTCCTGTTGTGTGGGCCAGAACATACCCAGGGATAGCATTGCACAAACCACAACAGGGCTGCTTCATTTGCCTTTGCATGGATTCACAATTAAAATACCTGAATATGACAAAGGCCACGAACTTTCAGCTCATCCAGAATGAAGATCTGGAAGGTCTCAAGCAAGCCAGAGTAGTCAGGGCTGCAGGTCTTCTTGGGAGGCAAGATGAGCTGAAACTGGGTTTGAATCTGAACACTCTGGAATGGCTGGATCCCTAAACACAAGACAAAAGAAATCAGGGTTAGACCAAGGATCCAACAACATTAGTCCCCTTAAGACGCCTTCTTCATTATTTTCTTCACATACATTTGAAATTCAAGAAAAGCAATTAAAAAGCAAAACCTTTCACCCAACAAAGAAGACCTAACTTGTCTTAATTCAATGTTAATACTACAGTAATGGCATACAAACATCTAAGAGCTAAGTTATCCCAAAGGTGGTAGGGAATACATTTGTAGGATGGGTGACAAAAGTTTAGCTCATTGATTCCCAGCTGTGTAATGGAGAAAACAGAGTTTGGCAAGATGAGATTCTTGAAGGCTTTCTAGTTTCTTATAGTGCCCCGGCAATGCAAGGTGTATCCTAACAGCGATGGAACACAGCCATACCTCCATCCTTAATAAATAGGCAGCGGGTTTGCCCTCGGGGAGGCCCAAGATCTTCCTTATGAAGTTGTTTTGGATTGCTTCCAACCGGGCAATGACCTTTTCATCCCATCTCCAGATCTCAGCCCCATACAACATCTGGGCTATCACCTTGCCTTGGAATGTTTTAAGTACAGGGGCCTGACACTGAGTGGTACTGTACGTGCACAATGTCCAAAGCACTTCTTCTGAACTGTTTTCAAAGTATGCACTGCCCTAAAATTAAGTATGTTTAGGATGGCAGGTTAATATGTGGGATGGCTGCACTTTTGAATGTTTTTTGGTCTGTAAAATACAAGATAGGAAAAGAAAGGGGTGAAGAGAAAAAAAAATACTCTTTGCAACAAGTAATAAGCTGTCAGTTGTTGCAACAAGTAATAAGCTATTAGTTGTCTTGTTTTTAAAATGAAGCAATCAGTGGGCCAGATACAGCCCATTTTAGCCCTTTTAAGTCAGGAGAAAAGATCTGAGCATTTGCTTTTATCCCCCACTGAATATCTAGGGTTTAAAGTTTGCCACCCTCTCTTCATGTATCTAAGTGTCCAGGGGTGTTTGTGGGTGTGTAAAAAAACCCAAGACGGCAGCTGACTTTTTTTGACATGCTACTTCCACCTCCTTGCCCCCTGAAGATGCCCAGGAATTTGATATAACATAATTTTCTTCTGAGATAACAGATTCTGCATTATGATTTAGTTAATTTTGTTTTAAATACATCTCCCAAATGGGGAGATTAGAGATCAGGCTGGGAAAAACTTTGAAATGAATATCCCACACTGTTTGGCAAGACTTGAATGTCATCTACAGGTCAGCTTTCCTCTAATCAAGAATTCTAATAAGCCGGATGGCCAAGCATATGAACGTACAAGAAATAGCTCCATATATCAAGATTCAGAAGAGGGTATTATTGTTGTTGTTGCTGTTGTTGATATTGTTATTGCCACAGCCCCAAAGGGGAAAAAGGGATACTGTCAAAAGACCAGGATGCAGAAAAAGTCAGTACTGATGGCAATAAACCTGGATTTTCAATTGCATCAGGGGCTGGGGGAAAGTACAGAAGTAACAACAATTAAAGATTATGTGCATAAGCAGTAAATGCCAAGTTTGAACATCTGGGGCTCATTGTCAGAGAGCTGCCTGTGCCTCTATCAGATCCATCATAAGCATGCTAACTTGGAAGGAAGTGCCATTAAAATCCCTGGAATTCATTTGGGCAAATGGATTTAGGACAGAGAGGCTGAAGCATTTAGCAGTTGCAGTTTTTAAAGGCAACGAGCTAATTATTTTCTCCTCTTGCTATGATCTATAGTTATGGGTGGAAAATAACGCCTGTTAAATCCACAAATTTTCTCCAGAATTATTCACAGGAAGGAGACGGTCTTTTTTCTCTCTTTCAGACACTTTTCCAACATGTTCAAAGTATCCCATAGTTCAGAGCGTGGAAGGGAAAGAAGCTTATAGAAATCAAACGATAGAACCAAATAAAATAAATAACTAGCTGCTGAATCCTCATGATTGGATTATTGTCATGAACTCTACATGGGGCTGTCCTTGAAGACCATCCAGAAGCTATAGCTGGTTCAGAATGCAGTGCCCTGGGCAATTATGGGGGCACCATGTTATGCATATATTACTCACTGCTTTGCGAGTTGCACTAGTCACCAGTTGGTTTCTGAGTGCAATTCAAGGTGCTGGTTATAACCTATAAAGTCCTTCAAGTCATAGGGCCTGGCTATTTGAGGGACTATCAGCCCTTCGGGGTAGTCCAGAACAGGAGAACAAAGTTATGAATCTTTATTCTACTTTTATTATAAGGTTACAATAACAGAAACTTGCATGTCTGAATGTGCCTCTCCGCTCCCTGCTTTTATGTTCCAAGATGTCTTGATAGCCTGGAGAGCAACTAGGGAGAGTCTATTCTGAGACACTTTCTCAAATTACATTCCTGCTTTGGACTCAGATTTCTCTTATCTGACTGTTGTCTTGGTTGCAGCTCTTCTTCCTGTTCCTCAAGGTTATTCTCACAGCCTATTACAGGGACCGCCTATCTCCAGTTATTTCTACCCATCTGATGTGATCAAGAAAGGTGGAGTGTTCTGGATCCCGTCTATCAAGCAATGTCATCTTGCAGGATCCAGGAGGTGCACCTACTCAGTTGCAGCACCTGCCCCCTAAAATGATCTCCCCCCAGAGATTCATGTGGGTCCCACCCTTATGTCATATGGGAAATCATTAAAAACCTGTTCATTCTCCCAGGCCTTGGGGACAGGGTGTTTGTGAAGCCCCTTCTTGTTTTGATTCATTATGGTTTTGCCTGCTATTTTGCTCTTCTAGTCAGTGGTGTTTTTATGTCGGGGTTCTTTTAACTGTAAGCCACCCAGAGTCATTCTGGAGTTGGGCAGCCTCAACATTTGATAAATAAATACGTTTAAGCACTGCTTGCAACATGGAAATGTGTGAATTCATCATACTTATGGAAAAGTAGGGATAGGAGATAAATTACAGTAGTTTGGTTTCACTTTTAACGTAAATTTATCACAGTTCCTTTTTCCAAACCAAAATTTAAAGTGGGGTATTTTGAATCAAAATGAGTTTGCACGCTACTACAGGGTTCCGTGTGGGTTCTTCCCTGTCATACTTACTCCGACAGGCTTGAGAATGCGGGGGAGCTGCAAGCCAGCGGAGACTCTCAGTATCACACAGAAAAGGATCGCTTTGGGAAAAGACGTCTTGATAGCCTGGAGAGCAAATCACTTGGCATTGCTGAGTCTTTGAAGTTGCAGTGGTGGTGTTGCAAAAAACCCCACCATTGCTCAGGTAGGAAGCATTATACAGTAAAGGACACCGTGGACCTGAAAGAACATGATAAACAGGGTCAAGCAGAGCAATGTCTTGGGCATCAAATTAGCACTGCCAAGGAGACATCATATGGGCTGCTGGTGGAAGAAGGAAAATGATCAAGTTCTGAGCAAGTAGCACGAGACCAGAAGTTGCCCAAAATTCCAACCTAACTTGGAAGCATTTCATTTGGGGTTCTCCTCTTCATTGAGTTCCATCTCCCCTTAAAACTGACATTTCCCATGAAGCACTGGGAAAATCCTTCCTATCTCCTCCACAGGGCAGAGCTTCTCCAACATGGTGTCCTTCAGAGAACACTGGCCGTGCTGGCTTGGAATTCTTTACACATCAACATAAGTGCAGATGTGCAGACATGTGCACGCGTGCACACACACACACACACGTGTTTTCATTGTTCCTATTGATGGTATTTTAGTCTTTGTCTTGTTTAGTTTCTTCAATTAGAAAGAGAAAGAGAGAGAGAAAAGCAGACTTCCCATCCGCAACTATTAAACATAAACTGGCCAAGCTGGAACACAAAACTGGGGAAGCGATATGCTAATCCTAGCTATCTCTATTCAAGTTAGTGATATCTAGCTGACAGAAAGGGTGAAAACGAACATAACGCAGAAAAAGGAGAACCTGTGTGAAACTGGTGTTAACACGGATTGACCCAGCCAGGAGGGTTGGCAAGGGGGTCAAAAAAGTCAAGATGGCATGATGACCATGCAATTGAATCTCTGCCCCTTTTTTAGGTTTGACTTTTTCAACACCCCCGAACACTTCTGCAATCCCTTGGAGCTTGTTGTGCATCATCTCCTTCTAAAACTTCAGATAGATGGTTTCTTACCCATCTAATCAGCCCAGCTCCAACTGGCTGTACCCCAGCAGTAAAATGAGATGGTACAGCTCAAAATTGGTAATAAAGACTGCACCATTTCACACGTCAGGAATCATACTTCTGAATGCCTTCCATTTAAGAAAAAAACCCCTCACGTCAAAATAGGGATTTCATTACAGCAATAATGTTTATGATAGAAGGGTAGTGCCCCTTTTTCATTTTCCGTCTTGCAAGGACTCCCTCTTATTTTATTTTTTAAATAAAGGCCCTTATCCCCAACTCTGTAAAGGCTGAAGCAGGATTGCCCATCCCACCACTTCCACATTTTTCCCCACGCTTCAGAAGCATCTGCATTTCAGGACTCATTGCGACCTTGAGAAGTGTTATTTTGCACAGGAAACAGGGATGTGGGTGGACGTAAGCTCTAACGTCCATGGCACTAGAAATCCTGACACGTTCATGACCAGGAGCGCTAGATAAAGGCTGCCAACCGTCCTGGGGGATTCTTGCTCAGATGGAAAGGATTAGCCGAATGGAAAACCTTGCTGGATGCAAAGAGGCATTCCAGGGCCACTGTGCTCCTGCATTTACTGTCTCCCTCAGGGTAAACAGGACTGGATTTATTGTTTTTCCCCACTGCTGCTATCTCATCTCCTAACAGGCTTCACTGCGTTCACTGAATTTGGGCTTCGCTTGCAGGAAAAGTCTTACTAATGTGTTGGCTTTCCTTGGCAGTTAACAGGAAGGAGGAACAAATCCAAGGAAAAAGAAAACTCCTGTAGGGCTTAGAAATGAAATTTGGGATCAAAACCAGCCACTGTTGGGGGGGATCCAAATCTAGAATTTATCGTTGAAGCCAAATTTCATTGGGCTTACAACTGCTGTATGTCTAGCGTTACCTGTACATTCCTTTGGTTTCTGCCTCTCAAATAAAAGAAACTATTCACAGAAGTGTGCATTAAGGAAAATCATTTGCTGCAAGGAACAATAAATTGGATTGCATCTCCAGATTGGCTGGAAAGTCTGCCAAAGGACTTGAATGCGAGTTTTGTCTTGCTAAATGAGCTTGAAGTCTACGTAGCTTGAAGTCTACGTAGCTTGAAGTCAGCAGAGTGAAAAGGCAATGCTTTGTCTGCACTGCAGGGAACAGGAAGAAGTTGCACTGTGCACAGAGGAAAAATAAGTACGTAGCAGAGAAGCACAGGCTGAATCCTTCCACTTGATGTGCTGCCTTTCTATCTGCAAGGGATTTGGAGACAAGAGCATTTCAAACGTGTCAACTTCCACCAGCGGCCTGACTTGCTACAAGCCCAGGAAAAGTTGTATCAGTTGATTCTGCTCCAAAGGGCCCCAAAGCTATCCCTTGAGAAAACAGGCCTTTTGATAAGGAGACGTTCAACAAGATAGCTTTTTTCCCACCCAAGCCCAGTTTTCTAAGTCCAGTACAATAACAACCTTCCTCATTTGCTCCACTTGTTATGACTGAAAGTAGAAATTCATCCCTTTTTCCATGCTCTCTGAGAGTCCACTTTAGCACAGAAAACACTCTAGTGAAGTATTCATCCTATCAGTTCCCTCTGAGTGCTAGGAGATTTCGTTGTATTATTCCAGCAACCACACTGTGAGGTCTTTTAGGGAGAGGAAGAATGTGGCTCACCCAAGGGTGGCCAGAGAGTTTTATTTTCAGGCTAGACTTCTATTGCAGAATTAGTCTCATCCAACACATATCCAGCACGCGTGTCTTGCCTCAAAGCAAAGATGCATTAAAAATCAGTCACCTAATGTTAGAATAAAAGCTTGTGAGTCACATTCTCCCATTTGCTTGGGAAAATGAGATCTGCATTTCCAGAAACCCTCATCCTGCCACACTGCCATCCAAACATTATCATCCCCTTGGTTTCCAAAGTGTGACTCACGTTCACAGGCAGGCCTCTGGCCATTAACTCGGGTCCCTGGAGCCTCCTGACCATTGTCAAAGACACACCAACAGCTTTCTTGGTCTTCACTGCATTGCATGGAGGAGAAACCCTCACGGTCACTGTCACACTGGGGGATGTAGCCTTTACCCATTTCCCGCACCAGAGCCTTCGATTTCAACAGACTGCAGTAGCTGGGGCCTTCAAAAGAAGAAGCAGATGGTGAAGGACAGACATTGTCTGAAGTAATAAAATACAGCTGCAACCGTAACAGTTTCACCCACTGAGGTCTGCATTTTCATGGCTGTTTTAGCACTCTAAAAGTGGATTGCTAATATGCAATAATCCATATCCAAAGATTAAAGGATGAGGGAGAAAAAAAACAAAATAATTTAAAAAGCAGGATTAAAGCAATGGTGAAATATATTGTCAGCCCTTCAAGGTAGTCCAGATAAGCAGCACCAACTGTGAGTACTAACACTACCTTTCTTGTAAGGTTACAGTAACAGAATCTTGCAAGTCTGAAAGTACCTCTCCCCTCCCTTACTTTTACTTTCCCGAAAAGTAGGGGTCCCTTCTGAGATGCTTCCTCCACTTCCACCCCTCCTTCAGATCCAGATTTGATTTATCAGACCATTGTCTAGGTTGTGGCTCTTCCTCCTGCCTCCCAATGTCATTCCTACATACCATTACACATATAGATATATACACTATGATAACTTATACATACGGTTAAAGATTGGGAACATTAAAATAATATTTTTCTAATGATATTTTCCTAAGGCTGATTATCTGGTGACAAGAAAGGGATATTCTCTTGGCACTAACATTATTGCTGCCAAGAGAACACCCCTTCCTTGTCACCAAATAACACCCTCCCACACACACACACTTTAGAAGACAAGATTACCTGAAGGAGAACTTCTGGAGAATCCCTCCATGCCTAGGTAAAGTTGTAGGATCAAACGTTAATTAGAAAACAATTGGAGGTACTTACAACGAACCTCTCCATTGGAATCAATTTCACTCTCTTGCATTACTTCTCCCGACACAGGGTTCAAACACCAGGCCCGTGAATCCAATTTCTGAATGTTGGCATAGTCTCCATTCTAAAATAAGCAGTTGTGTTATCACTGGAAAGTGGCAAGCACTGTACAAGACTGGTGTTATTAAGGACCAGAATTTTAAACAAAATTTAAAGACTGGCTAATTCACACAACCATTAGCATTTTCTGCTAATTGAATTCATCTCTACACTACTCACCCTAAAAGATAGGACTGCCAGTGGCTGAGTGTGGCTGATCCCAAAGAAGGTAACGTAGGATTCAATGTGATTAGTATTTGTAAACTAGGTTGGGAACTCAAACAAAAACCCATACCTGAAGATGGCAATGGCAAAATACATCTGTGTTGATGCCAAGAAAATAACACAATTGTGCCCATGTAGTCACCAAGGGTTGAACTCAAGGGAATCTCCTCTTACATACCGCTTACCTAAGACATGGACAGCCTACAGACTGTGGTCATGTATGGCCCCTGAGCATTCCATTTGTACCCCAAGATCATGTCATTGACATTTTGGCTCATATTTCAAGATTTGGGATAATTTTAAGGTGGGAATGGTTTCCCTCTGGGAAGCTTCCTGCTCCCATTCCCACTCTTAAAAGCCACCAAAAAGCCAAAAACAAAAAAATAAGACATGTTCTAGGTTTGGGTGGGGAAGGTGGGAATGGGAGGTATTGGTCCTGAGATTCTCATTGCCTTTTCTGCCCTTGAAGCTCCCTCAAAGGGTAGTGAAAATCAGTGACAGTGACAGCCTTTCCAAAGCCACCAGAAGGCCTCTGTTGGTCCTTGAACATGTCAGGAGACTAACTTGTGGTCCCAACTCCTCATACCTTGCCCACCCCTGAGTTAATGGATCCAAGAAAGTATCTCAAAGGCATCCAAAATCCAAAAAGTATCTCAAGGCATTACAGAAGGCATCAATCATCCTGTTTCCTGCAGATTTTGGAATTATGGAATCTAGCATGACCTTGTGCTAAGAAAGATAATGGTGGGGGCGGAGGGGGAGTAATCTTTTTTAGTGAACCTGGAATTAGCCACTTTTCCCCCTGAAAAAAACACAAATATCCCAACATTCAAAAAGGAGAAGTGTAAGGCTGTAATAATCAAAATACAATTGTCAGCGTTATACAACTTGCCTCTAGGCAGGATGGAGTAAACAGATCTGCTGTAGCAGCATTCTGGCTCTGTCCATTCATTCTCCAACTAGCAATCTGTGCATTCCCTTGGGAACGTTGACATGATGTCTGACCTGCATTCAGATAATTTTTTCCAGAGTAATACGTATTCCAGCTAGCAAACAAGTCTGCAGACCCACTTCTTTCTTCACCCCCTAGTAGCTAAAGATAGTTGCAGGTAGTAAAGAAACCAGATTTTTGAAACTACCAAGTGTTCACTCCAGCCAAAGACATCAGCAAGTAGTTCTTCAGTGGAAGAAATCCTGCCCCAGAATCACTTCATCACTCCAAATGAGTGAGCCAAGGAGACACTACACTCCCCAAATCTCCAGGGAAAGCTCCAAAAATTTCTCACACCGAAGACTGTGAGAAAACTACATATAAAATGCCTATCTGGCCATTCCAGGGATGGTCCTGCAGTTTTCCGGAAATATATATTCCAGAATAGGAGATGGTTCATGATGTTCTGGGTGGGGTTATTCCTGGGATGAGCCAAGAAGTCAAATTCTACCAAAAGAAATTTTAGCTTAACTCTATATTTCATCTATTAATATAGGAATTTCTATAGGAATCTTTATGAGTGACATAAAAGAATTTAATCATAGATCCAGATAAGAAAGTTTTTATTCACAGCTGTTCCACAAAGAGCTGAGTGCTAGCAGAAATTAACCCAGTTAAGTTGATTCTTCCCCAGAAAAAAAGCTGGTTCAAAATGTTTAAGATGGCCAGAGGACTTGTCTGTTCTATTTTATTTTTTTAGTGGAAAAAAGGCCACACAGACTTGCAGAAGTATAGGAATCTTTGCAGAGACAACTTTTCTTAAGTTTCCTAGATTGACCAAGTGATCGTGCAAGAATACCTGGTGACTCCAAGAAGTGCTAAAGAAGCCCCATAAGAGGCTTCTTCTGCTATAATCATGCAGAGTATCTTTGCTGATAAAGAAAATGCTAAGAACTTCACCACCTCTTGCATTTTCTTTCTTTTTTTCAATTAAATGTTTAAATAAACAAGCAAGAAAACGAAAGCAAGAAAAAGGAATAAGGGAATAAAATACAAATGCATAAACAAGGGATTCACAAATGTCATGGAAGTTACAGTTTTCCAATAGGTCATTAATTAATTGTGAATAACTGTATATATTGTTTTAAAATATGAAAGTTGTTATTATGCTCAGCCAAGCATGAATATCAATAACCATGATCCAAACAGAATAAATAATTAAGATAATAAGCTACAATAGATTTTATCCATATTGCTAAAAATCTGTTCTGATTTACACCTCTTGTGTTTTCATCCACCTTTACTCCTAAACAAGGGTTGGGTAATCTATGCCAATAATAAAATGCCACCATCAAAATTCACTGCCTAAATGCCCTATACATGTTGTGATTTTTTGTACACCCCCCCCCCCCAAATTAGGGTGAGAATGGGAATGGAGTCCTGCAGGAAGCAAATTATTCTTGTTTGCCCCCCTCCACAACAGCCCAAAATCACATTGCTGAAATCAGCCACTTGGCTTCAAAATTTCACCCGCCTGATTTTCAATCTTGGGGAAGATTGGAGTGGGCATTAAAGGTGGAGGTGAAAGTTATTTGCTTTCCAGAGATCTCCGACTTCCATTCCACCTGCAAACCCCTCTCTCAAAGGAAAATAAGGTCATTTTTGGTACTGCTCCATTCTGTAATGGCCATACCATGCCAACTGACTAATGGAGCAACTTCCTACCTGCATTTCAAGCAAAGTTGACCATCAGTGCCCTAAAAGGACTACTGCAATATTTTTATTAAGAACTTGGACATTTCACCCTGAGTTCACACTCCTACAGTTTTATAAACTTATGCTATTTTCCTCCCTACTCTGTATTGCTAGTTAAAGGGCAACAACCCAACTTTAAAGACCAAAACTTACATTGGGGCAGTTGTGTTGAGCGTGTCACCAAAGAATCTGAAACATAACGTCCCATCTCATCTACGCACCAGCAGTGACCTGAGATGCAACAACAAAAAGATGTGTTTTGGAACCACTTTGCAAAGACATGTTCCTTGCGATATATGAGTAGAATCAGACAACAGAGTTGAATAAAGAAATCATTGTTTTGAACTTGCCCTGGCAATTAGTTTTGTCTGAATTGGCCACCATGCCACAAAAACCAGAGTAGTCATAAGTCTCTAATGATCATCTCACCAAAGGAAGCAGGTCCTATGAAACCTGCATGGCTTTCCCAATTCTTGAAAATCTCAAGTTTCATGGTGATGGTTGCACTTTCCACCTCTTCAGTTGGAAGAACATTCCAGGGACGGTTTTTATAAGGTCCCTTTATTGTGATTAAGTTTTTGCAAACTGAGAGCTAGTTGGGTGTAATGGATAAGGTTCTGGACTAGATTGTGACTTCTAGTCTTTCCTTAGGCATGAAAGCTGGTTGGGTGGCTTGGAGCCGTTCATTTTCTCTCAGCCTAACCCATCTCCCAGGCTTGTTGTGGGGAAATTAGAAGGCAGGAACATTATGAATGCCACCTTGAATTGTATATAAGAAAGGCAGGATATAAAGATAATAGTTATTATTTATATACAAATACATACAGGGAAATAAAAATAATAAGAGTAATTAGACTCATATTTGCCATGTAACCTGAGAAGGAAGGGGGAAGGGGAAGGGGAAGGGGAAGGGGAAGGGGAAGGGGAAGGGGAAGGGGAAGGAAAGACCTGCTTTTTTTAAATATTTCCACCTAAACAAATTAGTGTATATAATTGCTAGTATCTATCAGCCATGAAAGACCATCAGTGTATTCAGAAAAACCTCTTCCTAGGTATTTCTCACCTGAGCTCTCATAGCACTGGATGGGCTCCCAGTTCCCTTGTCCATCACACTGGGGGATATAAGGCTGAAATGCCAAGCGCACAGCCTCCCTTGCAGAGTCTGGGGATGCCAAGAATCTCTTCTGATAAAAACGCAGGGCTAAAACAAAGCATGCGTGGCTTAAGCAATGATAGTAAGCACCAAGATATAGACAATAGAAAATATAGAACTCTTCTGCTGCCGATTCATAAGTAGCTATTATGAAGATAATTCAAAAGTAAGACCTGATATAAAAAGATGGAGAAGGGCACCTCTTGTTCTTCTCGCTGTTAATCATAATTAACATCTTAAAGCCTCTTTGTCTCCCTTCTCTACCATTTATGCAATCCTGTTTCACCCCCACCCCCCAACTGATTCTCTCCCCACCTATATCATCCTTCCCCAAGAAGAACTCTGAATAGATGAAAAAAGTGCCATATTTGGAACTCCACTCTGTACATCTGCTGAAGAGGACTGGGTTGGAAACAAATCTGTTAGCTTCCAGACTGCCACAAAAATGCCAGGCTTTCGTTTCTGTTTTTGCTGCAGCAGACTAACACCGATCCTCCTTTGAAAAATTTTAACAGCCTTCTCTTATCCTCCCCTACTGGGGAGTGATCCTTTACAGCAGTGTTTCTCAACCTTGGGCACCTTTAAGACGTGTGGACTTCAACTCCCAGAATGCTGGCTGGAGAATTCTGGGAATTGAAGTCCACATGTCTTAAAGGTGACCAGGTTGAGAAACACTGCTTTAGAGGGTCACCTTGGAAGCTTTGCCAACCAGACATGGAGATGCCAGGAGCTAACCCTGATTTTTGTTTGTTCTTTTTTGTGGGGGGGGGATAATGAAAGCTGCAGAAACTAAGACAACCAAACATCAGAAGGAGTCTGGTGGCACCTTTTCTAACAAATTTTAATTCAAGGCTTAAGCTCTAGTCTGAAAGGTGCTACCAGACGTCATACGATTTTTGGTTACCATAGACCAGTGTTTTTCAAACTTGGCAACTTTAAGATGTGTGGACCTGCTGGCTGGGGAATTCTAGGAGTTGAAGTCCACACATCTTAAAGTTGCTAAGGTTGAGAAACACTGCCATAATCTAACATGGTTCTCCTCCCACAATATCTACTAAGAAAACCAAACCAAACCCACAGCAGTGTCCACAAGGGGATCAAAAATGTTAAGATGGTGGCCACAAGCATGTGATCAATGTTCTACCACTTTTTTACATGCATCATAATGCATGTAAAAAAGGGCAGGTCTTCAATCATATAGTTGTCACCACCATCTTGACTTTTTGACCCCCTTCCTGCAGACACTCTTGCAAATCCTACAATGTTAATTCTCCCTTCAGTAATTCAAAATATACTGGACCACCAACATTTGAGGGTCCCCTCAAAAAAAAAAAAAAAATCACCACCACCACCATTTCTTCTTACTAACATACTTGATTGTGCAGCCAACCGGATGGCATAATCGCTCCCTGCCAACAATGTTTCTGAAAAAGTGACTTCTGGCTGAGAAAAATTACTCCAGAGCTCTTCGCCTGTTAACATGGACACTTGGGTCATTAAAAAGCTTTGTCCAAAAGGAAAATGAGAGCTGTTTGACTCCTGAATAAGTTGTTCCACATTGTTAACAAACTGCACAGCTTCTTGCTTTGCAGCTTCACACATTCCAAGACCTGCAAGAAGACAGAAAGTTTGCTCAGTGTGTGGCAAATATGCTGGGAAATCTGTCTAATGGAAAAAATTCAGGAAGAAGGAAGAAGGAATAAGGAAGAAGAAAAAAGAGGAGAAGGGAGAAGGGAGAAAGAAGCAGAAGCAGAAGCAGAAGCAGGAGGAGGAGAAAGAGAAGGAGAAGGAGAAGGAGAAGTAGTATTTGGATAATACAGAAGATGATTTTTACTTTGCCTGATTTAAACATATTAATTACACTTATGTAACATTTAATAACAATTAATTTAAGTTTATGTAATAAAAATATTAATTAGGGGCAACAAAGACATAATGATTGCCTACTATCCAATTCTGGGTTCCTTATTTATTTATTTATGTAAAAGACTTGTATGGCCACCCATCTTATGTGTCACAACTCTGGGCAGCTGAGAAAACAAGAAGGAAAACCAAGAGAAACAATAAAACCAATGTCCCAAAACCATTTAATCTAATCAAATGTAATCTAATTAAATAAGGCTATATGCATTTTGCTCCTCTCTATAGACCACTGTATGGCTACTTTGTTAATCAATTTAAATAAAAACAAAATGATTGTTCAATTTGTTCTTAAACTAGCTTCATGTTTTCCCAGTAAAACCACAAAATTTTAATTGTGTTCAGAGAACACTCGTAATTTAGTTAATTCCATTCTCTGGATTTGCACAATAATTGAGCCATAAACTAACAAATACTGTACTTGGAAACTGTACAACATACTAAGCTACACACACACGCACACACACAACCCCTGCAATCAATATTAAAAATAGGTTTAGCATGTTGCACAAATGCAAGCTTTGGGCTGAAAAAGAGTGCCCAGCATCCTGAAAAACAAGTTGCACAGGTACTTGCTGGAAATGAAATGACAGCTCTCTGTTTCATTGGCTTGATCTGCACATAATGCTAAGCCAGCTTATGGTCTATTTGTTGGGTGAGATGTGCCATTTGAACATGCTGAATATCAGCAGCGTGGTTCTCAGCCTTTAGGTTCCTTGTTAAAGGTGGACATGGAAATCTTCCCCCCAAACTAAAACAGTCTTTTCAATCCTGCTCCTTTTGATAGTGCCACCACCCTGGCTTATTTTTAACAACAAACCAAACTGAAACCATGGTTTGTGAAAAGCATACCATTCCCAATTTTTTAACAAATACATTGTCAAGTCCAACCTCAAGGCATGATTATTTTGCTTGTTTGCAACACTGATTTTACCTCGATCATTTGGCCATTATTAAAGTCAATTTCACTGTACAGTATATATGAATATGGTCAGTGTTAACCAGCTTTTCCAGTTAGAGGTTTCTCCTCATATTTTCCAATGACCTGATAGTCACAAAGGCAAAAATAATTGCAGTGGTCTTCAGGTGTACTGAGAGTTCCAGCCTGAACACAGCTACAGGGAGTAATTTGGAGAACGTGATTATACAGAGTTTCCATATTCAAAACTTCTAAATGCCAGAGTTTGGAGAACAGCAAGGTTCTCATTAAACTTTAGTTCAGATTCGAATGCCAGCCTTAGTGAGATTCCATGGAACTAGAAAGCAACAGGAGTAGGAAAATACACTTATATTGCCTTCTGTTTCCAGTGCCTCACGCACACAACTCTTTGGGGAGAGAAGAAACGTAGAAGACAGGGACAGTTAGTGCATTAACCACTGGCTATTATTAACAGAGAACATGTATTTTTGGGAGTTAAATGAGTAAAAGCTAACAGGAAAAAAGGCGGATTTTAGAAGACGCCCAACATCCATCAGTTATAAGGCTGGTATTTTACAATGGGAGAGGTATTCCCCCCAAAAGCATCACCCTAGGAAGACTCACCTCAGTAATGCCCATTGATCTATAATTTAAAGAGAAATCCTGGTTTAGTTTAACCATGGTTTGTTAATTAAGTTACAATGGCCAGGTTCACATACAGAATGTTAAGCTACCAACTATGGACTTCAAACCAAAATTAGGCTTACACATCATGGAAAACTAAAAGCAGATGAATGTCTGGCTTAGTGCAATTTTAATCCCATCATAAATGCTTCACTAGGCTGGGATTTTGTTGGCATCCCATCCATGTTTTAGCACGGCAAGATCTGATGACTGGCACAAGTTACTTACAAGTTGGAACTTGGTTTACATTGGCTTGGCTTCCTTGCAGGCGTCCCTTTTTATCCACACACCAACAGTTGCGAAGGTCAAAATGTCCTAATGGGATACTGAAGTCACTGTAAGATCCTGGGTAATGGTTGAGGTGTCCCTGAAGAAGCTGCCAAAAGGTGAATGGGTCCAGTAAAACATTCTCAGATGACTGTAATGTATTGCCCTCCAGCAGATCCTGAGGAACAGTTTCAAATGATGAGTATTTGGAGAATTCTGGGAAAATATTCTGGTGGCCAGCTTCATAGAGAATTTTGACAAAATCTTCAAAGCTTTGCTGAGATCTTGCTTTGTAGTCTAGGAGTATGTTTGCCAAGTCAGTGAAAGGAAGCACATTGCCGTTACTGTTCTGAGTAATCCATCTTTGATACCATTCAAAGGCTTGCTCAGGTGGACCATTGCACTGGATTAGCCTCCACTGACCATCCAGACTGCACTGAGGTACATAAATGCTGGACAGCTGAGTCATGGCAGTGGGGTTCAACAGGAACTGCTGAGCGGATCTTAGAAAAGCTTGACCACCTGCAAGATGACAGTCACTTGGACCTAAGAAAGAACAAAGATGATAAGTACAAAGTCAATAGAACATGTCTTTAAGAGTTTTACTCTACTTAAATTGCTCAGTTTAATTAATTTTAATTGTTTAATTAATTGCTCAGTTTAATTTAAGATTGAATTTTAAATCCCAACAGGTTTAAAAGATAGACCTGGTCAAGGATAGAAGATCTAAACTTTTTAAAAATGAATTTGATGATGCTTATGTTAAATAAGTATTTATACAAATTATGAGTTACAAGATATAACTGTAGAAGCATTTCCTTTTCTCTCAAACCCACAGGAGAATGCTTCTTCCAGGAAGATCCCTAACTTTAGGAAACTTCAGCTAGAAAACTGTGGTGGCAAGACAGCATTATGACTTAACATGTTACAGATACATATCATTAATCTTCATTCAGGTCCACCAACTCCCAGTTTGCTTTTCATCCCAACTGGACATAGAGGGATGACTTTTAATAAAGACAGATAAATCAGAAAGTTTTACTTTTAGTATGCACCATAAACTCACTCGTATCTTCTCAAAATTTAATAAACATGTATCAGAGTAATCAGCTAGCATCTCTTTAATGTTGTGAAAGCCAATTTGGGCATTCCTGGAGAAAATGGCTTGGAGGCACTAAAGTTGGCACTGAAGTTTAAGTATCAGAGCTCCTGAGGTTGATGAATCATTGAACTTAAAAGCACTGTAAAGTTAAAAGCTGCTTCAGGTTCAGCATAACTCCTGATGACTTCATGGATGTATCCATGTAGTTCTCTTGGCAGCAGTATTGAAATGGTTTTGTCACTGTCTTTTCCCAGGATCTGTCTTGACTTCTTTGCTTACAGCCCTGAGACAGAGTGAAATTCCAGCATTTCCTTATGTCTCCTCTATATCTGTTCCTGTACAGATTTTGTAGGAATAGAAGGTAACAAGGGAGGAGAACTTTCCTGTTATCAAAAATGCTAGATTCCACCACAATGTAGCTTGGGTATTTTCTTCAAATAATTTCAGGAGAAGAAGTAATGTTTGGAGATACTAGAAACAGAAGTGAGAGTTATCTGAAGATGAAAAGGCAATATGGACCTGATGCAAATAGGAAATCTATGTTCCTGACCAAGAGTTCATATGCTATTCTTTTCATTATTTTATAATCTTGCAGGCAGGCATTACAAAAATCAACTCCAATGTTTCCACCATTAAAGAGCCAAATTTGGGGAACACTGATTTTGGGCTTCTCAGACAGAACATGAATATGGTCTAGACTTAGCAGCTTCTTTGAAGTCCTTCCATGGCTAGCATTAAACTCTACATGCTCTGTGTATTCACATCTTCAGCATCACTCAACATCAGGAGCATCTCACAAAGAAGCAGAACAACAATGCACGTGAACATGTGAAACTTACATTGTATGGGCTCTCCAGAATTGGTACCTATTCCTGGAACTGGTATGCCCTCTGAACTGACACAGAAACAGTTTTTTCCATGGCACTGGACTGGCAGGAACTTCCCCTCTTCTGTGCATGAAGGAACAAACAGCTCAGATCCTGCAGGCTGGTCTCTTATTAGGAGTTGCAGACTGGCTCTTTGCTTTTCACACATTGTAGGGCACCGTGGGTGTGTCCCTTGTACTCTGGATCCAGGGATTTCTTTTCCCCTTAAATCTACACACCAACACTCCCCTCTATTGCACTGGATCTCCTTGTACTTCCCATCTTTAGTACAGTCTGGGACAAAGATATCATTGATCTCTTCTGTGCAGTCTTTTGATTTCAACAGAATCCTCACAACATTGCCTAAATCTTTGGTAACACTTTCTGGGACAGAAATCACATGCCGTAGAAAGGTGAAAAACTCTGGGGCTTCAAGAAGAGAAGCAAGGAATTTGATGGCATTCTGATTGTCCTGTAAATTGACCATACGACCAAAGCTGTCAACAAGAGCCTGGCTCAGATTAAACTTCTGCTGGGGATCTTCCTGAAAAAGTTGATGGGCCAGTTCGCTGAATCCGCTTCTCATCCCTACCTGCTGGAAATACTTGTCCAGATTAAACTTGCTGTTAGGACCAAGAGCTCCTGTAAAGTTAAACTGAACCAGATTCTTCAAGAACATTCCCCCAAAAAGGTTTTCTTGGAATCGCTTGGGGCTGTTGGTAAATTGGAGGGCAACCTGAGCGAGGTTTCGTGAAGGAAACATTCCACCAACAGCTTCACCAAGGAGGGTTTCAAATGTGAGGAGCTGAGAAGCGCTGTTTTTCCCTGAGATGGGAGACAGCACTCTGGAGCCCACAAAAAAGTCTTTGAATGAAAGAGGACAAAATCTTGAGGAGCCAACTATTTTCTGTGGCTCTTGAGTAGCAGAAAACAAATTGTCCTGGCTGAAATGTCCAACAGGGCCATAGAAAAGCCTGGATAGAGATACCAGTCTCTCAGAGACACAGGTGGGCTCCTTGCCTAGACAAAGGAAAAGATAACAGGAGTGTAATTATTATTAAGAACACTAGAAGAGGCCTGAGGTTGTTTCAGACCAAGGACCCATCTAGACCAGCATTTGATGTCACACATGGCCAAGAAGATACATCCCAAAAGTTCATTAGCATGAAACTGAGGGTTATCAGGTTCTTTCAGTTGATGCTCCCCAGCCACTGATATTTAAGATATACTGCTTGTGATCAAGGAGGTAATAAGTCATCAAGATTAATCCTATCCTCCATGAATTTTTTTTGTTCCCTTAAAAAAAAAAAAAAATCTAAACTGGAGGCCATCACCAAAAGATGGCACTAAATTCCATAATTTAAATCTGCATAGTATCAAGAACAGCTTTCCTTTCCCAGCATGTGTTTTAAAACTCTCATCAACATAGTGAGGGAGGGAGGGGGAAAACGTTTTCTCTCCCCACATTTTAAGAATATAAGAATAACTCTGCTGGATCAGGCCAAGATCTAGCATTTGTTTCTCACTGTGGTCAATTAGATGCTTCTGGGGAACTTAGAAACAAGGAATTCTCTGGTATTCCATTGCAACTGATATTTGATGGCATGCTGTCTACAGTCTTGAGCTAACATTAAGGTAGGAATGAAAATCCTTGATGACCATGTTTCTGGATTTACCTACCACAGATCGGTTGCTGTCCTCTCCTTCTTGTTCCAGGGACCTCTTGCCCTCTGATGTCGACACACCAACATTCTCCATTCAGTTGGCATTGGGTTGGTTTATAGGCACCACTGTCTTCACACAATGGCTTGTAATCCTCCCCAAAACGAGTGGCAGTGGAATACTCTATTTCACACCTGGAGGGGCCTGCAAGAGAAAAGAACTACAAAGTATAATGCAACCAGTTTTAATTCACATCTGCATTTGTTCCAGTCTGTTCTTCCATGTGGGTTCCGAAAGTGACTTCAGTCAACAGATGCAAGCCATGCTCAGGACAAGGGGACACCAATTTTCACAGTCATCTCACTCCAGTTGGATGCCCTCTAGATGTCTAGGACCACTATCACTACCATTCCCAACCACCATAGCCATTAGCAATGTTGCCATGGAACTGAAGTTCAACATATCCAGTGGGTTGCTGCACATTATTTGACCACCAGGAGTCAGTGTGCTACCAGTTTCATCCTTATTGGGCCAGTAGCACACTGCCTCCTGGTGGTCACATAATGCATAACAACCACAGCAATATATACTGAAATAGTTTCCACCCCCCACCCCTGGCCTGGGGAAGGGACTCCTGAAACCTCCTACTGGAGGACATGAGATAATAACAGCTCTATCTCTCTAATCTGAGAACTCATATAAAGAAAAATATATATTCAGTGGTGTGCTGATAAATATTTAACAGCTGGCTCCATTGCCACCACCATGCTGTGCCACTAGTTTCTCAACAGCTGATTGTGTGCTAGGCATAGAGGCTCAGTTCTGTTCTCAACCGCTCACAAAATTTCAGAAAATGTAATAATCATGAACCAGTACAAACCAGCTCCAACACCGTTGTGTACATGGCTATCCATATCCAGATGGTATTAGATTGAGAAACCTGTCCTAACATTTTTGTCAAATCCATTTTTTTAAGATTGTGATGACTTACCAGGTGACAAAGCTATATTAGATACTCGGAAGAACTATATTGTTCTAATAGTAAAGAATAAATGTAGCTCAGAGTTGAACTGCTGGTGTGGGAGTGTGGAGCAGGGGTGTGAAACATGGACTCTCATCCCCAGAGGAGCGAAGAAGAGATAAGAGGATGAGACTGGTCCTCCCTGAGGAATGCTAGTGATGTTTGTAGTTTGACCCTGGGAACGGCTCTCAGTCTGAGAAGATTCTGTGAATGGATTGAAGCCAATTAAACCTTGCTGGATTGAATCTGTATTGTCTCCTGGAGTTTCCTGGGCTAAACCTGACAGCTGGGTTCTTGATGTTCTCTGAGCTTGGTTGCTTTCCTGCAGATGTTTCATTACCAGGATAGGTAACATAATGAAATGTCTCCAAGAAAATAACCATGCTCAGAGAACACCAAGAACCCAATAAAACTGTACTGGCATGGCTGTTTTACTTCAAATCTGAAACACTTTTTGTACAGTCAATAATGTTCTGGTTGTACTCTAGATAGGGGCCCATTTATTGCCCAAGCAATTAGGTTCATTGTACCCAGTGTGGTGGTGGAGAATGCTGTTGTTTCACCAGTGTTGGAGTGAAATGCAAGTGAACCTGCTATGAACCCGCTGTGTGAACACCAGGAGAGACCCTTTTGAAGACACCCCTGGCGCCAGAAGTTTGCTACACAGGAGAAAGCCTTCTCCAGCATGTCTCCATGGCTATGGAATGTATTCCCAAGGAAGCGCATTAGCCTTCTACTCTCCCACGTTGTAGGAAAATGGCAAAAATGCATCTCTTTCCCCAATCTTTTTAATTCTTGATGAGGA
Source organism: Liasis olivaceus (assembly GCA_030867105.1). Taxonomy (NCBI): domain Eukaryota; kingdom Metazoa; phylum Chordata; class Lepidosauria; order Squamata; family Pythonidae; genus Liasis; species Liasis olivaceus. The sequence continues at coordinate 9,124,454 of CM061350.1, forward strand.
ATGGTGGGACAATGTAACAAGACCTTTTACCTCCACTTCCCCAAGCTTTTTAATCAGTATTTTGTCTCTTTGGGTTTCGATGCAACTTTTAAGTCTTTTAGATTTTTTTTAGCTGCTGTTATTGTCTGGTCTGTTTTACTTAGGGCTTTTTTTTTTCCTTTTTAAAGTCTTTTAAATTACTTTCATACATTTCTTCCAATGGGGAAAAAGAAGAAGAAAAGGGCTCAGACAAGTGAACTCTTGATGGATTTTAATTACGCTGGTTTTAATTGTGCTTTTAACTGTACTGATTTGGCTGTGCTTTGTATTCTGCATTCTTACCCTTGACCACTTACATAAGCAGAATGGTGGGATATAAATGTTATAATAAATCAATAAAAATAAAAGCAATCCACTGTTCAACTTCTATGGGTGGAATAGAAGTTGGGAGGAGAAGAACCATCTCATCCTCCAAAGGACAATATGTGTTGTCCTGCTCTCTCTGGACCCACGCTTTCTAAACCCACAGAACTTTATGCTACGTACATCTGAACCTGCCAGTTGTTGCCAGCTGTATTCCCAGGAAACGTCTCTGTAGGATCCTATACATACTGCTTTCAGCAAAGGTGGGAACTGGTTCCAGCGATGCAAAAACTGTGTCGTATACATTTTCAAGCAGCATTTCCAGACCTGGGGGAGAAAATAACATTTTAATAAAGCATCTTCTACAGAAGCTTCCCCTTCAGTCACTTAAATCTCTTTTCTTAATTTGACTATGATATATCTGATTGGGCTAGGCAGCCCTTTGGATTCAATTGCAAAAAGGAGGTTCAGTCCATGGGAGGGCACAATCAAAGCACCTGTCTCCACCTCTTTAAAGCAGCTGCATAGAAGCACTGCACAGCCATGATCTCTAAACCAAAATCTACAATCATACCTTTGACATCTATCTGTATCATTTCAAAAGCAGGGTGATTGTAGAATGTATATTCTGAGAAGTGAAGAAGAGTTTGCTTGAAAGGAGAGGAATTGGAGATATTGATGCTAAACTTTTAGTCATTTTAACATCTGGGTTTTAGAACAAATACTTAATTGCTTTCTTTTTGTCTGAATGTTTGAAAGCTGGAGAATTCATCCCAAATCAGCTGTCTGGTGAAATGTGGTTTCTAATCAGCGTATTTGAAAGTGGACTTTTAAAAAAGCAGAATCCTCGTTTGTGAGTTGCAAGGAGCTATACATTTCAGAACTGCTGTTCAGAATATCAGAAGCAGTGCGGTGGTTCATTTTCAGATGACCAAATTTTATTAAAAGGTGTAAGGTCTAGCAAACTACCCTTCACTTCATCAGATGCATGCAGTGGCCAAACTGGTGTAGGACTTAAATTGGAATGAGGGGGAGGGGGAAGACAGGGTGGTCATGCAGATGAAGGTTACACATGAGACAGATTACAAATACTGTATCAGTTAGCAATTGCAATGTGTTAAAAGTTCAGTGTGTTTTGTTGAGTCCTTCTGGGATAACCTTTTGATAAATGTGAGTTTAGCACTCTCTTGCTCACTTGTGTTAGTGAAGTTTCTTTATTCTGGAACAGTTACTTTGAGATTTACAATGGAGTGTCCTGGAAGATTGAAATGCTCTGCTACTGCTGATGCAAGCTTGCAACAATTAATTATTTTGCACCAAGTCTGGACTGTTTGTCCTAAGTAGAATCTATTTAGGGCTTTAAAGATTCAAATTAAATGCTTAAATTATGTCTAGCGGGGACATCCTTGGAGGGATCAACAATGTCAAAATGGGGAGCACAACCAAGTGATCAGAGTCCCACCCCATTATATGTCTGTGTAAACTGGAATCATGCCCACCATTTTGACATCACTGATCCCTGATATTGTCTTGTAAAAAAAATGGCAATGAGTGCGGACGTTTATATCATCAGATCCCTTTGCCCCATTTGACACCAATTTCAATTTCTAGACCCTTTTCAAGGGTAACCACGCAGTACAGACAGGATATAACCACGGTAACTAGTTCAAAGAGGATCAGAATTGATGCACTGGCTAACACAAATGCTTTCCTTGCCATGGTCACCACCTGAGAACTGTGACAGCTGAAGATCAAGATGGAGTTCAACCCCAACCCAAATAGGCTGTCTATCCTTAAGTCCAATTTCCTACTGATCAATAGCACCTCTGTCTTGTCTGCATTCAAGTTTAGCTTGTCCAACTTCATCCCATATTGGAAGAGGATCATTGCTCGGATCTCTTCTCCTTCCAAGCCAGTTTTGCATTTTGCTAGACAAAAAATGTTTCACGCCCAGGTTTTCCAAAAGGAGCACTTTTAGGAGACCCATGCAGATAGACTCACCTGTATCTTCTAATTCTCTCCCTAGACTGTCAGCACAGTAACAGTATCCGGAGATTTCTGGGAACAAATTTCTGAAGGAACTAAATGTTAAGAATGCTCTGGGAAACCTGAAAGAGAAATCCAGCCATTAGGAAATACAGCCTCTGAGATTTTCCATGATGTAGCTACTAGTGACACTGTGGCTACTACTTTGATAGCATTGCTATGTAGAAGACACCGAAGAATGGTCTTGTCAAGAAACAGCTTTTCGTGGTTCAGAAAGTTGAGGGTAAAAATACTAAAATCCCACAAACCATCCAAACAGAGAGAAATTTTTTTATTGGGCCTTATTTTATCATTTATTTGATATGTTCGTCAATCATCCTTCCATCTAAAAGATGATCTTGCTCAATAGTCACCCAAAAACAGCGAAAATCATTTAGCTGAAAAAAATGGTCGAGCAAGAAAAAAACACTTTCAGTGTAGTAAAACTAATAAAGACCACCATAGATGTTCTGGTTTTTTTGTGTGTGCAACCAGGGGAATATTAGATACATCTACGGGTTGTCTTTTGATGATTGCACGATCCTCAGATGCTAAAACTTTTTGACATTCTAGTTGTGAATGTGAATGACTATTTTGTCATACCGTGATTTTTTTCCTCCCTTTTTCTTTTTAACCTCTTACTGAAAGAAGGAAGCTAGTCAGACTTCTTTTGCATTGGGGTTGCATTTAAACCCAAGTAAATAAAATAAAGACTTGGATTAAATGAGGGACTGAAGGGACTTGTACAACATCTAAGAGGGAGGAGGGACAATAAGATTGTAATTATCTATCGAAAAGAAGGTTGGAAGTCATTCATCTATTTCTTAACTTTAGTTTTTTCTCTCTTTTTTGTTTCTTGCACTTTCTTATTTCTCTGTTCCTTCCTCTCCTTTTTTTCTTTTGATTTGTCTTTTATTCTATGAAAAAAATCTTAACAAATATATATGTGGTAAATAAATAAAACTGAGCATTCCCTAATGGGGTCCTAAATTGGAGTGATAATTTTAGGGCATGCCAAGTTGTTCTTTTATCTACTGCAGCCACAAAGTAAAATTTGACTGTTCAGCCCCTCACAACCTACTGACTACCAAGGAAGAAGTAGGATGTAAACAAAATTTACTTTGTGCCCCTATTTGTTTATCACTTTGCCTAGTCATCTGTGCAGTGGTTAATCTCAGCAACACTTTCTTTAACCTTGTCTTAGGCATGCTTCTACTGAAAGATACTCTTTCTGCCTCTCCTCTCTTGTGTACCTCCTCCTTTCTCTTATAGTTGCAAACCTGCCTCATTAATCTTGCTCAGACTAGATTCTTGATCTTAGGGACTCACATTCATATGCACAAATACTTTCCTTCCAACAAAAACCACCCAGTTTGGCTTCTGTAGAGGGATTTCAAAACCAATAAACTGTAGTACATTGATTAAATTTATGTCCAAGTTCTTTTAATATAGAAAATATCTAATTCCTCTCTACTTCTGGCTCAGAGTTACAACCAATAAGTGGAACTATAGTTACATTGAAGCATTTTCTATCAAATCTATAAAAAGACCGGAAGATCAGAGGTGCCATTGGCAAACCATCCAAATAGAGAGAATATTTGTATTGGGTCTTATCATTTATTTGATACGTTTATCAGTCATCCTTCTACCTAACAGATGATCTTGCTCAAAAGTCATTCAAAAACAGTGAAAAACTCCTGTGCCAAATGCATAGACAGATTTATTCTTCTTCAGTGTTCGGGATCTCCAAGGTCATCAGAATGAGTTCCATGTGGCCTGGAATTATAGCCCATTTGTTTCCAGCTTTCAGCACATCTAATGTGGTGGGAACCAAAACAAAATGTCTCTTCCTTTTGCTTTCTATATCTAATTAAGGCAGACAATAGCCAACAAAGTTCTCTCTACACTTGTCACACTGGAAAATACACCACTCAAGGGGTGTCAAGGAGAGTTGATTTGACGTGGAGAAGTAAAGAAATAGATAAATGAATTGCCAAGGACTAACATTTGCTCAATCTCTTTAATGGAAATATTCAACTGGAAATATAAACTCTAATCTAGAGAATGCCTTGCAAGACAACACATTGCTATTCCATATCTCACCAATTAAGCCATGTGGTGGTGGTGGTGGTGGGGTTTCGATCAAAAAAGGCAAGGTGAGGTTGTGATTGTGCAATTGTCACAATACATAGAAAGAAAAGAGGGGGAGCTTTGATTGCACTGTTGCAGCTGCCATCTTGATCTTTTAGACCCCACTCTTGTGCAGGTTAGTCAACATTTACTTTTTTTCTATGCTTTGCCTTACATTGTTTACCACGACACGGAACAGTGTGATACGTATGTACATATGCAAGCATAGCTTCTGGCCCTTCCAGCCTCTCCTCACAGGAATTGCTAGAATTTTTTTTCACGTACACCCTGGCAAATGCAAACAATATAAAGTAAAGTTTTGGGTGAGCAGTGCAAGGAATGTGTTTTATTTCCCTCGTGCATAGCATATTTAGGTCTCTCTCTTCCTGCAGAAGCCGTAACAGTTTGCTCTTTGGTTTTATTCATGGATTGTCTTCAACCTGTTTCTGAGGGATTGGAAAGTGGAAGTGGTAATAATATGGGCTTTAGATCATTACCCCCCTCTAAATATGAGAAAATACCAGCTCTGAATCAGGGTGTCTCACTTGACTTGGGATTGTGTTCAGCCGCCCCTTGTCCAAACAGATCAATGGTCATCACCAATGGTCCAGATTATCTCCACTTGTGGTGTTTCTACTAAGGCTGGAATGGCTTCCCATCTTTCTTAATGATGGAGCTAGGCACTAGGCATTGAAAAAAGTTCTTCCTACCTGTTAAAATGATGGATGAGATCAAAGACCATCCTATCTGTTGTGCTGACAAACTTGCATTGGACAGGCAGGAATTCTCCATCAGTTGTACATTGTGGTGGAGTTTTTTCCCCAACGCCATGCAGGATGCGGCGGTCTCGAATATCACACTGACCAGGACCTGACAAGCAAAAATTTCTTATTTACTCTGGTTTCCCCGTCCAGGTATGCCAGTCACCAAATCCTTTCAAAGAACTTTCATAAGAGATTTTCTGTCCACTACTCCTCCACTGGTGTCATATTAATCCAGCAGCACAAACCAATATGCCCACAAAGAAAACTTGGCAACAACCAAGGCGTGGGAATGCGCCTGCAGCAGACAGTAGGAACCAGGCACACCCCAGATCCTGTCCTGTTTTCGTTGCAGCTGCTGCCAGAACGACGACAACAAAGATCTTAGCCAAAAGGCCAAAAAAACAATACAAATCGTGCAAACTGAGTTGGAAGAAGATGGAAAACATTACTTCCACACTGAATCAAAACAAAAGAAAGTCAGCTGGCCTCAGCTATGGGGATGACAAGCTGCATTATTCAGATGTGCCCTTAAAGAACAGTTGGCAAGACATCTTTGAGCTGAAGTTGGAGGAATGTGCCCTTAGGGTGATGAGTTTGGTTAGGACAGGAAGAAAGTCTGTTGTGACTGCAACTAGTTTAAATTCCTAATTATGTTTTGACTACTGACTTACATTGCTTTGGTTTTCCTTTCTGCCTGGTCCCATAAATCTCCATCCCTTCACCATCCACGCACCAGCATTGCTCCAGGGCCAAGTCACACTGTATGGGGTCAAAGTCACCTGAATCCAGACACTGTGGGATGTAGGCAGTTGCACTGCTATTGATGTAGCGGCTGACCAGAATCTGCTGCTTTTGAAGCTGGCAGAACGATAAACCTACAGCAGGAAGGAACATGATTACATCTGGAGTATTTTCAGCTTTACTATATCATTGCCAAATCAAGCTGATGCTGAGAATCTTCAAGGTTCAGTAAATACAAACCCTTGTAAATAGGGTGCAAAGTCAGAGCAAGGTGCTATCTAAACCTATGGAAAACATTTTCACTTTCTGAAAAAGGTATTTTCTTAAAGGCCATAGCAAATTCTAAGCCTTTTGGAGTTGGAAGAGGCATTTGGTCCAATCCCATGATCTGTGCAAGAATCTAAATTAAGCCATACCAATACGTGGCTGTCTCAGCTCCAGTGAAGGGGAAATTACCCCGTCTCTGAGCCACTAGATCCATTATCAAACTACTTCTACTGCTAGAAAGGTGTTTCTAGGATCCAGTTGGGATCTGCTTTCCTATAATGTAAAAATAATACTCTATGTCCTGGATGCATTATTCCATATTCTAAATAATTCTTGGAACCATGTAAGTGTTACCGTCTCAAAAGAGGGAGGGAGGGAGGGAAGGAGGAGGAAGAGGTGGCAAAGAAGGAGCAAGTGATGGTGGCTGCTCCAATTTCTTTTTGTGTACTTGTCTCTTCTGAGCCCAAAGTGCAAAGGAGCAAGCATTCATATGGCAATATAGAGAAACACATCCACAGAGACAGGGGATGCCCTGCCTTTGTCCTCATTCCATACAGATCCTGGCCCTTGGCAAATACCCAGGCATAACAAACTTGGGCAGTAGGTCTGTTTCCTTGCATCTGCAGAGATGGTCCCTGCTCCCTGCAAAATGTAGCATCTCGTCACATGGATGTCTTCCTTGGGATCTACGTGTGGGTAGCTCCTAATGTTCAACCATAACTGAAATTTGTTTTATGATGAGTCAATGTATAAAGAGGGAAAAGCAAGACCAAGATCAAGCTTTTGGGGAAATAGGTTAAGAGTCCTGCCATGAACACAGCTGTTATTTCAGGAGATTATGAAATCACCTCATCTGTATATTTCTTGGGAGCACAACCCACCATGGCTTAACTCTGCACCCCTAAACCCAGCTGCAGCCTTACAAAAGAAATGGAGGTAGAGTGATCAAGTGTGTTGGCCAAAGCGTGGGATTTCACACATAATATAAGCATAAAATCTGGGCAGCTTAGCTCTCCAGTGGCCACTTCATCCTTTAAATCAGGCTTTCTTGACTTGGTCTCTTCCAGCTGTGTTGGAGTTCAGTTCCCATAATCAGAGTTATGGAAGTTTAAATTCTACAGTCCCAAAGGAACCAGACAGAAAAAGGCTGTTTTAAGAACTCTAAAAGCCTGTGCAGACATCAGCCTATTATTTCTTTTTAACACCCCACTATATGTCCAAAAGTGTGTCTTGATTGAAGGAAACAAACATACCTGAGAGGTGATACTCTCTCTCATACACAAACACACACATACACAACACAGACCAGACACCCTTTCCACAATTCTTTATGTTTTGAAATAGGAGTTCGTAACAAGGGGGAACTTACAAGCGATAGAAGATCCAGACTGCTTACTGCCTGTGACTTCGATGCCTTTTTCATCTACACACCAGCAGGAAACACCATTTTTATTGCACTGTATTTTCCTGGTGGACAAAATAGTGATTTCCAACATTATTATACTTTTATACAAGTTTAGGATCCACAAACATTTGTAAGGATCATCACTTATCTTCAGAACATTGGCTCATCTGCCAGTGCTTTGATCCTACTTTCCTATGGGCCAATCTAAATAAGGAAGGGGGTTATCACCCTCTAAGCTTATATCCTCCATATAAATTAGACCATAGCTTCTGGAATTGCTGGGCAGCATTGGATTTACTGGTGGGAGATTATGGGAAGTCATGTCATACACATCCAGAAGACACCATCCTGGGGAAGAAGACACAGTGCAAGGGAAGATGTGACAGACTGAACTGCCTCACTTCAAAACCACTGATTTGAATGGAAAGACTTCCCACAAGTAGAAAACTAAGTAAATAAGATTGTCCAGAAATAGGATTGTCCTAAAAACCCTAACCCCCTCCCATAAGGTTTCCAAAGAAGTCTTATACCACAAAACCAAACCAAACCAGAGAGATCTGTGCAATTCTTTTAAGATTAACCAATGTATTCATGAGTCATGCCTTCTTGGTCAGATTTTTAAACATTCATACAATTGCCAAGGGAAGGGAGAAGGATTAGAAAATGTGTGGTACCCACTGCAAGATCATTTGGGGGGGGGGGGGGATGACTTAGAAACAAAACGGCTTAGATGATGGTCACAAATAGTGTCCTTGACCATTGTACGTAGCAAAATTAGTGCTACTCTCTCTTATATGTGACAAAATCCTTTTGTGTTAGGAGTTTATGGTTCTTTTTATTTCTTTAGTTTTGCCAAACTATGTGAAGAGCCCCAGCAGACCATGGCTGATCTTGAAAAGCTAAGTTAGATTGGGAAGCTGAAAAAACATTGAAGAAAGCAGCAGTGGGTGTGCCCATGAAATCAGCAGGTGTCAAGCTGGATTTGGGAAAACTTTTATTTTACTTTGTTATTTTTTCCCCCAATGTAGGAGAACAGAAATAATCAGCACTGTTTGTTAGCTCTCTGGAGTGATAAAATCCACTGTACAATTTCAGGAATAGGATTCAACCACCTCTTCCTACAGGCTAAGCTATGGATGTGTGTGCAAGGAGCAGCACATGGCAAAATATGTGGAACATCACACAAATGCCATGACTTACACACTTGCATCAGATGCCCTTGTTGGGATGCAAGTTAGTAAGGACAACCATGCAGGATATCACCACATAGATGTCATCGTTTTAGCATCATCAGAGTTTGATACAAACCTCACTCATCTAGATCCAGACAACCAATTTAGGATTAGCTCCCCTGGCAGATCACATGCAAAATATTCTGGTTCACCTGTGGGTGTTTCCAGATCAGAAGTATCTCTGGTAGCAGTTTAATGGACCAACATTGCATATGCATGTTCCCTCAGGAGCCCCTGATGGTAGACAATCTATGGCACTCCAGATGTTGCTGAACCACAATCCCCACCTTTCTTCCCTATTAACCATTCTTCCAAGAAATGCTGGAAGTTGTGCCAACATTACCTAAACTGTCCATCTTCTGAGCACTGAGGGACGTAGTCTTCCCCATCACGAAAGGCCTTCTCCCTCTGAAGTTCACATGGCCGAAGAGGCTGGCTTTCAGCCTGATACTCTAAGTTTGGAAGAAAGCAGAGTTATTGCAGCAAATCCCTCCCTCACATCCTAAGATCTCGTTGTTCTTTTTCACTTTTTATCACAGGGACTGGGTAAAGACATACAAATGAAAATGCACATTCAGGAGCACTGTTGTGCTCTAACATATTCTGAACCGTAAGAGTATAACAACTATGGTGGATCAAATCTCAGAGGACACGCAAGAGCAAGAAACTCTCTTGCTTCTACTCCTCCAGCCACTAGTATGTATGTATGTATGTATGTATGTATGTATGTATGTATGTATTCATTCATTCATTCATTCATTCATCCATCCATTCATTTTTAACATTGCCTGACTCTACAATGACTCTGGGTGGTCTACAAATAAAAAGTTAAAAGAAAACGAAATATATCAAGAAAAAGAAGACAACTGAACAGAATACCAAAAATACCAAATGGAAAAAAGTAAAAACACTAAATGAAAGGGGTACAATCACCATCTTAACCCAAGGCCTGGAAGAACCACCAGATCTTTAGCAGTTTGCAGAAGGTCAAAAGGGTGGAATCAGTGCAACCTCCAGGGGGATATCGTTCCTCAGAGCAGGATCTGTCACTGAGAAGGTATGCTTCCTAGCTGCCCTAAGGTGACACAGCTTAACAGACGGGATCTGGAGCATACCTAGTCTAGCTCATCTGACCAGACCAGTGGAAATACATGGAGGCAGGCAGTCTCTCAAGTAACCAGGCCCTCTGCCAGGGTTTTACAGGTGATAACCAGCATCTTGAATTGCACCCAGAAGCCAGCTGACCACCAGTGCAGCTCACAAAGTAATAAGAAATATAGGAGAAATATACTCAGGATAATATTCAGGAGTGTCATGCAGAAAAAGTTAATCTGCATATTTGTTAAGCCAATTCTCATTCAGTTGGATGAAGGACAATTGGTATTCTTCCCCCCCCTCCCCGCCCCACCACCAAAAGGGAATAGAATCTCAATGAAATCCTCAAGTGGGGAATGTGGTGTTCTTACATTGATTGGCTTATTGTGCACTTAATCACAAAATACAGTTAACCTGGTTGAATTTACTTGTTTTCTGAGTTCACGCTATAAAAAGTGACCCGAAATTAATCAAATGGTCTGGGGTCTTGTAACTTGCTAAACCACCCACCCGCAGCATGTTCAAGAGTAGTATTAACAAAACATAGCATGTTCTATGAATGTTTGTAATATGTCTTTACCTGAACTGGTTATCAGTATTGTGTGAACACAGCTATTTGGTTTTCAGATAGCTGAGGGGTGTGAATGTCCCATGCTTCATTCAATCCCATTCATGAGGAAACTCTTCCCATGGGGCTTTTTAAAATGGGGAAATGGGGAAGCTACAGCAATTACAAGGTGATGGAGTAGCATCTTGCCCCATCTCTAATAATCTGAAAATGCCACCAAGAGGTGTTTGCAAGAAATTCTCAAGGACCCTGAGGGTAATGTAGAAAATCAAAAGCAATTTCTATGGAAGAAAAGTCAGATTCTGACCACAGCTTCATAGCCGTCATGACTGACAAACATTAATCGCCTTATCATAAGGGGCAAATTTTCTTTGAAAGCCCTCCAAGTCGGCAGCCGTTGCAACATCTTGTAGTAGCATAATCCCTACCTAAATCACAGCAATCTTTTTTCATCTATGCTGGATCTCCCATTATTCTGCTTCATTAGATGACCCCAGATTTTAGCACTCTGAAGAATGCTCCCTATCCTGTCTCCACACTCTGCATAACCTTATTTTATCCTGTCCTATTTTTTCCTAAGGTAAAAAGCCCCAAACTTTGTAATTTTTACCCATGAGCAAATCTACTGCTTTTCCATTTGGGTTGTACCATCTCCACTTTCTCTTTGCAGATCCATCAGCCACAAGCCTCCAAAATTCCTGGCTGTGTGAGATTCAGCCTGAGAAACAGTCTGTTGCATGATGTGGGAGTTCTCCTTTGCTAGGTCTTCAGCAGAGGTTGGATGGTCACTTGTCAAAGATGGTCTAGTGCAGTTTCTCTCAACCTTGGGAACTTTAAGATGTGTGGACTTCAACTCCCAGAATCCCATGACTAGCTGGGGAATTCAGGGAGTTGAAGCCACACATCTTTAAGTTCCCAAGGTTGAGAAACACTGGTCTAGTGGATCCTGCACTGAACAAGATCATAGAATTATAGGGTTGGAAGGGACCTCGGAGGTCTTCTAGTCCAACCCCCTGCCCAAGGCAGGAGTCCTCATACCATCTTGGACAAATGGTTGTCCAATCATTTCTTGAAAACCTCGAGTGATGGAGCACCCACAACTCCAGGAGGCAAGCTGTTCAACTGCTTAATAGTTCTGTCAGGAAATTCCTTTCCAGGTTGGATCTCCCTCTGACAAGCTTCCACCCACTGCTTCTTATCCTACTCTCAGGTGCTATGGAGAATAAATCTGTGCGCTCTTCCCTGGGGCAGCCCTTCAAGTATTGGAGGACTGCTATCATGTTTCCCCTCAGTCTTCTCTTGGTTAAGCTAAACATACCTAGTTCTTTTAGCCATTCTTCATAGGATTTAGCCTCCAGACCTCTTTATCATCTTTGATGCTCTTCTCTGCACTCTTTCTAGGATGCTGGACTAGATGAAAACTATGCCCCCTTCCAACTTTAGGCTTCTACAATTTTATTCTAAAGGTAGGCACCTGCAAACAAAGAGATACCAACTGACTTACCGAAGATGCTGGTCTGTGCTCTATCGATAAAGCAAAGAAAGGTGACGAACAGCAAGGGACTCATTCTGGGATGTAGGAAGACCATCTCCCTTGTGAGGGAAAGGCATCCAACCTACACCCTTGAGGATGTTCTCAGCCAGTATTTTATAGCTGCTGCCCCTCAAATACCTTTCACTTATGAAATGGAAGACTGGGCTCTAAAGAAGTTTAGTGACGCAGGCTATTTCAAGACCCATTGAGTTGGGTCACGCAAATGCCCCTGCTTAAATTTCTTCACCTTGCCCTCTAAGTGCTCTACAGAATGAAAAGATGAGATAGGATTTAAAAAAATATATACATATATGAGGCCATGAAACAGAAACTTACTCATACAGGCACTAGACCTGGGGGAAAACTGTTGTTATTCTTGCAATGTGCAGCACATAGGAAAAACACAAAAGATCTAAGACTCACCTGAATTGGACGTTCACCTACTGAGGTCACGGTGGGATCCTTCCTTTCCATAAATCCTAAACCTTGGCCAAAAACACACTGAAAAGGTAAGAAGGAACTGGACTCCTACTGTTAAAGTTGTGAAAGCCTCAAAAGTTCCTCACCCTTCCAAGTCCATATGTAGTCCAGTACCAAAGTGACTGTGGGAGTTATAAATCTGCTTATATAGGCAGGCCATCTTTTGAACCTGGTATTTTCTTATCTATCACTAATCCCCAGGTAGCTTGATTTGCCACCTAAGTTCCTTGAGAATGTGGGATCTTCTATGTCGAGTAACAACACTGGATAGCTAATTGATAAGTAGATGATAACCTTCACTTAAATTTGGCTAAGTATTCAGGAGAAACTGTAGTGTACAATGTGAAAATATGTCACCTCCGATTTAAACAAAAGCACCTATGATCAGCTGAAAGAGCGGATGTTGGCCCCAAAGGCTTTTGATAACATACCAGTCTTGATATTCTGGAGTCGAACCAACATATCAAAAGTGAATGTAAAGCTATCAAGTCCAGTTCCTCTGAATTACATGTGTTTTTGTGCAGCTGTTTACACAAGTGCAGTGTACACGTACACAGAGAAACAGAGGAATTTCTATGTATACAGATTTGTTTGGGGATGTGTGCACCAAGCAACCAGAGTTAGTACAAGTTGGATTCTGGATCCTAGTACCTAATTACTGTGGTATATTCCTGCTTCCCACCAAAACCCCCGAGGGTGAACTTTAAAGCCACCAGCAGCAGCACATTTGCACAAAGCCCACCTCGAAATGCTGTGTTTATTCAACACTCTGAAAAGCAAATCAACCAGACAGAAAGGGCGTGCGGTATACAGAATAGTTTAATAAACAGCTTTACATACAGTACCTTACATATAGACAGTGTATCTGCAAATTTAAATACATTTTAATGTACAGTGGCTTGTACTTTTATCCCATGGAGGTTCAAGTTTACTGTCCTTCATGTAGTTCTCACACATTTTATACATACTGCCAGCACGGGAACAGTCGGGGAGGCCTCGAGCATTCAACTGTCTTGCTGTCCTCAATGGTGCAGCCTCTCTTGAACAGTCAGTATTTTTTAAAAAATTATTTCTTTTTTACAAATTTCAAAATCTGTACATAGATTATTTTTTTATCTTCTCTCTCTCTCTCTCTCTCTCTCTCAAGAAACAGCTCATTAAAAGGTAACATTTTAAATATTTTGTCACCAAGGTCTTTTTATTGTAAGAAAACTAGACTTGTCAATATAAATATGTCTCTAGAATGCAGTATGTATATGCGCGCACACACACACATATATATGTATGTATATGTATATATACACACATACATATGCACGCACACAAAGACATATATACATACCCCAACAGGTATACTATAGCACTGGGTGCAGCAATAATGCAGATAAACTAAAGTGAAAACCCTGGACTTGGCCCAGAATTTTTTAAAAACCCAGCTAACTAGGCTGGCTTTGGTTTCATAACGATTTGCCAAATCATACGTGAATGCCTTTAATAGGTAATTACGCTTGCACCATACCCTTTCTAGGAGGAGGGCTCCTAACTTGTATTTGGGATTCACAGGGAGAATATACAGAGCACGCCACGTTTTATGAATTGCTGACCTATTCCAAGATTCTTGGCATGCACAGACTGATCTCCCTGGAATAAAACAGCATCAACCTTTGTGTTCCTCACTCGCTTTCATTTCGCGTTACAAAGGTTAAAAAGGTTGGACATGGACCCATTTCACAGCCAGTCCTTGGCATTTTGGATGCTCTTGCGGTTCCTCAATCCAGCTGAGGAAGGTGAGACACATTTAAAAAAGCAACGGGACTATATCCCTCAATACTATAATTATAGCTTACTCAAATATGAATGAGATCCAATCCTGGATGATGCTGGCAATATGGAGGATTCAGATAATGAGAAGTCAGGGGAAAAGTCCCCTTCAACTGACCTCACACACTCCCGTTTCAGTGTTTTTTGAAAGCATTTTTTGGCACTTCTGACCATTACCTTCCCAGTTTGGTTTCTAAAAATGGAGCATAAGATTCAATGCAAGGAAGGCTTGGGTTAAAAAAATATTCATAGAGGCTACCGTAGAAAACAGTTTCTTCTGAAAGGGAAGCTAGAATTTTTCATTTTCCTGGATATCTACAGTACAAAGGAAAACAGGCATTTGTTCAACTTTTTCACCCTTCAAGATACCAACAGGGACAAATCTCCTTGTTCTGCTGTCCCGACTGAAAGAAAACAAGGCAAATTTGTTCCTTCTTCCAATGCAGATTCCTTTGGCCGGCTTCTTATTTTATGATTGTTTAACAGTTTGTGGAGTTCTTCCTTGATATTGCATGTGAAAATGTAGGAAAACATGCCTTTGTTGAGGTTTCTAAACCATCGTACATGGAAAGGAATACACAAATCTTTATTTCCCTGCTTTTCAGATCAAACCGGTACGAACTTTCCTTTATAGATGAGATTTCTCCCTTACCCCATCCCACCCACCACTTTGAGGCTAAGGAGAGAATCGGCAGAGAATAAGGAACAGCATTCAGGCTTCTTTTTTTAAAGGTACCCTTTTGTGAGTCTTGTGAATCAGAAGAAACCCATAGTTGGAGCCTGTGTGCGTTCCTTTACCTTCCCTTTTGTCATACAGAACAAAGGGTTGCGATTTGTTGGACTTTACCCATGTCAGAAATGAGCTGTTTAATCCGACGCTTGAGCTGAGGCAAACGTGCAAGGGGATCGGGTGGCTCCAATTCTCCAGTGAAATCAAGCCAGCTTTCTAACACTATATGGGGGGGAAAAAAGAGACAAAAAGCAGCATCTTTACTTAGTCCAGGAATTACAGTAAGCAATAATTCTGCATTTGAAGCATGAAAGAGGATCCTAGCCACGTGGCACCATCCTTCGGTACAGACCAACACCAAGTAGAATTAATGCTGCTATACCTTCACCCCATCACTCCAAAAGAATCTAGGAAGAAAAGGAATTTTCCAAAACTTACTAAGACAGTAAGTTCTTTTACGAAACCAAGGATTTGTTTTTTAAGTGTTTGTTCTACTCCCGTCAGTAATTATTAAGTTACTCGGGTGCCCTTTTTGTTTCCAGCAAACGAAATAGAGGCGAATCAGGCTTGTCAGACAATCAGCTTCTGTAACTGGTTATGGGATAAGAACCCAACATGAACAGAGTGACAGCAGAACATCCTATCAGAAATCTTGCACACTGCAAAATGGATGCAGGCTACTCTTTTGGTGATATGAAACCAGTAGAAGGCACTCTGTCAGAAAAAAAATGATATGCTTCAGGGATTTTCAACCCCTGGTAAGGACATATTGCGGGTGCCCTCACACAATGGCTGCTGGGATAGCTTGCCATGCACAAAAAGACTGCTCTCAGGTACATCACACCTCTTTCTCTAGCCTCCTCTCTCTTCCTGCAAGACTCTCTTTATCATCCTGCTACTTTCTGCACACTTCCAAGCTAAGCACTGAATTAGAACAGACTATCGTTTTTATCTTCTGGACTCTGGAGACATCCCCAGGGACAAAGACAGCTCAGGTGCTTTGCTTTGTAGCATTCCAGCATCATCCATTTTGTATGTTAATATTAATATAACATTATGGAGATGGGGAGAAATTTTATATCTATAATTTTTAATGTAAAAAAGCCAGGTGAGATAGGGAACTTAGCAAGCACCAGGCAAGTATCCATGGGGACATGTGCATCTCTGGGTCTCAAGCTAAAAATCCCAAATATATTTTGGCCAGCACATTTTGTTATCTGTCAAGTTACCCAAAAAGAGCTTTGGGAAAGAGAAATGCCAGCATAAGCTTGGCCTGAAAATAGTTACCATCAACTTCCTTTTCAATCAGGTCCATTCTACTAGTGACTTCATTCTGCACATTTTCTATGTGGGTAAGGAGGTTTAGCTGCCACTGAAGACGAGCATCCACGTGTTCTTCGGCTCCTCTTTTTTCATTGAACACGAACACGGTGTTCCCTTCAGCTGAATGCTTCTGTGCAGTCACCGCAAAAGAGAACCAGGTTATCAAAACAGTTATACAGTATCAGTGACTCTCAAGTGACTTCTGCAGGGAGCTGAAATAGATTTGTTGCTCCTGAATGACTCAGCAGAACATGAGGTCAACTAAGGCGATTCCTCTGCTGCAGTGAGCATCAGTTAATGACAGTCACAATAAAAACTATAAAGCACAGCAGTACTTGTTAGAAATCATAACATTCAGGACACTTGGGATTTCTCAGCAAATGAGGTCGACAACAGAAATGCTACGTGTATTCTAGGAAATCATAAATCCCCACCAATTTCTAACATTGCCCGAAGTCATGCAGATGCTTAATTGAAAACCAACTGGCTATTTAAAGTTCACTACAGCCCTGCATGGAACATGTTTTGCCCTTTTTCAAAGCTGTTACCTATATGCCCCCTCTCCTCTTGGCTGCAGCCTACAGCAACAGAAGAAGATTTCTGCAAAGTTCCTATTGTTAAGAAATATTAGCCCAAGAATTTCTCGCTGACTGTAGTGGTTCTTCATATACCAGTGATCAGTGACAGAAAAAAGAAATTAATCAAAGGTTTGTTAGTTCAGTTCTCCAGCCATGTGGAAACAAGACAATGAGAGCTTTTCTGAATGTCAAGGTTCATGTAATTGGTCCTTCTCAGCCTTCCAGGTATATAAAAATTGGAGGCTCAAATGCACAGCAACGCTCAAACTTTCAGCTAAGTTCTGTAATGCCTAACCACATGTAGAAATCTCAGAAAATCAATCTCTCATTCTTTCTCTCTCTTTCCCCATCCCAAGGTCACATTCATGAACAGAAGAAAGCTTTTTTGTGCCAATTATACAATATAAGCTACTCCCACCAGTTGGCTGGCTGGATTGACAGGGAAGAAAAACTTAGGATGAAACCTTTGTTCACATGGGCCACAAAGATATGACTCCAAATGCAGACAATTTACGATCAAGAAGAACATGCAAGGAGGACCTTGTAGACTAGAATGAAACCAAGAAGAACAGAACTAGATAGGGAACAAAGTGGCATTATCTAGAACTACAAAATGTAGGTATGACAGAATATCATGCAGAAAACATAAAACAAAACAAAACAAAACAAAACAAACAACCCCTCTTCCCCCCAGTACCCTGGCATTGTGGCTGTCATGGAATTGGAGGAAACAAAAAATTATAGGTGCATGAAAATTTTAAAATCATGCAGAAAGCATAATGGTCCAGCAGAACAAGAAATCTATGAAAAGCATTCCTCTCTTTCTGGTTACTCCTTAACAACTGGATTCTTAGAAAAGCTTATGGATGACTGACCTAGAGGTACCAGGGAACCTTATTATGGGACGCAGCTAAGCCTCTAACAGGCGTCTGCTTCTACCATAAAAATATTAAGAACTAAGCCATCCCACAGTATAATTATCTTCAAATTCAGAGCCGTAGCTGGAAGAGATCCTACAGACGAGCCGTTTCCACTGACTACCTTGGAGTAGCCATAACCTGGAGTCTAGAGGTACTTTTGCTTCTGGCAGTCAACTAAACAAAGAAGCAGATAGAAACAAAGCACAAGAATACAGGCTAGTTGCCCTATCTGGCCTATTCCGTTTGCCCAGAAGTGACACAATCTCTTTTCCTAGATAGATGGTCCCTTAGGACAAACCAAAAGCACCATTAAACTCCTCCTCCAACCTTTCAAGCCAAGAATTTCTAACCTTCTTCGGAAATGCTTCCAAAGTTAAGGAAGTGATTTCTCACATTTATGTTGAACAGACCTCTCTGTACACTGAAACTTTCTGATTTATACTTTATCCTCAGTGGACAATAGGACCCATCATTTCAGTTCTTTCCAAGGTCTTTTTGTCTATCAGCATATTTCTCCCCCCCCCCACACACAACTGATGTGTTCTAGTGAAAACAAAAGAACATTAATTCATAATTGTATAAGCCTTCATGGACTCAAGCTCCCTTTATCAGATGCATGAATGCATTTGTTATCATTTAAGTGGCTAACGCAAGGGGGACATGGGGAGCAATGTCACCTTGTCATGATATTATCACATAAATGACCCCAATCCCATAATGCACATCATTTACATGATAATGCCATGACACACGCAATGTCATTGTGGCTTTTACTGGGCACCTCTGGGCTAAAAAACTCTTATTTTTGTCTCCATAATTCTAGAAGGTCACACAGATGAACAGGCTGATTTACCTGATGGCCAAAACCATCTTCTGTAGATGAATATTGTAAACCGTTTTTCTCTTCTACGAGAAGCTCCTGATCGTGTTCAAAACTGCTGGTGTCGTCATCCTCTGAGCTGGCGGGGTCAACAACTGACTTGCAATCCTGACCAAAACTTGGTTTTTGATAACTGTGTTCACTTCTGATGTATGTTTCTTCCATCTTTGGAGCTAAACGAGGGGGCTCTTTATGATTTTGACTATGACACGTCCTTCCAGAGGGATTAATGGCTTCTGGCACAGTTAGGACCCTTCTTTCTATTCCAAGAGTGATTTGGTCATGATCCCGCCGCATACCTGTGCAAGCCCAGAGATGAAGATCAGGGTGATGCTTATTTCTGGGGGGGGGAAAAAAAGATGTATGCAGGTCAAATTGGTAAAGGCACCAAGTCATATACGCACTGTCTAAATAGAAAAGAAGCCTAAAATATACCTAGGATTTCAGTTTAAAAAATGAAATACTGATTACAATGAGCAATTTCCATGATGAAACATCTAAAGTATTCATCTGCTGTTCAAATTGAACAGTTTATCTCATTAACAGAAATAACTGATTGGGAGGGAAATTTGTCGAAATCCTCTGTAATATCAATATATTGCATTCTGCATACAGAAGAAATGAACAAGAAAAATGCATGTTTTGATATGTGCAAGTAAGAACTTTTCCTTTCTGAAACTTAACCTTGCTGGCACTAATGCCTGTTAATCAAATACATTACTTCAATCTTGTGATAGCTACACAAGGTCTTGCTATGCGCTTAAGATAACTATAATTATATGAGAATTCAATGTCATCTGATAGGATTATGTAATTTTGGTGTATCATACAAGATCTGGCATGTTGTTCTCAATAAACATTTGAAAGTGATAGAGACTGCTCAAACCATCAGAGAAAGGAAAATAATATACTTACAAAAACATGACATATTTGTGTATTTCCATTAATCTAGTCACTAACTTTACAAATCATTCCATGTATGTTGTGTAATCACAAGTGTTCATTATGAATATTTTATTGCTAACACAGAGAAAAATGGTCTTAATTCAACCAGTGCCAAGGGGCAGCAGGATGAGAAAGGGAGAAAAAATATATTTTGCAGCATGACAGGATACGCTTACTTTAGTATTCCAATCTTTAGCTGTAGCCCATGTAATATTTCTGTAACACCATACACGTCGGCCAGAAGGCGATGCGTTGACACAATCTTTTTGGCATTTAAATGAGAGTAGTTCTCTTTTAAGAAAGACAAGCCACACATGTGGCCATTATTCAACCAGTCTTTGTCACAGAGATATTTGGCACTCCATCTCTGACCTAGACAAAACATGAAAATGAGATTTTTATTATACTACCAAGACTCCAGGAAGATTACTCTTGACTAATTAAAGCTGAGAGATCAAATCTCAGTAGGAAAAATATACAAATGGGAAGTAAGCATTTGTTCAACAAGCTGTTAAAGCAATGGAAAGCTCTCCATTTGTTTATCAGGAATTAAAATATCCATAAGTCCATTCACACATTCATGATTCACTCATTTAATGTTTAAAAACAAGAGGACTCCCATAAATACAAAGCCAGAAGTGGAGGTTATAACAGAGCAAGAGAGTCAATATGCAAATACAATAGACACAAAGAATCCAAGAAAAATATTCAAAAAATTATAATCACAAATTTTGGACAAAAAGTTACACTGTAAAGAATATGTGCACATACACAGTGCACATGTGCACATATGTAAAACATGTATACATACACTACACTGTATGCATGTTTTACACTTCACAGTGTAAAACACGCATACATACACTACACTAAACATGCACCGATGTTTGAAAAACTTGAGGAATCCCTTCTCTTTCAAAAATGGATAGTTTTGGCTTACGTACATGACTAAGCAAGCAGAATTATTTTCAGTAAAGCTGATTACTCTTACTTCCAACATATATTGAGGAATATGTCAACAAGTCAGTAAACAAGATAATGTTCTCCCTTTACTGTAATAGGTAGTATTTTTTGGGGGGGGGGGGATGTCTTTGAGTCAGGCTTCACTCCTTGTGTCTACTAGGACAAGCCTCTGCAGTTTTCTTGGCAGCTTTTTCAGAAGTGATTTGTCAATGTCTCCTTCCTAAGGCTGAGAAAAAGTAACTGGGCCCAAAGCCACCCAGCTGGCTTTTGTGTCTAAGGTGGGATGAGAAGCAGTCCCCCATTTTCTAGCATGGTGCTTTAACCACTACACCAAACTGGCTTTTAGTAGGTAGCTTAGGCCAGTGGTAAAGTAATCAGTATGCCTCTCAGCAAAATACTGTGATTCTCACATTTCAATCCTTCATCAGGAGGGAATCTAAGGACATACACGGAAGTAAATAGATATCAAGCCTGCTGGTTTAAACAGATGTATAAATGCAGAGGTAACAAAGCTATGAAGTAAATTCTGTTTACTAATAATTCCCTTGAATTCCTCTGTTTTATATATGTAATAAAACCCACAATTCAACAGATTCAACAAAAACATCTGTAATAGTAAAAGAGCTATTATTTTATCGGACTCTCTGGTACAAAGTATAAAAGTTCTTTTCTATTCTGATTTATTGTTACCTTGAGAGTTTTCTTACTGCTTTCCACCCTTAAACAATAATTAGCTGGAAGTATGTACTTATCTCTCAAAACTGTCATACGATTACCCAGTAACTCTTGGCAAAAAAATGTAAAGCTTTTTGATGTTGCCATGCATAATTTACGCTTTTATATGCTTATATTATTTTCATTCCATTAATATTATCCTCCAACGCATGTCCAGATATGTGCCAGAAACATTCACACCCTTCCAGTGACCCACATACACATGCTAAGGGCAATATATATTTTTCCCCTTTCTCCAAATAGCTGGGCATGACTAGAATCTTCTGAATTTGCAACTTCAGAAGCTTGGTATCTGGCAGCAGACTACTGACTAAATCCATCAAATACCATCCTGACAATCAAGTTGTCCTGTCTTCATAGCAATGTCCTGAAGACGTCTAGTGTTATTGGAGATTGCTCAATGGTGCCCCTTTAACAATACCATATGGATGTTGAGACAACTGCTTCTGATGACTTCAGATGGTGCCTCCACATTTTCAAAAGTCAAACCATTTCCATTTGGGACTCCAAAGGGTATGGGAAATCAAAGCCAAGCTAAGAGAGGAGGTGGGGTTTTAAATAAGCTTTACTGAACATTTATTCAGTTTCAGCAGCATCGTTACATTTTTAAACTTGTCTGACCAACCTTCAAGTTACACTGCAAATCATAAATACCTCAAGAGCACAAACACTAGCTTACTGGCACCTGGTGGCAGAACACGGCAATTAGAGCTCTATTAGGTTGGTTGGTTATGGAAAGGTTGTACGTGAGTTGCCCAAACATTTTGCAAGTGAACCCGGAAAAACAATAATAGAACTAGGCGTAACTGCCTAAGCATACCCTTAGTGCATACAGAACTAGACAGTGGTCTTTATACCAACACATTAACATAAAATGCAGAGCTTGGAATTTTGGGAATGAATTTGAAACGGACTTGAAAATTTGTTCATACCAGGTGGATCCCTGCAAATGTAGCAGATATATTGCTCAGGAATGCTGTCTTCCAACAATCCCATGCATGCACTGTGTTGCCAACACAGGCATTCCTCACACTGTGGGGATGATAAAAACAAGGAGAGAAGTCAATGCAGGAGACAGTGGACATAATCAAGTGTCAAGCAGATGTGACTCCACCATGTACGTTCAAATCGTAGCTCTTTCTGTTGAATGGTTTTTTTTTAATATGTGAGTGTGTTTCTGTCTAATTCAGGGTCCAAATATCTCATTCGAGTTTCTTCCTATAGCTTCAAATAGCACAACTTTAATTACTTTAGGATAAAACTTCTACAGCAAAAACATAGCTTGGTATATATCAGGAATCTCAGAGAATGTTTAATATGGATTGGCTGTAATTATCTTGCTTTTGGATGCAACTCAGGAGTTGAAATGTTAAACATTATAGTTTAGCCTTCTCCTATTTCTGCTACATTTGGGGCTGAAATCATCAGGGCTGTCAATATGACTGGATCAAACGCTGTGTGTTAAAGATTAATACGTTGCTCTCAACTATATCTCTAGACTTTGGAATATATCAAGACCTCAAAAATTGTAAATTTGGGGAGGGGGATGTGAGGGATTAGCTAAAGGTATTGTCATCATGTAGACAACTGCAGCAAATGGGTTGTTGGTTGTGTTGGCTGTCAACGTTTTTTTTAAGAAAGGGGTAAAAAGACTTCTGAGCAATATGATCACACATTTTGCATTTGTCCTGTTTATAACTAATAAATGATCATGCTTACTAATGTTGAGATCACACTAGATTGTTAATACTGTTGCCTGTATTTATTTTTCATCTGTTAATTACTTTAATAAAATTAATTTAAATTAAAAAAAATAAAAGAACAAAGGCTGGAATAATCGAGGAGGCAGTGCATCCTCCTTGCCTTCTTAAAACTTAAGTCTACCTTTTGACTAGGGAGCTCTTAAGAGGAAAAACATTCAGTAGGGATTTTTTTCTAGTTCGGCATTTGCAGACAGCTTGCTAAGCCACAGAAGTGGCAAAGTAGGCAAGGTTAAGTAATAAGAACCACAAGTTAGAATCAACAGATGGGAAACAATGTAACATTTCCCTTTTTTTAAAAAAAAAAAATGCTGGGAAACTTCTGAATATCTTATGATTATAAGAAGCAAGAACCACTGTTAATGGCCTGATCTTAATTATTATCAGAAAATGTAATGCTAGGTGGGAATGACCTTGGGAGACAGGGGGAAGAGCTGCAGCCAAGGCAAGGGTCAGATCAGAGGCAACTGAGTCCACAGAAGGAATGTGGGCAGGGCAGACATCTCAGAAGGGACCCTCCCTAGTTCCTTGGGCTGTAAAGGTGGCAGGGGAGAAATGCATTTTCAAACTTGCATGATTCTGTTAATGTAACCTTACAATAAAGTAGAATTAGTCCATCTGGTCGTGCTTCCTGCCTGCAGTACCTCGCAAGGCTGATATAAGATAATTACGCCTTGCATGTTCTGAACTGCCTGATCAACTGTCTCATATTTTTATAACATTTATTATATATCCTAAAAGTAACAAGCAAACAAGTTCATTCACAATGCTTTTGCTGTCACAGGCTGAACCACTACTATTTTAGCAAGAACGTCCATGAACTCACTGTAATGGAGAGAGACTTAAGAATGTAACTTAGGAGAAATCTGCTGGATCAATCCAGCTTAGAATTCATCCTATAAACATGGACAGAATAAATTATTCTTGCCTAGAGACAAGCAGAATGGAGTAAAAACTACAAAGAAAATTTGACAGCAAATAACTAAATTCTTACTTGAATCATGAAGCCATTTTCCTCATCCATTTCACAGATACACCTGACTATTTCATTCAGAGCATCCTCTTCATCCTGAGACTCTTCAAAATTGGTTGAATCAAAATCCTGATTATATTCATCACCGCTCAACAGCAAGCTCTCAGTAGAGGAGTCATCCAAAAACTCCATATCAGACAGGTCTGGAATATGATTTGGAGGTGGTTGGTGAATGAGCACATATAAAAAAGACAAATAAGGTCTTTGACAAATAAATAACATGGGATTTAAAAATAAACAGTTTATGCCTAAGATTCAAAATAGACTTATTTGGATAATTCTCTAGACGGATGACACCGTATTAACAAAAATGCCTAAAGTTATTTAGGACACTGTTCTTTCAGAAAACTTTTAGGTGAAGTACAAATATAACCAGAAACAGTCAAAAAGTAGCTTCTCAGGGATGACATGGATTAGTGTCTTTGCACTAAACGGGTGGCAAAAAATAGTCACATTAAAACAATAGTAAAACTCTAGGTCAGCAGTAAAACACCCCCTATGCATCAGCCAATCAAAATCAAAAGGATCAAGCAATTTTTAAAAAGTCTTCATCCACAACTAAACCAGTAAAAAAAAACCTAAAAAAAAATCCAGTATGTTGTAAATTGCTCTTAGAACTCCAGAGATGGAGGCACAGCAACTGAAGAATCCCTCATCTCATCTTTGGCAATCAAGAAGAAGAGATATACTAATCATCTGAACAATGAAGGAAGTTCGTAAGCATTATTTGTCACATTTATTAGTCACCTTATCTGAAAAGATTCTAAGAGCTAGTATATCCACATCACCACGTCTATATTTTCCTACTTTTTCAAACTTTCTTGCTGAAAAAAAAATGCATGGGAAAGGATGGGAAAAAAATCACAGTGGACTAATTGTAAGTGGGTAAAATATACTGCAGAAATTGCACAAGGTGGTGGACTGGAGTTGCATGTCTGAATGCAGAGGTAGGTGCATCTGGAGTTCTGAGAATGAGCCATAAGTACTCTCACAATACAACAGCTATGAAGGAGGCTGGCTCATTTATTTAGAAGCCATTTTTATAGATCACCACAGTCCAACAAGGCTCCTGGTGGTTTACAAAATGGTGGCCATGGAAGTATCTGTTTACTTGAAAATAAACTGATAAGGTAAGGGATACCAAACTTATTTGCCATGTCTATCACTCTGTCGTCATCGGGGGTTTTTTTTCCTGGATAGGTGAGAAAACACTGAAATATAGCACTAGGTTGCAGCCCCCTACAATTTCTAATACTATCTCCATGGTGAATCGTTCTTGGGAGTAAAGAGAATGCTATGTTTGCAACAAGTCTATCAAACAATGTCATCTTGTGGAACCCAGAAAGTGCGCCTACTCTTTGGCACCTGCCCTCTGGAATGATATCCACCCTTCTGGAATTTACTCAAATCTGGTTGTTCTTTCAGGCATTGGGTTAAGGTAGTTGTATGGCCCTTTTTAGTTAGTTCAGTTTAACTTAAGATTGGGAGTTTGTTCTTCTGGTCAGCAATGTTCCTCTTCTCATATGCATTCTTCCCTCTTTTATTTATAAGCTACCCAGAGTTGTTGAGGAAGCCTTGAAATGTAAATGAATAATTAAGTCAACTTCTCATTTAATTGTAGGTAATGAAATGGTCCTTCTATAAAACTGGGGGGGGGGGGCAAGGGATCCAAAGAGTGCTAAGGGTTAGTAGTTACCAGTAGACATGAGCATAATGCTGTCTACTCTGGACTTAAGAGGTACAGAGCATCTTTGTTTAGCAGACGAAGTTTACTTCGTTTAGCCATCTGCAGTTACAACAACGATGAAAAAGTAACTTTGTGACCAATTCAGGTCTGTAAAGCAAAGGAAAGCCTAAGTAAGATCATAAGTACAGCTGCAATTTTACTTAACAACTGTTTCGCTTAATAACCAAGTTGCCAGTCCCAACTGTGGTCGCTAAATGAGGACTACTTATATTACATATAGTGTTCAAAAATCATGGAATCGGTATGACACTGAATTCATTGGATGAGCTCATGCAACTTAGTGCCAAGTGATGTAAAAATGGTTACTAGAAGGCACACATTAAAACCAAAACTACTCAGCAAGCATATTTTGATTATGTGCCATCAAGTCTTTGTTGACTTTTAGTGACCACATAGGTAAGACTTTCTCCATGAAAACAAGCATATTAAAGAAGGGGAAATCTATTCACAATAATTAGGGACATGGAAACCCTTCAAAAGTAATGACACATACAGTTGTTTGGATTACTGAAGTCTACATGAAACATATGAACCTTGGAAATATTCTATGTAAATGGGATAATTAAATTAACATGAAAATGAAAACTTGTTTTAAAGAGTATCGCAGAGTAAAGCAAACCTACTTTCACCACTGAGATCAACAGATAAAATAGCCCTTGGATACTGATAGGATGTGCTCTTCTCTGTTGTGGTGCTGCGTAGAGTCAGCGAGCTGCCAGAAGACCTAGTGAAGGGGGAGGAGCACCTGTCGAAGTATTCAAGAGAGCTGTCCTCAAAGTCGGAGTAATCTGCAAAGGGATCACAGGGCCCAGCTGAAAAGAAGTGTGTACAGAGCAAATATGCCTTTAAATGTCATAAACCAGAATTTTCAAATGCCTGAGATATTGCATCAGTTGTCTTTGAAGCAATTTATCAAGAAAAATACAGGGCAGAAAGCCATTAACTTCCCAGTAACTGGCCACACAAATCATGACAGGCTAAACCAAACCTGGCCCTAAATGGGCACAATAAACTATTATCAGCTACAGCTGTTACAGGCCTGCCTGCCTGCCTCCCACCTTTCCTTCCTTGTCTTTAATACTACACTGAAAAATAGTGACAAAATCTATTGGTCCACAGTCAGGGCCACCATCCATGGACTGGGAGAAAGCTGAGTCTCCTCTTCCATTCCCTTGGTGCACAACTGCAAAGGAAGTGTTAAAAAAAAAAAAAAGCTGGAAGCAAAAGATATAGGACTACAGATGCCTCATTTTGCCGACATATCTACCTCCTGTCTCTCTGTCCGGAAACTGTAAAAAGGAAGTTCACATTAGGCAAATCTCCATCTCCATCTAACACAGAGCCTTGGTTAAGTAAGAAAATGTCCTACAAACCATGGATAACAATTGTAGCTAGAGTTCTGCTGTAACCACCATTTAAACTGTGGCTCATGTGCTAAAGTTATGCTAGGCCCCACCAAATCATAGTTTAGCCTGTCTTGTGATTATATTCAGTGAAGTGGCAAACAATGGAAGTCCCTGGTTACAGCGAAGATGTACAAGAGCGCCTTTATCCACTCAAGTAAATCACACATTCTTTCACTCCCATGAGTGCCCAAAATAAGTCTCAGGCGTTTCCAATAATCATCAAATAGAAAATGGTTGGAGGACATAGCAGGGATGGACTGGAGCATCCACTGCTGTTCGGAGAAGAAATGTCAAAGAACAAACACGAGGCGCGCATTGGATATGTAAAACTAGTCGGCAGGTTGTATCTGAGGAGAGCCAACAAGCATATTCTGAAGCAACGTCTGGATGATTTCATGAGCACCTGTTTTGCATTTAAAATCTAATGCATCAACATATGAGCAACCACAGGCACATGTTTTGTTAATCTGTTTATATGCTGGGTGTACCATGCTGCTTTGATTTCTTCTTTTTCTTCTTCTTCTTCTTCTGTTTTGACTTCTGATCTTTTTCCTTCTTCTCTTTTTTTTCCTTCTCCTTCTTTTTACCTGCATTGCAAATGGTAAACATCCATTTAAATGAAGGATAGTTTCATCTAAAAGAACCCAACTTGCTTAAAATAATTGTCACCTAATATCAATATCTTGCCTGAAAAAAAAAAATGAAACTGACCAAGTAGATAAATATGTGTCAGGCAAATATTGTTAATATTAAGCAGTGGAGGCACTGGAAAGAAGGGGAATTTCAAAGAACAAATCTTAAGCTAAGAACTATGATTTACAAAAAGTATAAAAATACAGTAAAGTATTAACTATGAAAATGGCCAAGTGTACATATAACACTAAACCCCAATGTGGTTTGTTCATTTTTCTCTTAGCATCATATGAACATCTGCACAAAACTGGCACTTTCTAAGTGTGCTGGACTGAGTTAATTCAGTGCGAAAGAGATGTTATAATTTCAATGGCACTTTGGCATCAAAAATACAAAAGACTATGAACTAGTAATCACATTCATTTAGCGACTGATCCAATTCTGGAACTACAAAAAAATTTCAGTCCTTATATTTTCCCTTAAATAAGTATGATTCAACACCTCAAAAGATAACTCGAAAAAACAGAACTATCAAATCATGCCCCCAATAATTAAAAACA
Source organism: Liasis olivaceus (assembly GCA_030867105.1). Lineage (NCBI taxonomy): Eukaryota > Metazoa > Chordata > Lepidosauria > Squamata > Pythonidae > Liasis > Liasis olivaceus. Next base: position 9,153,071 of record CM061350.1, read on the forward strand.
GGGTACAGTCGTCAATAAGTGATGCAGATAAAAAAGGGGGAGGGGCTACCATGAATGTTCTTGATTTTTTTGTTCATACCAAGCAAAGATGAGCATCTCTCTTCCAGTTTTGATTTTCTCTCAATTTTCAGTGTTCCTGCAGAGTCAAAGATGATACAGATACACCTAAATTCCCGTTATATTATTTCCAAAAATAAAATTTAGTTTCCGTACACTGCTTTTTTTCTGGAAAGATTGGAGATGTTTACTTGCTAACTCATTATGAGTGGGTTTACAAATTAAGACATATTTTTATGGTTTGAGTTTAAGCAACACCCCAAATCATAAAATACAGCGTCCAAACCATGATGTGTGGAATCATACAGCATGTTAAGCCCAAACCAACCTTTATTAGTGCAATATGTGAACCCGATCTATATGTTTTGCATTAGTCACTATTTATACATCTTGGATCTCAAAGACTGGAGATGTGGTATATTAACACTAGGAAAAACTACGTAAAATCAAGAAACTTAAAAGTCTAAGGATTGTTACTTCCATGTAGAACTGAATACACTTCCATGTAGAACTGAATACAGCAACAGGATAAAGGCTAGCTGCAATATCCATAGTTGTCCAAACTCAATTGTAATTACAAATTAAAATAACTATCTTTTTCTTACATAACAAACATGGATTTGGCACCAACTATCTCCTCAAACTGTTTGTTTCCTGGGGATGCACTGGACTTATACAGAAGTTTGAAACACACGTACACACAGAGATTTCTATATTTTCTAGGTATGCATAAAAATATCCCGAAATATATTACCCAAAGTGACTTACAGTTCCCTGTAAATACAAATACACATTTAATAAAGTTGAAAAGGGTTGACAGACATTTTACCTGATACCACCGAAGCTATTCTGCCATCAGTTCCTGCTTTAGAAAGATGGCATCTAATAATCTGGTTCTCTTCCTTCTCTTGATTGGGCTGTTTGTTATAGAGGGCAACCTCCCCGATTAATGGTGCTGAAACATCCGAGTTACTGCTTAAGTCAAGAGGGAGACACAGTCCTTGCTTCTCAAGGGATACATGAGCAACATTGGGAACTATACAAAAGAAAGAATGTAGTATTAACAGAAAAGAATCGTGTTTCTTGGAGCTGTTAAGTTACACACCTAGCGTGGCATAGGCCTTGTTTACTAGCCAGAAGCTCTTGTTAGATAGGCAATGTCTTGTGAAGGTCTTATCTTAAGTACTTGATTTCTCCCTGGTTCTGTATTAACAGTGAAATACATTACCCTCCAGTAATGCGCGCGGGTTCATTTGGGGCATTGATGGAGAACACTTTACCATCAATGACTGGAGAGAGAGAAGGAACTTTTTCTAGAGAATCATGAGGCAACGAATCAGTCGCTAAGTGCTGTAATCTTCGTCTCCGGTGGCTATTTTTGAAGGGTCTACGGACATTCACTGGTTGTGATCGACCTAAAAAGAGACCTTGCAATGTTCATGAAGCAGACACAGCTATATGTCTCACTCTAACATTTTTAAGGGTATCATCAGGCAGTTGTCTCAAGTTGTTTTCATCTACCACAATGCATGTGTTTAAATACAAAAAGGGTGGTGGGAAGGAGAAAACTGACTAGCAAGGTTTCTGAAAGTAATAATCAAGGGTATAGCTAGCAATCACTAAAAATTATTTGTTAAAATAATCACAGGAAAAGAAGATTCTTTGAAAAGAAGCAGGTTTGACACAAAAGGCCACAAGCAGTATTAATAAACCTAATCTAGTTGGCTTATGTAATGTAAGTGGGTACCTTTTTAACTCTTTAATAAAACTGCAGAAAGTTGTAAGGCAATGCATACCCTATTTACCAGCATACCAATTCAAGGACAGAATGATACACATCCAGATCCAAAATTGTTTTAATACTTAAAAAAAAAAATACTATGTATGCTGAATACTTTCCTTGGAACCATAGGGCCTCTGGAACATTGTGTAGATGGCTTTCATCATTCACTTTGCTGACAGACTGTAGACAGTCTAATCTGTTAGCTGTCAATAAGTATATTACTGTTATTTTACTTAAATCTATATTATAGATATTAGATGGTTTAAAGATCGTTTTTCAATTCCTCCTCTGTTGCATTCAGTATTTATGTTGATAAATTGCCTGCAAACTGCTTCAGTCTTAGAATGAAGTGGAACATGCCTATTCAATAATGCTGGTATGACATATTAGAGACATAAAATACGGGATGTTGGAAACAGAGCAATTTAGCTATATTTAATAAATTAAGACATTAGCCATAACCTGATGTGAGATAAATGCATGACTACCTTTAGCTTTTAAGCAAGCTGGCATCTTTTGCAAAGCATAGATCACTTTAATCTATCAGCAAAAACCAATTATTGTACTGCTGGCTCTGAGCAGTCAACTGTTGCAACATTGGATACCTACTAAAATTTTTGATGTGATCTTGTAATCATGTATTTGTGGGTAAGTAATATAGTAATATTTAATTTATCTACACAATTATTCATAAGTTATTTCCCCAAAGAGACAACGAATCTGATGTCCTTTTTCAGTACACTTCTAGAATTTGTCTATGGGGAGAAAGAAGTTATGATCATGGTTAATGAAGGTGCATCCATGCAAAATTAAACAATACAAGATCACATTACTTTTAATGGAAGAGGTGCTTAACCCTTCCGCTAAATATAATAGGACTTTTAGGTTTTGGACAGACTGAAACCAACATAGTTAATTTCCATGCATATGCAATCAAGAAAATCACTTCAGAGGCACATCTTACAATCCCTAATTATTGAGGCTAAGAGACTGAATTATTTAAAGGGGCATGCAGAATATCCCATTTTGAGCTGTTTCCAGCTTAAAGCATTTGCAAGGCACTCCAAACAAAAGGGTCCCCCCCCCCCAACAAAAGATGGTCCATAAAGTTTCACACTGGAAACTATTTAAAAGTTATCTTGGCTTCAAAACAAATAAACAAAAAAAAAAAAATGAAGAAAGGGAGAAAACAGTGAAAACCATCCAAAGCAAAGCAACAGTTTTAATTAAATGGATTTTCTTTAAATTGCTCTCTTTCCTGGTTTAACATAAACCCAGATCATCCTCAATAAACGTTACTTGCAGACATTATGTGCTACTGCATGTACTATGGATGTAATGTTCAACGAGGAGTGTTTTCTCATCATATATTTTGGTGCTAATTTTTGTCTAGGTTAGCCAGTTGTTATTCCCTGCCCTGTTAAATGAAAATATTAATCCCTCTCCAAATCAATTGGATTTGTACATACTTCTGTTTGGATCATACCCTGAGTTCTCTTTCAATGCCAAAGATCTACTCATGCCAATTATAGATAGAAGACAGCTCAAGGAAACAGCTCTTCTGATTCTTCATTTTACCATTTTTCAGGAGCAAAGAAAAAGGTTTAGGCTGGTATTTTACGAAAACACAGCACCTCCCCTCCCAACATTCTGTAATCTATGGATGAGAAAGGATTAAGCCTTTGGATGGGGAAATGCGGGCTGAAGTTGGACACAAGGAAGGGAACAAAAAAATTATCCTCTTCTATTTTTGTTGTTGTAGTTGTTGAACATGCTTAGACATCTTCTAAAATGGTAGACATTTCCATTAATATATTCCTGGGTCTCATCTCAGAAAACAATTTTGGATCTTTATCTTAAAAGCGGAATACTGCTTCCTGTTAACCAGAAATGGAGGAAACAGAGTTGGCTTGTCATGCAAGAAGAATCTTTAAGTTACTTGATGAGCTACAAAACATGGGAAAAGCTCTTCTTCTCATTCTTTGAAGAAGTTGGCTCTTTGAGAGCGGATCAGCAATAGCTTTGCTGTTCCATGCAGTATGAGGAGTTGTGCCATCACAGAAAAGAATTCTGCACTGTAATTTCATACTGTGTGCTTAGCAGGAACAAGAACAAAAACAAAAACCAGTCTTGAGCCAGTTACCTGGTACAAGTTGGGGAAAAAAAAGGGGAGGGGGGGGAAAGAAGAGAGAGAAAGAGGTTCCAGGCAACAGGACAAGGAAATCTTTGCAAATTGGAAGAACAGTTGGTTGGTTTAAATTTTCTTCTTTTCCACAGATGTACAAGAAATCTCTATTTTCTAGTATTTTTTTTCTGGGCCAGTAACTATGGTGAGTTTAATTACAATATTGTTAGACTCCATGTCATACCTTCCTTGAAGCTCAGGTTTTTTTTCAAAGATCTACTCATGATAAACAAGCCACATTCAAACAAAACATCCACCACCCACCAATGATGACTTCTCAATTATGGTATGTTTTAAAATGTCTGTGCTCACTAGTTTTATTTATCACAGAAGAAGGAAGCTGGGAGACCAGGGTCAAATCCTCCACTTGTATTAACTCTGGGGAAATTGGTGTTTTAAGGGGCTTTAAACACCCTGCAGAATCTCCAGATTCTTGTTTGCATTTCTTGCTGCGAGCCTTTCCTGAAGACAAGTTGGAGGGCAACAGTGCCGATTTCTGAATGTTGGCAGAACAGCTAATATCAGCTTCATTTTTTTTCTGACTTTGAGGCTTAGGTGATATCTCCTGAATAAATAATAAGAAATTGATACTTTTATTGCATTTTCTTCATTGCAGCTCTTGCATTCTACTTTGATTTTTAAAAGCAACTTTAGTATTTAAATAGAACATTTTCAGAAGGAAAAAAACTAAATTAAGCACATTAATATTTAAAAAGGGACTCGGCCAAAGACCGTCATCCCAATCCAGTGATCTTCTCCAAGCTGGAGAGGTGTGACATGTCTTTGTAGCTTCCTTCTGTGAACAACTTCCCCCTTCATTTCACAGAGAAATAATGTTCCACACAAGCATTCTTGTACAAGAGCAGGTGGAAAAGAAAGGGGATTTCTTCCATGTCTGAAGAAAACCCCTCCATCTGCGGTTTATACTTGATGTTGATCTCTGGATCAGGATGCGAGGTCTTACACATCTCTTCAGTTCTCATTGACTGAGCACCATAATTCTTCCAAACATACTAATCTCTGTTTGACTTGACAAACTTTGCCATATTTCTGTATCAGGAATATTTCTTAAAGTAACAATTAAGAATTTGCAACTGTAAGCTCCTGGGGTGTTATAAAACCACCTAGTGATGCAAATATTCTGATTTCCTGGTTACCAGATTCCAAATCTTAATATTAAATGAGTGATTATTAAAATCCACAATTTCCCACAAATGCAGTTCAGTCTGAATACAAGACATGAAGAGGCTGGCAGTGTCCCTTTAGTTTTTTAAATAATTGACTATATACTGTTTATTTTAGCACATAATCTGGATATCACCTCCCTGTGCATTAGATATCATAAGGACCACAAAAATTAAGTTGTCATCTAAGAGCAATAACAAAAGAAGTGTCATCTAATCAAGTCAGAAAAGCAAAGCATACTATATTTTCAAAATGTAATGCCTCTACATCAGTTTCAAGATAACCCGAATTTACAAATACCAGCATTTTACATACATATCTAGAGAGCTACTCCCTCACACAGTTCAAAACACTGTTTCATCTAGCAGAGATAAGTACTGTGCTAGTAAGCACTTCATTAAACCATTGGGGAAATTCAGAAGCATTACCTTTTCGTTAAAAACAAACAAGCAAATGTTCATAAGAAGAACCAAATTTATGACCAGAAAGTGTTCTCCAGTTTGGAAACTGTGCATGCAAGAGATGTATGCTGGGCACAAGTGACTAGGTAAATAATGTGAAGAGGCCCTAGCATGTGCATGGACTATGCAAAGAAACTGCCCCAACCACAATAGGATTAGTGTCGTGTTTGTCAAGACAGAATATGCATCTGGTTCAATATCCTTGCTACACTCAATGTAATGGAAGTAAGATGTAAAGACTGGTGGAGCAAACATTCCATTCAGCTGTTACCCATCCTATCTCTGACCCAGTTATGCATGTACACTGAGCATAATTTCTTCATGTAAAACATCTGGAAGATTGTAGAACATAGCTAACTTGTTAAGAAAATTGCCAGAAATTAATTAGAGCCATAGCTTGTAAATAAATGATTTTATTGTTTATCTTCACGTGTGAAAGACATCACTACAGAAACCATTACTTTCAAAGTTACAAAATTATTTAAAACAAGGTTTTAAAAACTTGTTCTAATAAGGTGCTTAACCTCTTTAACAAGGACAAAATTAAACATTAGAAAGAACCTTAATGAAAATTATGTATTTAATCTAAGCAGATATTGTTCAAAAGTAAATACAAGGCCCAATCCTGATAACACAATTAAATAACTATTGTACCTGCATCATGTAACCTGAGGGTTTAGGTTTAAAATATTATAAACCAGAAGGTGGGAAGGGAAATCAACAACCAGAGGAGACAGTGGGTCTGAATTTCTTTTGCATTACATCTTTTTAACCATAAATGTTTCAGCTGCAGGCAGCTTGGCATTATGAAGCCACTGATTCCTAAAAAAATTATTCGTGCCTCAGAAAACAGATTCCAAATTTGCAGCCAGTTTTGGGCTTTCCCAGAATAAACCATGATTCGGGATACACACACACACTGGTATTAACCAAATGTTTTTTTTTTAATAACCATCATTTGAAAACCCACTTATATTATGGTTACAACTTCAGGTTTAAAAGTAGAACCAGGGTTTTGTCTGTGTACGTATAACTTAAAAGACCTATAACAGATGCCTGGGTGGGGTCAATGCATAGCTGGCTAAAAGCCAATATTATGTTTTTCTGACTTCTCAGTACTCAACTATTATTTCTTTCATTCCGGCAAGGAATTTCTTTTCACTTCTTTTTTTTTTTAAGGCATATTCAAATTCCAATTTTTCTGTATCAATTTTCTGTATTAAGAAAACATATAACCAAAGGGTTTGCAAATTCATATTTTATAGGCTATTAATTTCTAACACTGATAACAGCCTATAAGTAAGTTAAATTCTAATAAGACCAGCCACATTTAATTTTAACTAGTTTTGTTTTATACTGTGTGGCTCACAGAATAAGGTCTGCAAAATTAGCATTTCAACATTGGTGTGAGTTCCTCCAGGCTTTTGAGCCAAGCAGTTAGGCCAGCTCTGTTGTTATTGGTGATGTAGTTTGGTTTAGGGGTTATTGTTTAATTGGATGAATTTAATTGAATGAATTTGTATTTTTGTGGTGGTTTTAATTGTTGTATGCCAACCAAAGTCACTGCTGTGAGATGGACTATATAATTGTTTAAATAAATAAATAAATAAATAAATAAATTTGTGTTGTGTGGTTCATGGAACAGCCATCAAGTTTTTAATTTAATGCATTCAGTTATTTTGGATGCATGATTGAAGGAGCACACTGTAGAATGAAATGACACCCAATTCCTTAAAGTGGCAGCATAACAATCCACATTCATTATGACTCCAATAAAGTGTTTTTCTTTTAATAATGTTGGCAGGCATATCTGGTGAGAAATATTCTATCCACTCTACCTAATTTATTACATACTCTGGTCTGAATTGTAGGAATTAGCAGAATCAAAATCTATTATTTGGTTAATGAATGTGGCTAAGGTGGGAAAAGTGTCAACAAGGGTTTCATATTCTGAATGCTTTACAGCATCTTAATTTCATTAGTCCTTCAATTTTCTCTTTGTAGTCTGTTTACCCTTAATGTGCAAAAAAAAAAAAAAAAAATTAAAACATACTTGACAACTCTTATTTTATAACTCTTCTCCAATCCTCATGGATTAATCCCTCCATCACTTATCCTGATGCCTTTTGCATCATCCGTTTTCTGGCTTTTGCCAGGATCAGCCATTGCTGCAGGAGTGTGAAAAGGCACTATGGCATCAGGACACAGGTGATGTGGGAGCAAAATAGTCCCCAGCTGATAATTTTAATTTTTACTTTTTGAGTAAAATGTATAGAAAAAGATGATAGGGACAGAGAAGGGAAAGGGTGAGTATGTTAAAAAAATAAAAATAAGAAGGGCTTGCATTTCATTGGCTGAGGCTAAAAATGGGTCTTTTGCCTGAGCAGGCAGAAGCCTAAAGGATGGAAAGGGCAATCCAATAGGAAGCTGTCATTTTGGGGGGGGGGGGGGGGGATCCTCTATCCTTTGAAATATGCAGAACTATCCTACGAAATGACACAGAATATCAATACACAAACAATCCTCGTGTAAAAAATATGATGGCAAAACTCTGATTTCAGAGTGATCAAATATGGCTATTAAGGAAACAGTTACAACTGAATTCTAGTTTAGAGATCAGGAATGAATTGTAGAATTATGTTCATGCTCCTCCCACAGAAATTGCCCAAGCAATTTAGCTTGCCAACTCAAGCTAAAATGAAAACATTCTGCTCAAAATAAAGAAAATCCAGTTTCATTTTGATCCAAAGGATTGCTCAATGTATCGAAAGCAGTTGCATGAATATAATAGATATTCCTCATAATCTCATGGTCTAATTTCTAAATCCAAATTAAGTTACCTGATCTGAGTAACACGGGGATAAAGCTTACGCATTCCATAAAAAGTGTGTTCTCCAAACCAGCACTGGAACAGTTGGGGGAAGAGCAAAAATAACTGCAAAGTGGCTTGTATAGGTATTTTTGATCCAATTATGTAGCCCAGAGTGAATTTAAAGGGTTCAAAAGGGTTCAAAGCCCTTTTCAAAAAGAGTTCATTTAGGCAGAAAAAGCAGCAAGGTAGAAATATTCTTAAAGGAGGGGAAATTTTATAAATTCTACCTACTCATAACAACAAAAAGCCACGCTAAATATCATGTTAAGGTTCTGAACTCAGTAAAAAACGTGTACGAGTTTAGATCTCTCCTCAAGTAACTTTCAGGCCAAATTTGCTAACATACTAGGGCAGAGTCACATGGTAGCTTAGAGTCTGGATCCTAGTGTAACATTACACTGTGCCTGCTTCTAGCCATTACCACTGCAGGCATCTGCAGTCCACAAAGCAAAAATTAGCAACACAACACAAATTCTTTTTTGAGCTTTTACTTCCTGTTTAAAGGACAAACATGCCTACCCACAAACCCCCTAGGAAGTCACTTTCTCCATCATGGACTGAATCCATCAATGAATTTGGCTGTCAAGTCACAATTCACACTGTCCAATTGAATGAGTTGCATTTGCCTATGTGCACACGTGTGTTATCAGAAGAACATCCCTTGAGAAAATGCTAGATTCAATTTATCTGGATTGAAAGTCAACTGATTTTGTTCTTAAAGATCAAATGTTGAACTGAGTGGCCTACACTAGCTGCCCTGACTATTAAAAGGTCACTAGCCAAACTATAACAAGTTGGAAAAAGCTGTTCCAAAGCAGACGCAGTAGTCTAACTTACTGTTAACTAGAAATTTAGGGATTTAGCTAGGTGGGCTTACAGGCATCTAGGATTTTGTACTATTTTTCAACTGTTACTTATTAGATCATACAAAATAAGACACCCCAATAGGTGTATCAGATACTCTAGGAATATTCTAGGAACCTAATAAAGGGGACAGGAACAGCTAGTCCTTACTGGTTGGGCACAGAGCCTTAAACTCATAGTCAGCACATTTTCAAATGTGGGCTCACTTCTGGGAATCACTCCAATGTATTGAGAGTAGCAAAAACAGTATCCTCTTGGTACGTTTAGCTCATTCTAGTCCTGTTCTTAGAAGGCATAGTTATGCACAAAATGTGAGGCAGGAGAAAATCCAGCTGAACAAGTTAAAGAGAACACAGGCATCTCTACTTTAGACGTGAACTAAAACCAAACCCCTAAGAGGCTTTTAATGTCTCCTTTTTAAAATTTATTCAAAAATATAGATCCTAGCCAGAGAAGGAGGTGAAGTAGTAGTAGCAGTATGGCTCATTGAACAGTTTCATAAACACTTACAAATTCACAACCACCGATTCTTACAACAGAAAGGAAACTTCTTAAAAGAAGTTCTGGCAGATGTCAAAAACCCTGGTGAAAGCACAAATTGAATTTGTGTCAAGGGTCTTTTAAGTCACTTGTTGGCACAATTTCAGCTATATTGTAACAGTACTTGGGGAGAGACATCCAGTTTTTTGATTCTCGGAATGTTTTGCTAATGGAAATAAAAATAAAGGTAGCCATGAATTAAGACATCCAACTGTCTGATCCTAAGTGCAAACTGCAGAAGTCTAGTCCAGACTGAATCTTGAACTGGCTTCCAAGTTATGCATCCTTAGGAGCACAGATTTACTTTCATTTATGCAGAGGTATATACATACAAATAATTCTTTAGTTCCCTCTCAAATTCTGCCTAGCAAGACAACATTAACATCACAGATCTGGTATTTCCCACAGTACATTCCAGTATGGCCCTTGGAAAAGAATCAACTCTACAATTTCATACCTGCTCCAAGACTGGAGCTGCTTGTTCGCTGTCTTCTTTTTTTTCAGCACCATCAGCACTGACAGCTTTGGATGCCAACAATCCTATTCAAGAAAAATAGCATAAAAATAGGATTCTCTTGAAATAACCATCCCTGCATTACGTCAAGTATGATCTTACAAGTAAATCTAAGCACTTAAAGGAAATGCAGAGGCAGCCCCTCTTTGTGAGATAGCAGAATTCAATTCAAGAGTGTTTTAGGTTTTACAAAACATTACTCTCAGGAATATGTGTTAGACTGAGGTTTCCAGAGAACTTATGGCTCTATACTTGTGCTTTCTGAACTGCAATCCAACCTCCTTCACCACTGCTCAAGTTAGCTGGGAGATATGGTTTAAGAACACAGAGAGCAACAATTCCAGCTCTCTTCTAAAATGTTTGCCAATTAGGATAGGGTTCTACAGTATTGTAGTTTAGTCTCAACAAGTTAAAAATTATTGGCTATACACACGCCCCTTAAAAGTGTGCGAATTCAACACTTTACTCAGCTGCTTTTCTTTATTAATACATTCAACTGTAACAGCTCCACCGATCACACATAAAAACTATAGTCTATGCCAGTGTTTCTCAACCTTAGCAATTTTAATATGTCTGGACTTCCAACTCCCAGATTTCCCCAGCCAACCAGACATCTTAAAGTTGCCAAGGTTGAGAAACACTGGTCTATGCTCTATAATTTAGCACTTTTAATAATGAAAAATTGTATCTTTGCTTTATTGCTCATAATATTAAGGTACTGTTTAGCTGCTACTATTGCTACTATTTGATACTATTAAAATATTGTTGAAAACTTATTTTAGGATTGTTATACTTTGCCAAAGATTTGAAATTATGTTCAGAGTTTGCCTTGTTCTTCACATTTCATTCAAGAACTCGGAGGGAGGTATCAAGGCTTTAATATGCTCCATTTCCAAAATATCTCCTAAAGACTACATAAAACTAAAACAACAAAGATTTCTGATATGCAAGATTAAAAATCAAAGTTCTATAAACAATACAATGCGCCCCAAACAACTCCATATTCCAAACCACTCCTCCTGCTCCATCATCATCACCTGGCAGAATGAGCATGCTCCGGGTACCCTTGGTGAGAAAGTACCACCTGGTGGGTCCCAGGAAGTGTGCCTCCCGTCATGGTGCCTGCCCTATGGAACAGTCTCCTTGCTGAGATATGGATGGCCCCAACTCTACTGGCCTTTTGTAAGGCTTTGAAGACCTGGCTTTTCCCCCAGGCACTGAGGACTCTGGTATGGATATACATGGTTGGTGATCATGTGATTTTTACTGAGCCTCAATTGCAGTTTTATTTGGTTTTTCTTGGTTTAATGGAATGCCCTGTTTTTGCTTTGTTTGCTGCCCAGAGTTTCTAGGACAGTTGGGCAACTAAGTAAGTTGGAATAACAACATCCTTCCTTTATTTTATACAACTCAAGGCAGCTTACACAACACTCCCAGCTTCTATTTTCCCTACAACAACCTTCTGAGGTGGATTGGGCTGAGAGTGACTGGCCCCAAATCACTCAGCCGGCTTTCATGCCTAAGGGAGGATTGGAACCCACAGTCTCCTGGGTTCTAATCCAGCACCCTATCCTTCCATCTGCATATCCCATAAAAAATTCTTCTTTTTCCTCTAGTCTATAACAGATGAGTACATCATGGCTTTCAGAATTTGCTCATGCTGACAGATTTTATTTAAGAGGAAACAGAAAAACAAACACGGCAGGTCCGACTACTCCCTCCTGTATTATCCAAGTCACAAAAAAAGAAAGCTATGTGGGTAATTGGAAGCTGGGACTGCATTGTGAGGGCTCACATTCTCCATGCGAGTGGAGAAGTTAAAATAAAGCTAACCCAGTTGGTTGTGGCAGAGTGAGAAAAATCAAAGATGTTAATGTTTGGTGCAGGTAGCAGGCATTTGCTAGGGGAAAAAAGAAAGTTAAAAATCTGGCTGTTAAGGATCTGGTTGCAAAAGTTTGTAACTGGAAGTAGTCAGAATCAGGGAGAAATCAGAATCTTTGTCAAATGCAATTAAGTGAAAATAAGTCACAATTTAAAAAATAATGCACTGAACTTTGAAGAAGACCGCTCAGTGTGTCGTGCCAAAATGGCAAGCTGTGAGCAAGCCTTTCTTCAAGAGATCAGGAGATTTACATTTATTCTAGTATTTGTGCAATACTGCCTCTGTATAGTTGTTGGTTTTCTAATGCAAGTAGTTAAATTGTTTGCATCTCTTCTTAACTAGGGGTTGGTATTTTATTTCTTGGGGGCCCAGGAGAGAGAAGGGAATCAAAACCAGTCCCCCAACCCCACCCCATGCCAGCAGGCTTGTAAAGTAGCTGGAGGTATCCTGCTTGGAAGCTGCATGGGATCCAGCTTCTTGAATTCAGAACAGTGGCTGTGTTAAAATAGCCGCCAGGTCCTATTCAGGCTTCAAGAGGCATGGGCCTCCTTTCCCCTTTTACTAAGCAAATTTTCTAAAGTTACCTCTATCCCACTTTGCTAATGCTCATAAAAATATATAGACTTTTCTTGCCAAGTACGAATCAGGCAAGCAATTTGAAAAACGAGACTAATGTGAATTTCCCCCCAGAATTCTTGGCATTATTTATGCAAATTGTCCCCGTGAATGTGAATAAAGCAACCAAGCACAGTATTTGATGGTAAATATATGAAGATGAAGAGCAAGCAATCACAAAACAGCTACCGTACCTGATCTTAAATGACAGCTTACCAGTGATCTTGTTAAGACGAGCCCTCTTTGCTTGAAATGAGTTGGCAAGATTGTTTTTCCTCTTGTGTGCTAATGCATCCTCTGCCTGTACAAAGGCAATCTTTGGGACATCCACTAGAGGGAATCCTACATCAAGAACAGAAAAAATCACGTTCAAGCTCCCCATTTTAAAAGCCCGTCTAAGTAAACATCTGTGATACAGCTGAACAAGGAGTGACTCCATATACTATTATGACACAACATTAGAAATCACATTCAAATCTCTGGAGACAATTTTATTTTTATTAGGTTGTGCAAAAGGCACTGTTCTAGGAACAGGAAATTCTGGAGAACTCTGGAATGTTCTGTTATTCTCCCCAGGGCATGCTGGTTCAGCTTTTTCAGGAACTAGCTGCGATTTCTGGACAGTCTTCAAGGAGTGCCTGAAGACTGAAGAGCACAAAGAGTGCATTACAATAATCCAACTTTCCGGTGTATAGCAAAGCCAGCTCTCTAAATATGGAAGCATCTGGTTTAGCAGCCAAAGCTGATAGAAGATCCCATTTGATCCAGATGTTTTGTGACTGTTCAATGTCAACAGGGGGACCCACAGGATCTCCAGGCTGCCGACTTACCCTTAAGCAGGAGTACAACCCTATACAAAAATTTCACATCTCCCAAATCAAGGACATGCCCTATCTCACAGGTATATTCTAAAACAATGTGCATGAAGTCAGTGGAAGACATGAAATCCTGAACTGCACCTATTAGAATGACCTCAGAAAGAACTACACATTCTCCAGGAGTAAAACGCTGGGGTCTCCCAAAACTATTAAGGTATCCACCACAGGTATGTTTTTCCTTAAAGGAGAATAACGCATTTCAGGTGTGGAAGGGTGGAGCCGGGACTCTCTCATTGGAGAACTGTTGTATATTAGTATGCAGTATTCCCAAGTAATGTTGTTGGGGGAATGTGTGGAGAGGAAATACTGCTGTACTGGACTGAAATGTAAGTTACTGACCTTGGACTGTTTATTGACCATTGCCTATGTTGTTTATGTTTTTGCTCATTGTAAATACAAGTCTATTGGACTGTATGCTGTGTTTGGCTTGTTATTTACTACTGTGCGTATCGCTTCATTGTGCTGCTGTATCTCCATGCCTATCCCCTGATAAAAACAAACCTCCAAGAACACTCGTATCAGTCAGTCAGGGACTCTGCAAGGCCCTTGTATTAACAGGATCCCTTTCTTCACCTGACTCTTCTGAAAGAGGTACATGGCTTAATAAGGGGCTTGGGCAGGGAGATGGTCTCTTAGGCTACACTACACAACACACACTCTATGATCCACAAGTATGCAGCACAGCCACCTGGCAGTAGATGACTCCAAAGAAGATTCCCCATTGCCTCTGTCATGTCTCTTATACACCCCTTAATCTAGTGTAAGTTAAAAGATAAGTCTCCCTCCTGTAGAGGAGTACAGAGTTGGCCTTGAAGAAAATATGCAGCAATGATTAGTAAAACATGAACTTAACCTGGGAAATCATGCAAGTGTAAGAAAGAAACTCAAGATTGCCCTGCCTTGACTCTCTTTACTGTAAGAGCTGAAGGGAAGGAGAAACACCATCAGGCTTTCAAGATTCTGTTATTATTACCTAGATCAATTAGAGTTCTAGGATTTCTTGTGGAGTCTGTTTTCTGACCTGCTTTACCTTGAGGGAGTGACACTCCTTGCCCATATCCCCTTTAGCTCCTACTATTTTCCCATGATCTGCACTGCCTTAACCCGCATTTGGCAGACTGTGGGTTTCCCCCCATCCCCTCACAAAGTCACATGAGACTAAAAGAATGGTCAAGTAGACAGCAGGTTAAAAAAAGCAGAAGCTTAGAAAAAAGTAACACCTCCTTCATATGAATTAACAATGATTTTAAGATGTGACGCCCATTTTTTGGAAGTCCTTATTGTCAGAAGTTAGGTGGCTGGTAGTTGGAAGAAAGGCTTTTTCTCTGGAGACCTTGCATACAGAAACACCCACACATACCTAACCAGTTGTCCTCATATCATCACTCTTAGCTTCTAGACCCTGGATTAGAAAAATCTGGTTCTTCTGGATGAGTAAAATATGTGATTTATGTAATGATATGTGGGAAAGACCTTGAGAGATGGGGCGAAGGGATACTGCCTAGGGATGGTCAGGTAAGAGACAGCATAGCCTGCAGCTAGAAAGTGGGTGGGGCAAGAGGTTCAAAAAAGACCCTCCCTAGTCTCTCGGGCTGTAAAGGAGATGGCAGGAGAATTGTACTTTCAGACTTTATTTATACATCATATTTATATGTCTTGCAAGATTCTAT
Organism: Liasis olivaceus; assembly: GCA_030867105.1. Lineage (NCBI taxonomy): Eukaryota > Metazoa > Chordata > Lepidosauria > Squamata > Pythonidae > Liasis > Liasis olivaceus. Next base: position 9,168,577 of record CM061350.1, read on the forward strand.
TAATGTAGCTTTACACTGAATAAAGCTTATCTGGTCATGTTTCTTATCTGGTCTACCTGGGAAGGGTGACATTTATTATTTTTATATAGCTGTTTTTATGTTAATGCAATCACTTTTTATTGCACTGCTATCAATTTTTGACAGATTTTACATATTTTATTATTCTGAATGAAGTAACAAATAAAGGTAGGATGCTTAGAAACTTACAAAGGAAAGTCATGGCATTACACAAAAGCCTTAGAATAATTAAAAGAGGATTAACAGCAGGAGCAACAACAGTGCAATTTATCCCAAACAAGCAGATACTGGCACAAATGCAGCAATATTTCCTTTGTTATCTTTGGCACAGTAGCCTTAATTAATGCTCCTCCCCCTGCTTTGTCATAGGACAAAAATATGAATACAACCCAGCTCACCCAAATTCCTAAATTCATGCCTTCTCATGTTTTAAAGGGAGGTTAGTAATATTTCACAAAGACAGAAACCAAATCTCCTTATCACATCATGCCTGGAACTTCATGCTGATTCACCCAGGCATTTCTCAAAAGTCCTGTTAACAAGCACTGAACGCAAAGTGGTATCAGGCAACACAGATGCTTTTGAACTTGCAGCTGCTGTTTCCACAAATATAAACAACTACCATTGCAAGATCACAGACCAATGTTAACACATTTTTTTTTTAAGGAAAACCATGTATATGATAATATAGTTATACCAAATGTCTCACTGGATGTGGGCTGCTCTTCTTTCTTCTGGACTTTCTGGACAATTGCTGAGGTTGACGTCTCTTCCTTCTTTGAAGGTACTTTAAACCACCTTCTCTCCTCTTTGTCTTTATTACTGTTCGCACTTGTCCGTGGCTTAACTCCTGCTTTGTTTTTCGCAGCTGCTACTGCTGCAGCTTTGACCAAAGCTATCCAATCCTTTGAAGAATAAAGGGGGAAAAAGCAAAAGAGAACAACGACATTGAATTAAAATCCAGGTATGAAGAAAATAATTAAAAATAAGGGTATCAGAAAGGGGAAAATTTTCATACTGAAGAATGTGTATTTTGAATTTCTATGGCTTCTTGAAAATCGGTACTTAAAGGTATATGACACAAATGAAAAAGAAAGAAACAAGGATTTTGTTTATAGGCTGGTTTATCCAGCTTCCATTCTAGGAACTGAATGTTATGAAAAACTCTAGAATGTTCCGTGTCTCCTCTGGGCCATGCAAATCATCGTGTTCTAGACTAAACGCCTCTTGCCGAACTTTTTAGGTTCAGCAAACTGACTTCTAGAAAACCACCATACTGCCCCAGAGTCAGTGTAATCCAGAGAGGAAACTGAACATTCTGGAGTTTTCTGAAACTTTCCGTTTCTGTATAGCAGCTTTGCATATCCCCAGTTCTTCATCTTAGCAGTTTAAACTAAGATTTGGCAGTGAGAACTTTAGCAATAGCATCCAGCGACTAGAAGGTACTGTATAAAACTGTCCAGGAGACATCCACACCAGATCTGACTATCTGTGCATCAATCTCAATGGATCGATTTAGAGTTAGGTGGCATCTAAGTTGAATAAACAAATAAAATTACCCATTTAACCAACTTTCAGTGTCCTAGGCAGAAATATTTTTCATTCTTTGAAACCCATTGAAATGGAAATTGTGTCAACTCTTTGGTTTCAAGTATTAACAAACATTTCGCTAGCCAAGATTAAGCAAGGAAAAATCATCCCACTAAGGCCTCCATATGATCCATACAAAACTAGTACATCCATTCCTAATTTAGCCCAGATTCTCTGGATATCTTTTAAAGGAAACCGTCCAGAACAAGTAGCGAACTACCTGCCATTATCTTGTAAACTTTTATACCCAAAGAGGACTTTACATTTTCTTAACTGCTCTGCAACAGCCAGAGATCTGAAGGCATCTACTGCATCTAAAGATCAAGTCAGAGTCAGCCTGATATGCATTAGGCTAGGTAGTGCTTCAGATTTGTTGCTCCTGCAGCGTTCCAACCAATATATACTTTAAGGTTATGGAGAGAAATATGTTTGTGCACCTGTGCATTCTAATGCACCTTTTGGATGTTAACTTTGAAGTGCTGCACAGCACTTGCGTAGATGTACATACAACATACAGCTGTCACTCTGACACATATTGGCACATTCTAGAACAAGTCACAAAGTAAACAATACTTAAGGACCGTGAAGAGGAGGCAGAGATCATCGTTGTGGATTTGTGAAATACACATTTGTTCAGATTTTCTCAGAGTTCATTTTTTGCAAAGCATTTGAAAAAGGATTCTGTTAACTCTGATCAACAGTTATTCTTCAAATTCAAGTCAGCCATCAAGCAGGATGCCACAGGATTGTCCTGAGCCCAGTTCTCTTCAACAATTCATTAGAATGGGATGAAACAGTAGATGAAGGAAAATACTACACTAGCAGATGACACAAAATTGAGGGGACAGCTAAGAAGACTATAGTAGATTTTAAAATGATCTTGATAGGCTAGAAAAAGGTTGAAAAGTAATGAACTGTTATAAAGGATAAAGTGAAGAACTCTACATTTTAAAAAAGAAATCAAATGCACAACTAGAAGGTGGAGGATGTCAGGCCTGATAATACCTTATATGGAAAATATTTCAAAATTGTAATTAATCACTAGTTGAATATGAGTCACTACAATGTGGCTGCAAAAAATTCAAATGTGATGCTAGGCTGCAGTAATAAATTATAGTTTCCAAATTATGTAAAACAATCATCACCATCTCTCAAATATTGTGTCCAATTCTGGACAATTAAAAAATTTTTTAGAGAAGCTGGAATAGATACAGGGAGGAGCTACGGTGATGATCAAGGGACAGAAAGCTAAGCCTTACAAAGGGAGACTCAGAGAATTAAGCATTCTCAGCCTTGATAAAAATGACTGAATGAGTATTGCAGCAGACTTCAAGAACCAGAAGGGGGAAAAGAAGATGAAGTCCCATTCTCTATCTTTCTAGAGTATAATGGTCTTGGGTTACAGGAAGGTAGGTTTCAGCTGAATGTTAGAAAAACTTTCTAAAATTTGACTGTGGAATCAATTACCAAGAGAGGTAATTTGACAGTGGAATCAATCATCAAAAGAGGGGAATGAACTCTCTTTCATTGGATGTGTTCAAGTACAGGCAGGACAGACATCTGTCATGGATGTTGTAATCAGAATCCCTGTCCCAAGCAAGTGGTTGGATTCACTGGCTTAAATGAAAATTTCCAACTCTATGGTTCTATGATACGCACTCTTAAACCTACACAAGTCCAAAGCTTTGAAGATATGACTGCAAGTTCAAAGTCTGACAATCTGTCTGTATGCATGAATAAAGGTAACGCATTTTATCTTCTTTGGTAAAATCAACATTACATGATAACAGGTTCAGAAAAAAGTAAACTTCTCAAACGTTGTTCATTCCTGTAGTAGCCCAATACATATTCACCACATTCACATTTTACATCTTTAGAAGAACATCCAAACGCTGTATAAACATACACAGGTCTATTTTGTGAATTAGAATACTGTATCCACCTGGAAGGTTGTCCATAATTGTCTATTCACTTAACTGAATCTGAGATTTAGTTCTTTCAGATTGGCATCCTTTATTTAAATAAACAGTACATTCTACATACCTCTTAAAATACGTATTTAGTACATAATACATAAAGTAGATTCATGCAAGCCTAGTCATCTTCATTTGGTTTAAGTCAAGACAAGCAACCATTTTGGGCTGGGACACATTTGATATTTTGAGAGCATTAACTTTTTCACAAATTGGGCTGTCATGGTGGATGAGACTGTCCACGAAACACTCACTTTGAAGGGTTTACCCTAGGGGTCATACTTGAGCACCCCCCATGATACACTCTACTATTGCAACCATTTTGTTTTGTTTTTCCTGGACAGGTGGGCAAATTCCCAAATAAAGCACTAAGGTCTTGTAATGGGCTGTGAGAATAACACTGAGTGACAAGAGGAAGAGCCGCAGGCTAGACAACGGTCTGATAAGAGAAATCTGAGTCCAAAGCAGGGATGGAAGTGGAGAAAGCGTCTCAGAAGGGACCCTCCCTAGTTCTCTGGAATGTAAAGGCAGGGAGGGGAAAGCACTACATGGGGCTCAGAGGCATTCTTCTAAATTAATATGCAGCTAACATTAGCTAGACTATAGATGCTGGCAGCCACTAAAGGAAATGTAAGTGGACACACTGGTGGTCACATACGCTACGCTTCCTACTTTTCTACTGCATGAAATTCTTAACAAATAAATTACTATCTCAGAGTCAAAGGCTACTGAAACTATGGGCAAGCTAAGATATTGATTTTCAGAATTCTGTTTTCAATTAACTGAATTTAGAGGTTAATTTTAAACTGATCTTAGTTTCTATTTAATAAATGAATGTACATCATATTCCTTATGTATGTTAAGCAATTTTTTGAATTGGATTTATTATGCAATACAGAAGAATCAGCAGAGATAGTGAAGCTGATGCAACTCTGAAACAGCAGAGGTTCATTAGTTATGCCTACTCTGCTACATACTATTTTTAATGAAATATATATTTTTTAAAACCAAAGGTATCTGTTGAAAATGCAGTAGTGGTAAAATCCAGCCAAATGTCACCAACTGTTTCTTATTCATCAAATTTTAAACCACATATCTGACTTACTATGATACATGAATCTTGCTATTACGAAGCAGCAGAAGGAATTCACACTTTTGAACATTATAATTAATATTTATAATTATAATTATATAATTAATAATTATTATTTGTCATCAGAAATAGACAAGAAGAACTTTTGAGAAGTCAATTTCTGTGGAGCAACTGCAAATTTACACACTTCCTAAAAGAAATATTTATCAAACTTGGATGATTTGGCTACTGAACTTCATCACTATTATCCCAACTATTTTAATAATACCAGTAGGACAGCATCTTCTGCATGTACATAAAACTGCAGATTTACATCCAACAAACTGCATGTATTATAGGTTAATTCTCCATTGTTACTGTTAAACTGTATTAAATATTCTAAGTTATTTTTCACTTTGGACAACAGACTTTAAGTGACCCAAACAGCTATCTCTGAACTACATGAGCTATCCCCAAATCCTCAATAGGTCTGCAATATTTGTTTCCACTGGATAAAATTTATTAGAGCTCTACCTCATAATTTTACAGCTTTAAACATGGGTAAACAAAACTAAAATATCATTCCACCACCTCTTAAGTTCCTAGCTCCACCATTTATTCCTTGAGCAACTATAAGCCACTCATTTTCAGATGTGATATTTGTCCACTACACATAGACACACAAAACGGCTCTTGATCCCACCTGAAGCATTATTCATCCGTTAGCTCACCCAAATCCCACTGGACTGATTGTTCTCACCTTCCAAGGCTCTACCACAGTTCTGCCCCTCTCTCTCAGAGCTCTGGTTTTCCACCTATTGTCACCTCTTCTGTTGGTCTTGGCCACATCAGGTTTTCATGGTTTCTCCTCAGCTTCTGCTTCCTGCGTGCCAAGAACCCTCCCTCTCCTTCCACAATCCCACAAAACTCACTTCATGTGGCTCGTTATCCGTCACTAATCTCAGCTCCGGTGCTATCTGCTGCCTCTCGCGCGCCTAATCATATCGAAGATAAAACACAAACATGGAAACAAAAAGACAAGTTATCATACATGCCTCTCAACTAGTTGACTCCATTCACCAGACTTCTGCAGTTTCTTACCCTCCCAATGCAACAGTTTTAGTGAACAACAACCTGAATCCTACAAAACTTTAACAACCGAAACCACATTGGTACCGATCTACTGCCTTGCCTCTGCTCAGAGTCAAGATTTATAGTCAACCAAGTTTAATAAATAAAGACTATCTCAAGGCTAGAAAGTCAGTCACTTATAAGAGAATTGTTCATCTCTACAAATTATGGAACCTGCTATACCATCTAAAATAAGGGAGATAAGAAACAAGTGTTAGCATCTTATTCTTTATGCTGATTTGTGCATAATCTGTATTCAATACACAACACTAAACTGCTTGATCTCAGGAGCTCAGATAAGAATAACTACAGATTTAAAAAACAGACCCTGAATTATATAAGCATGCGTTTTAAAGACTGAACAATCACATGTGCACATGCACACACATACACTAAGTATGTTTCAGCAATAAATTTCTATACCACTCACCATATTCTGCAGGATACAAATGTATCTAGTAGTGGTAAAAGTATATTTGACAGTTAATTAGCATATTCCATCTAAATGAAATAAAACTGCATTTCTTCTGAAAAATCTCACTAAACATTTTCATAGCTCAGGCTAAAATTTAGAGATAGAGGCAGCAAGCAGTATTTTTTCAGTATAATATTACAGTAGATAAAAGAGAAACAAACTTTGTAGTCTTATTCCTATAATTTTGCAAATAAAATATTCTATCTGTAATATTTTAAAGCTTTTTGTTGTGATGTGTAGAATGATTTTTCCCCCAAAAGACTTGTAAAATGTCCCATATATCCTTGACAAGTTAATTATGGAGAAACATTTTTACATTCACATTTCACTCTATTATACAATAGAACAGAAAACCTTGTCTTGGATCTTTCAGGTTAAGTAGCCAATTTCTAGATATGTTTCCTGAATCGAGTGTGTTTTTTTTCTCCTTACATTACATATGGTACCAACAATTTGTACTTGTTTATCAACTCTAGGAGACCCCTTTTTCACTTTCTTCCCATCCTACAGCTCAGGCAACCACGCCATCCTGGTTCATCCTCTAATCAAGAAAAAAAAACGGCTTCACTACCCTAACCGCTAAGCAACTCATTTAACGTTTTAAATGATGATGTGCTTGAAGATGCAAAGTGTGTTATTTTAACATGACAAATACTATCAAGAGTCTCTGAACTTCTAAGCCATTTTTAAAATTGTAAATTCATATCATCTGGGCTAACAGAGGCTCCTCTCTGAGTATCACTGCCCAAAATAATGGCTACCAAGGGAGGAAAAAAAAAACACCACCCACTTAGTGTCCCTCCTCAGGGAGAGAACCATGGAGTCCTCCTCTCCCATTTTACATTTTAATTGACTTGGTTTCTTCAAAAAAGTTACTTTTACATCAGCTTTGTTTTGACTTTTGTTTTTGCTGCTATTGTTCCTTTTATACCTGTAACCAGTCTAAAAGCTTTTGTCATTTGGACAGTATATAAACGAAGTCCACTGAATAACTTTCTATCATCTGCAAACCAGCGACAAGTTTTAACAGGCCCTCAGCAAGGTTCGGCAATGAGATCATCAGCCTGGGACACTGCCTTTCCAGCCCTTGACTTGGCCTATGCTAGCTTAGTGGCAGCAAACCCAAAAGTTCACCCCTTCCTCTGCATCTTTATCTAGCAGGCAGCAATGGTTCTTTTGGATCCATAACTGGTGACCACCAGTTTAGATTTCCCTAGAACTTGTTCCCCTTAATCCAAGGCATGCAACTGATCAGTTAGCATCTACTATCATCTGCTGGGCATGGATTTAGGAAGAAGCTGAAAGATTTAAGAAGAAACTATACAAACACACACACACACACACACACACACAGAGCGCTGGGAGAACTCTTCAGAATCTTATCACAGGAATTCATCAGAAGAATCTAGATAAATCTTACAACATTTCTCTTGAACATTCTGAAGGTCATAACAAATTACTAAAAAGAAATTCAAAGATTTGAAGGGGGTTTCTCAAGCAGAAGCATTTGAATAATATTGTGAGAAACCAAGAAGAAATGTTAATAAAAATATGTAAACATTTTCAGGGTAAATAACTGTACTTCACTCCATGACAGATTTTAAAATAATTTTGTGGAAATCAGAGCTCCTAGTCCAAACTGGTCAGCAGTCATCTGACATCATGCCATAAACCTTAAGAACAGATTAAACTCTACAGAGAAATACAGCTGGAAGTACAAAGCGTCCAGGTTTTTCTTTTTAAAAGGATATGCTAAAAATTGCTAACTCTGAAAGACTCCTGGAAATTTGTTTTCTGTCTGGTGCAAAGGCTAGTCATGTAGCAGGAGGGCATTTATCTCTCTGCTTTTTATAAAAGAGATGTGTTTATTTGAAAAATCAGTAGCTTCTAGTAACTTATAACACAAGATATTCATACAAGACACTATCTTTTTTAAGAAAATGTACATCATAATTACTTAATTTCACACATCACATAAATTAACAATAGCAGTTTTTCAATTTAAAAATGTATATTAAACCCTTAATCTTTCCTTTTCTCTCAAACTCTGTAAAGATTGTCTGGAAAATAAGCAACTACTATTGCCAACATTTGCTCATCTATATTATCACACCTTACACAATTTAGCAAATAAAATTTCCAGTTTGGAAGTCAAGTTTCTACAACGGTTGGATTACACATTGTGTTAAGCCATGGCTTGTTTTAATATTTGTCACCTAGATTCACAAATCATGTTAAGCAAAAAACCAAATAAACCACATTAAAGCTCAATACCGACCCAAGTGAATGCATGCTAGATATTCATTTCTAAGTCCATTTAAAATGGAGTCTCAAAATCTGAATATGAAAGCACTGCAAAACCTTGATTTAACAGACTTCGTTTAACAGACATCAGATAAAAATTTCCATCTGGACATCCTCAGGAAACAATGGACAAATCCACCGCATCCAAAATCATCTGGATGAAGCAGTAAAATTTTTGTTAATTTTATGACACCCGTGGTGATTTACATCATTGGCATAATGACCATTAAACAAATGATGAAAATTGCCATAAGGACGTATTTAAATATGGACCCTCTCCACAAGTGGTCCACTGATGTGAGGACACGTTCTACTGCATCAGACCATTCATGCATCACCTGGCTCAATATTACTGGACTGGCAAGAGAGCTTCTAGGACTGTTCTTCCCTAGGCTGACCATGCACAATCTTTTCATTCAATGGGGACAGCCTGAGAAGCTGGCCACGTTTAACTCTCATACCCCTTTTCAGTGGCCCTAGCAGCCTCCTCCCCAACCATAATTGCTGAAAAGTAGCTGCATACTTTCCTGCCAATTTGACATCAAACACCTAAAAGTATACTATAAGGCCAAAACAGACTTAAAATAATTTCCAAAACCACAGAGCTGGAATGCATGTGCAAGAACTTGAAGTAAAGCATCTATGCCAGGTAGATGTCCAACCTCAGCCTGAACACCTCCATCAGCAAGGAGCTGTCCCTAATAATTTCTTCCACTGTAAAACTACTCTTACAGTTATTTTTTTCCTAACATCCAGCTAGAATCAAATAGTTTTAAAAAGCAAAGAAACCCACTAAAATCTTTGCCAAGCCCACAAATATGACTCAACAGTATCATGCCCACAACATTCCTAAATAAACTGTAAATGCAGACCTCCTGTGCCCATCCCAGCCACCAAAAAGCTGACTCCTGGATCTGACAGGGACTAAAAGTGCATCAAAAGAGTACTCTGTCTGCAGATTTGCAAAACAGCCATTGCCTTCAAATAATGACAATGCTTCATAAAGTGTAGCTTATATAGACAGCATTTCAGGAATAGTTAAAATTTAAGAGCCTAAATCTAATATGGAAGGCAGAGGAAAGGCCAAAGAGATTGAGGGGAATGAACCATCCTCTTCCTCCTCCTCCTGTTATTATTTCATCAGCAGAATGTCTTGGTTTTGAATTTTCTATCTTTTTTCTTGCAAGGAAACCAAAAAAGGGAAGGGAAGGGGAGGGGAGGGGAGGGGAGGGGAGGGGAGGAGAAGAGAGGAAGGGGAGAGAGGGGAGAGGGGAGGGGAGGGGAGGGGAGGGGAGGGGAAGGAAAGGAAAGGAAAGGAAAGGAAAGGAAAGGAAAGGAAAGGAAAGGAAAGGAAAGGAAAGGAAAGGAAAGGAAAGGAAAGGAAAGGAAAGGAAAGGAAAGGAAAGGAAAGGAAAGGAAAGGAAAGGAAAGGAAAGGACAGGACCTTTTTGCTGGTGTTGACTATCTTGTACATTTACTAAAGTGTATATGATTCCTCAATCTTAATGGAGTCTGTGGATGCGAATTATAGAACACAAACTGAAATGCAGCAGAATTTAATTAATCAGGACTTAAGAGATGTAACTTTAACATAGTAACTAACTGGAACTTTGCTTACCTGCCCTTTGGCATCCTCTGGCATGGATTTGATATGTATTCTTTTGAGACACCGAATCACTCCATCGTAGAACTGTACAGTGAAGGTTCCTAGAACACCATCACGACAATGGGAAATATATTTATTATTTATTTATTTAAATGATGCTTTGGTCCTGTGTTTCCAACCATGGCAGCTTTAAGACGTGTGGACAACAACTCCCAGCATTCTTTAGTATGAAATGCTTGCTGGGGAATTCTGGCAGTTGAAGTCCATACATCTTAAAGTTTCTGAAGTTGGGAAGCACTGCTTCAGTCCTACAAATGCACACACGCTTGAACATCAGCTCAGGTATTTCATGTCATCCTTAGCATGCTAAATTTCTTCGAACTTCATTCAACGTTTTGGGAGATATGGGGAATATGAATCCTGTACTTTTTAAAATAGTACATTTTTGTTATTCAGCTTAATATTGCAGACAACTTAACATACACAGAATTACATTTTAAGGGAATAAACGATAAAAAAATCCTCAACTAGCACATAGAAAAACTCCCAGTATGAAAGTTTAAAGTTACCTAAATGCTTCAGCAAGCCATTTATGTTCAAGCTTTTAACATCTATGTTATTTATTTGATTTACACCCTATCTTCTGCTCTAGTGACTACTCAAGATACCTAACACATTAAAAAAAAATATAGCAGAAACAGAATCTATAAACATAAATGGAAGGTAATCCTAGCATCTACAATTAAAACCCTGTCTTTAAAAAATGCATCTTTATAGAAGTTTCAAGACTGTGAGGCCAAAAAACTTATTTGGGAGTACATCCCGAAATCAGGGAGTAATATAGGTTAAGGCCCTTTCCTGTGTGCCAGAAAGATGGGCCGCTGGTTACAGCCGCATATTCAAAAGGGCCTCTCATATAAGTCTTACCAGATGGAAACACTCATGCTGGAGAGGCTCAGATCATGAACTATTTAGGGCTTTGCAAATTAATACCAACACCTTAAATGGCGCTTGGTAAGCAACTGGCAACCTATGCAGATCCTTAAGTATAGAATGGAATCACACAATCATATTACCTTGTACTGATCAGCTGGCTAGTTGCCACATTTTGCACTAATAGCAATTTCCAGGCATTTTTCAAGGATAACCTCACATACAGCACACTGCAGTCGTCAAATGATGGCAACATTGTCTTTTTTGAAAAATCTAAGCCATTTCATACACATATTTAGAATGCTCCATACTGCAGAGAGGTAAAACTAAGTAACTGTGGTTTGACTAAGGGACCTTAGTGAGTTTATACATGCAAAATTTTAACTGATGACTTCTTGCTTTAACCTCTCGTGACTAAACTATGCTACCCCTTAGACTTTGAACACAGAGCCTCATGTGTATTTTTTGATAGTGTTACTTTCAGCATTTGATTGTAAATACTTCTGATATAGCTTTAAAACCATTTTAAAATCTGCACAAAGGTGTGCCACATATTATAGTTTACATTCATATAAAAACATGGAAGAGCATGCTTGAAATTGCTTTAAGAACTGGATTTGGGTCTTACATACAGTACACATTTCACCGCTATTACTATTTGGGAATAACAGTTGCTGTCCTCAAAGTATTGGCTAAAAATGTTTTCCTCTCTCCAACCTACTGAAACGCAAGCAGGAATGCCCCCACCCCCAAAATGGAAGGCTTCAACTGTATGCCAAAGGCCTGTAGTACAAAATGAAGAAAACCATGATGCTGACATTTTATTTGTTTATTAGATTTATATCCCAGCTTTTATAGGGTTCCCTTCTCCAACTTGTCCCTACAACAGCAATCCTGTGAACAGACTGGACTGGGAAAAAGTGACCTGCCCAAAGTCACCTGTGAGCGAAGGTGGATTAGAACCTGGGTCTTTCTGTCCCTAGCCCAACACCTTAATCCAGTGTTTCTCAACCCTGGCAGCTTGAAGATGTGTGGACTTCAACTTTCGGAATTCTGCCTTAATCACTAGGCCACATTGGCTCTCCATTTGTGCAGTGAAGAACACTTAAATGTTGGGTGAATATGACAGTTGTTCAAAAAAAAAAATCTGAAAGAATAGATCTATCAACAACTATTGTGGTGTAACAATTTAACTGAAGCTTTGTTATTTAGGGGGAATCTACTTCTAGGAATCAGATAAAGGGGATGTACAGAGAAAAGCTGTTGTCCTCATATCCCGCTTATCTGCTTCTCTGAGGAATCTGCCTTAATTGTTGTTAGAAAAAGCCATTAGACTGAATGGACTCCTGGCACATTCCAGCAGGAAAGAGCCCCTTTTCCTGACTGTGTACGTACCTTCTTTGTTAATTGCTTCGATTTTTGCAGGATAATATCGGCAATCTGTCCAACGAGCCAGAACCTCTTCTCCTGGTTTAAAATCCTGTTTTAAAAGAACATAGGGAATATGACTTAAAGTCTAGCTCTGAAAAAGTCCACTACCCAAATATTATGGAATTAAGAGTTTCATTGTTCTATGCTCTTGGCAATTTGTGCTTGTGATTGTGGCCCAAGACTTCCATTTAAACCCATTCATAAAGATTAAAGGAATGAACGCTTACAATAAATTCATCATCTTTTAGGCCCTCTTTCCTCAGCGAAGGCCGTTCAAGCGGACGCAATCGATTGCTATCCCAGTAAATCCATTCATCGTAACGATGACTCCAACGTTCGAAATGGACAAGCATCTTTCCTTCCTCATAGTCTATCTTCTCAATGCGTGAAGGATACCTTTAGAAAACAAACAAAAAGATGATACTTCCGCAGACTGTTCTCTACAATCACTTGTCAAGAAATCCTTGTAGTATTTGTGTGAATTGCTAATCCTGGAGTACTATAAATAATGATGCTAGGATCAGAAAGTGATGGCTTCTGTACCCCAGGAATAGGCTATATTCATGTACTTTCATACGATGCTTGTGGCCATATTATATTTATGCACATTCATTATATATAATTTTCATTCTTTATTGGTTTGTAACTTTTCCACAAGGTTTTGTTCAAAGCAGTGTGTAATGTATCAAAAACCATAAGCAGTTAAAAGTATAATGTAATTTAAATAAACTACTAATTGGAAGCAAAAATAAAGCACAAAGATGTGATCTCACACACATGTCTGGATATGTCAAATTAGGATTTACTTTTGAATGGATATATGCAAGATCATTCTGTAATAAGAAATAAAACACAGAATATTAGCTATTCCCAACAAAATGTCTTCAAGAATTAAAACTCCCGTAATAGCCATGCTGGCTGGTGAATTCTAGTGTTGCCATCCAAATCCAACCAGAAAACACAGAGCTGGGAAATACATCAATATACGCTGTATAAGGAGAAGAGGACGGCAGAGGATGAGATGGTTAGATAGCATCACTGAAGCAATGAGCATGAAACTTAGCAAACTCAGGGAGGCAGTGAAGGACAGGAAGGCCTGGCGCGATGTGGTTCATGGGGTCACGAAGAGTCGGACACGACTTAACGACTGAACAACAACAAAGCACCTCCCGCTTAGCAGCAGCTTCTTTCAACTAAGGTACAAACTGCCAATTTTCCTTCAAGCCACAGAGACGTGGACCTAGCCTGGGTATTTCTCACTCCAAACACCTCTACTATGACTGCTTTCAAAACTGAACAGCTTTTAATCAGCTTCTTGACTAACAGTGTGGCCACAGAAGGTGAAAATGTTCAACCTCTAAATATTATTTACACTGCACCTAACATGAAATGTGTTCTCATGAATCCTCTGTGCAGGTCATTGACAAAGCAAGAACACAAGGGAAAAAAAGCTGTGACTTTTGTGCCAGGATTGATCAATAGAAGGTATTAATTCACCAAAAAAAAAAAAAAACTCTGCTACAGTCAACTTCCTAAACTATCCTTATGTTATTAAATTAGGGGGAAAAATGTCTAGTTTGTACATATTTTATATTGCTGATCTTACCAGTGATAAACAGCCATGTGAACAGTTATTTAGAAGCCCAACTTAACGTAACTTAATGTCAAAAGACTTCACATGGTTAAAATATTAATTCTCACTCAACTACAGAGCTCAATTAATCTTTCGGAGCCAATCACTTTCTATGAACCCTACCTTCCTCACAGGATAAAAGAAGGAGACACCTTGAACTCTTATTATGATCATATTTACATTTGTAACCAGATTTACATTTAAGCACAGGATAATGCACATTCAATTCTACAACAAATTTATTTAATACATGATATTAAACACATGCAAACCATTTCAGGATCCAGTGCTATTATCGTAGCACTTTAGGGTTGTTCATTATTCTCTGCTCCTTACATGGCTATCCAATTTGCTTGATCTGAGGCATGTATATATATTTTAAAAAATCCATTCTGATCTTACTTGTCAGCTGATTCAGTATTTAGAGGGATTCTGCTGTTTTGCAGTTTTCTTCCCAAATAACCATGAAAAAAATATTCTCACATCCATATTTTTCCGTAGATACATACAGACTGCATTTTGTGCATATACTGCACATTGTTTTCATTCATCAATATATGGCCTGTCACCGACTTAGGTCTAAATTTTTCTTCATTAGAATTATTAACATGGCGGAGCCAATCCAATGTTCTCCTATTTTCTTTATTCTTAAAGGGGAAGATATGAGCGGAGATTCTATTTATTAAATCTGAAGTAGTCTATCCAATTAACATAGCTTTTAGTTATACATTCATGAGCACTGTTATACTGCTTGTCTTATCTAGAGCCAGAATGCTGGAGAGAGCTAGGCTCCAGGCTAGAAACTGGGAGACTGTAAGTTCTAGTCCTGTTTTAGGCACAAATCCAGTTGGGTAACCTTGGGCCGATCATTCTCTTTCAGCCCTTGAAAGAAGGAAATGGCAAACCACTTCTGAAAACCTTGTGAAAAAAACGGCAGAGACTAGTCCAGGCAGTTGCCAGAAGTCAACACAAACTCAAAGGTACCAAAAAAAAAAAAAGTTGGATTCTGGGACAATGGAACAGGATTTAGCTTGGCAAAACCATATAGCAATGGTTTGCTTCCCATCATTTTTGTTCACTGTATCATTTGTGCAAATTACTTTTGAGGTAATAAGTTATGTTGGAGTAGAAAGGGATGGATACTTCTATGTTATATGGCTTTGCTAAAAATCTGAAAGTAGCTGGGCACCTCTGGTCATAAACTGGACCAGACATATAAACCCTAATTATTTTTATCAAGGAAGAACACCAGAACATGAGAATGTATACGCTGACTTTTAGTGGATGGCTTTAAGTCACCATTACAAATCATCCACTGGTGTTAACTACCACTCTACTCTCAAAAACAGTTTATATGTCAATCTTACAAATTTAAGATAATAAAGTATGGGGAAAATTCCAGTGGTAACTGCTTTCTTGCCTATTATGTCTTCCATCTGATTCACAGTTAAGACACTTTTAATTTTTCTAAAATGAAAATTAAATTTTACTTCTAGACTGTGAAAGGCTCAAGAGCGAAGACCATAAAAAACAGAAAATCTAAAACAACTACTAGAAAACTGTTTGGAAAGCTATGACCATCCCAATAAAGCATTAGGCTGAAACCAACTCTAAACACCATTGCCTATTACAGGGTTAAAACGAAACAGGAACAGTAAAATCTATACAGCCATAGAGAAAGGATATTATTATTTATATCAGATGCTTTGTCAGGAATTATTAGGGATAATTTTTTTAAAAAAACTTATTCTTCAGTCAGTTACTTTGAAATAACTTATTAAAGATCAGTTTTAATAAAACAAATTAGTTTACCAAAGCTGTCCACATTCAACAGGTTGGTTGTACCAGCCAAGATCTTCAATGAAATAGCCCCTTCCTACAACACCTGGCTTTTTCAGCCCTGCCACAGTTGTGCGCTTTAACTTGACATTGTAGATGGTCAACAATTCTATGTTACCTCTTCCCCATTCCTGGTGTTACCAATACTCCAGCCCTAGAAAACATGTTTAAAATGTAGTAGAACACCTGCCAGAGAAGCAGATATCCAAGGAAGAGGAAGACGATCGGCAGAACTCTTAAATAAGTTTGGTGAGCCTGACTCACAGCTCTCCTTTGTAGTATTGATCATACTGCACAGTAAACAGATGTCACAAATGTGAGAGGTATTAGAACTGATAAAAGTTGACAACGTCTAACAGTTTTACACAGTATCTTTTAAAAAAAATCCTCTGCAATGATGCACCAGCTCTACAACATGCTACTTTGTTTCTGAAATGCAACAGTTCCATAAATAAGTACAGAGGCCTTGATGTTCCTACCTTACCTACCAATCCCTGATGGGAAATATTTTACAAGGAAAAATTCCAGGGGACTACTGCATTCTAAAAATCTGCCACAAAAGTTCCTCGGTAGGGTGACTGCTTTCCCATGCTGGCAACCCTATCAAATGTCCTGTCCCATAGTTGTTTTTTTTTTTAAGTATTTTCTCTACAATGTGTAAAGCAGGTATTTCTTGTATTAATGGAATATCCACAGGGGTGGAGTATATACATTGCACTAAAACCTATCTTTGTTCAAAGATAATTAGAGGTGTACATCTACAGTTTATTAGGTATAAGAGCTGGTGACTTCCATTTTATTACAGCAACATCCTGAATTACGACTTTGGATAACTCCCAAGCTGAATGACAATATTATCCTTTGCTTTATTAATTAGCAAACAGGAAAAAGTTTATTGCGCACCTGTGCTGATTGATAGATTAATTCAATATAATATATCTGTTAATCTGGGGATTATAAAAGCCTTAAACATTCTTTCAAAGGGAGAGAGATTCAAATTATCAAGTTAAGCAACTTAAATCCTGAACATCCTTTTAAAAAAAATACAAGAAACTCATGTTCTTCCACAAGAGAAGAATCTCTTACCTTAATCTGATTGTCCAATGGTGACTTTTAAATACATTAGAAGACTATATTTCTCTTCCTGTTCCAAATCAGATTTGCTCTCAACCAATTTATTTTCTCATACTATGATCCTTACATATTATTCCATATTAATTTATGTATGTATTTATGATAGCTATTTGCATGCTGCCTACCACAGGTCTCTATCTGATAGTGTCATAGTAACTTTATTACAAGAATCACCCCATTTTCTCTAGATAGCAATTAAATGTGGCATTATGAAAGGATCCACTCTTCATAAAATAGATTGGGTTTTTTTGTTATACAGAGATATTATGTCTAAGAACCCACAGATGACCATCTTATTGTGAAAGCTTCATGATTTTTTTTTTTTAATGAAGAAAATTTGGAGGAAACATTTAAACAACTTTTAAGTACATACGCAATGGTTAAGGCACCAGGCTAGAAAGCAGGAGACTGTGAGTTCTAGTCCCACCTGAGGCATGAAAGCCGGCTGGATGACTTTGGGCCAGTCACTCTCCCTCAGCCCAACTCACCTCACAGGGTTGTTGTTGTGGGGAAAACAGGAGAAGGATGAAGTATTAAGTATGTTCACCGCTTTGAGTTATTTATAACTCAATAAATAAGAAAGGCAGGATAAAAATTTTTTTTTAAAAAAACCAAAATTATATAAAGCTATTATAAGAGTTAAAAAAAGAAATCTTTATTTCCACTATGCACCTGAAACAGAATATTCACTGAATCATATAAAACACAGATAAAGGGAGCAAGATGAAACACTTGGTATATTACAAGCCTTTCAACTGAAGCACTTGCAACAATTTATTTATTCCATGCATTTATAAGGCTGCCCAACTCAAGGAATATGACAATGGGCAGTGTACAACAAAAATAAACATTAAGAAAACATACCACACATCATTAAAAAAATAGCCCAATACTTAAAATGGGGAACCAAACAGGATAATCAAAATAGCCATAAGAGGACTCTTCCCCCCTCCCCTCCGGACCCAAATGCCTGAAGAAAAAGCCAGGTTTCAGCCACTTTTCTAAAGGCAAGCAGTGTTGGGGCTGGTCATATATCAGGCAGGAGATCATTCCAGAGAAACCTGCGTGTTCCATTAAGGCAACCCGCAGTAATGTATATAATGATTCTGACTCATTAAGTCAGCAATGTTTTTAAGTTTCATTCTTGATTATGTAATACAAAATCAAATGTAGCTATGGAGGAAAGAACGAATGAACGAAAGCAAGCAGCTCTTCCTAAAATTATGCATGCTCAATATGCTTCCAAGAAATTAAATACATATAATTAAAACTCTGGAAGCAGGAAAAGCTTCCAGACTAATTGGTTAGTGGGAGTGATATAAGACATATACTGAACTCTTTCCTTCAATACTATTGGAGGTCTATTGACAATGCCTTTTTAAATAAAAATTTTCAAACCTCTTTCAGTGAGGCTTACACAACTATTTTTAAATGATACAGAACCTGCTGACTATGAAAGCCATCCTCAAGTTTCCTGGTTAAATGCTGATTCAAAAATATTGACAGAAACCCTGTCACGGATATTACAGATGATATTACCTACTACTATTGCAGGCCCTGAAAACTTGGTTCTGCCATTGGGCCTGGGGAACCCATGGAAATATGGAACCCGCAAACTGGCTGCATTGTAAGATTCTGAATGCACCCTTCCATGGATTTTTGTTTCACATTTATAGTTTTTAATTGTTTTGTTTCTAACAGTTTTGTCCTAATTATTTTTTGTTTCCATTATTTTAATTGCGTGCACTGCCCAGAGTAACATATGGGTGGCTATATAAATTCAATAAATAAATAAATAATCCATTCCACAAAATCTGATTTTATAAAAGGTTGTCAAGTAACTGATAATATTAGATTAGAAATGAACATTCTGGATGTACATTCAAAACAACTAAAATCAGCAGAGACAGATTTACTGGATGAGGAAGAAGCCTTTGATTTGGTGAGCTAGAAATTTAGGAAAAACATTTTGTATAAATATGGATTTTTTTGTTTTATTAACTGGATCAATACTTCTTCCTGGTTTAATAATTGGATTGACTCTTCCACTAGGGATACTACAAACGGAATTACCTCTTCATTTATCAAAATATTTTGTGAAGCAGCATTTAAATCTCCTGAATTATTTTCAATATTGGAACATGTTTTAGATGATTTTAGGTCTACAGTATTTTTAAAAGAATCACTAAGGAATATCACTAAGGTGGGAATGGTTATTTGCAAAAACTCTAAAGAATTGGAATATCATTTATTAACAAAGCAAAGGCTAAGAGTCTTAAAGAATATTAAGCATGCTTCTTATAATCATATGATACATTCGACTAAACATTTTTATATTTATTGGATGCCCTAGAGAATACTTAAAAAATGAGGAAGTATACAATGGGGGAGCAGATAATTCCTCATCTGATATGGGCTTCTCTGTTTACTGCCGTATTTTGGTTTAATATACGTAAGTTTGTTCATATAGTATTACAATCACTGATATCATTTAAAGATGTGAATATCATTTTTAATAAAATGTGGAATTTATCACTATATGAAGATATATGGATTTACCAAGCATGGGGGCATAGCAATAAATGTTATTTTTCAATGTTAGAAAGGGATCCCTATCCCAGATATACCAACTTGAATCAATGATGTTCACATTCTGATTATGAACTGGCTCATCTCTTGATGTAAAGCAAAGATTGTATTATTCCACGTGGTCAAGGTTTCACAATGTATTTAAAAATTCGGCTTAATTACATTCTTTACTTGGAATGTATTACTATTTCTTGTATCTTTCTTCTCCTTTTGTTCTTTTTAATTTTTTCTTTTCCCTCCTTTTTGTATATTAAAGTAATATTTATTTATTTTTTTAAGTTATTTTTTGTGCAAGTTCTTTTGACAAGAGCTGCCATGCAATTTTTTTTTTTTTTTAGAAATTATCTCAAGCTAGTTAGCGGACGTAAATATGTTTCAGCGTGGAGCTACCATATATCATGCGAAGAAGTCCTTTAACTAAGCCAGCAACATAAACAGCTTCCATACCATTTTTGTAGATAATCCAGAGCTTCCAACCGAGCACCAATTTCAAATGTGATCCCAGGACGATGTGGAGGCTTTCTGCTCATCTTGATAGCTTCAATTTATCCTTCTTCTTAGCTATTCAAAGAAAGAGAAAAAGCATTCCTGGAATCAAAGAAAACATTTCAGGTGTGTTCATACATACACTGAATTATATATCATGATTACAATAACCTTGTTCTCACAGCATACTAACGTAAAAAATTGTATTATGATGTAACATGGTGGCCTAGTTCCCAAAACACGTAAAGACATAATGTGGCTTAACTATTATTGCTTGTTAACTTTATGATTGTGCACATACAACCACAATGCCATATTCATGTATTTATCTGTTGACTACAGAAAACAATGTTAATCTAGATATTGGGACAAGCAGTCCTGCCTTTTTCTGAAAATCTCTTATAAATTCAAACAGGGTTTCTCCCAGGTAAGCACATACAGTACAGAGAAATCTCAGACTGCAGCCAATCTAAAAAATTGGGATACTGATTAGTTTCTCTCTGTTGATATTCACCAGTGGAGTAATCCTGTTGTGTTCACCTGAACTATGAATTTGTAAAACAGATCCCCAGTGTATAGATCATTACATAATATGAGTCAACACTTTTATCAAGCCAGATAATGAAATTTAAGCACGCATCATGTTAATTTAACACAGCATCAACATATACCAGGATGAAGAGGTTTCCCTACCCTTTCTACTATATATACAAACCCCATGGATTGGGAGACAATGATCTCCACACCCTGATGTGTACCATGCAACAAATTTTCCAGGTATCAAAAAGAGTACAGGATGAATCTTCTATCAAACCATACCCTTCTGCTCAGGACTGGCTACACTAATCTATTCCATACTGTTAAAGTTCAGCATAACTAGAAGGGGCTAAGCAAGGTGAAGCTGGCTTATCTGACTAGGTTTTAGGAGGCAGTATTTGAAACTGGAAGTCACTCACATATGAAAGTACAGTCCATATACCATGAAAAGTGAAGGATGGTTATGGTCTCTTCCAGGAATAAACATTTTTTCCCCTACTTCACCTTACCTCCAGGTTTTAGAAAAAAAGCCCCAGATCCATACTTTTAACCTTCCATTCTAATTAAGGGACTTCGATAACCCGAACCACACCCTTTCAGGCCGTCAAACAGTTTGATTCTTCACGAATACAGGGAGGCATCCGTGCAGTTTTCTCGGCAGCAAGGACGCCTGTCTCCAGTATGCTTTTCCAACTGGGAACTCTTGGTGGTCTCCCATCCCAGGCACCACCCTGCTGAGCTTGTCCCATTTAGACGCAGCTTGGCCAGGCGCTGACACCCGCTTAGGCAAAGCCCTTCATGGGGACTCAGCTACCCCAGCGGGGATCGAAGTCCCTCATACTTCTGCCCCCCTGAAGAAATTACCAGAGTTATCTTTGTCCCCCGCCCAGAAAAAAGGGGGGTCCCGTTCTGCCCCGCTGAGGCGCCCCCAGCCCTTCTCGGCCCCACTTCCGTCCCGAGACACCTTCCAGGGCCCGCCTCGGGAGCTGCACACGGGATTTCAAGCCCGGGGGGCGAGACAGGGCATCCCCACCCGGCCCTCTCCACAGGCCGGGCAGGCCCACCCAGCCAGGCGATCCGCAGAGGAGGCCGCTGCGGGTCGCCTTCCCCTCTCAGCCGGGCCCTGCCTGAGACCCACTCGGGAGCGAGGCCTGCGCCGCCCGCCCGCCCTTACCCGCCGCTGCTACCAGCCCTGTCGGGACAACGGTCCCCCCGCTCGCTCCCCGCGGAGGGTCAGCAGCCGCGGAGCCGCCTTCCACCCCCTTCTTCCTCCTCGGCGAGCCCCATCGCCGTCGACCCCCGCGGCCCCGCCTCTCGCTCCAGCGCCGAGACCTGACGTCACTGAGCCGCGACGCCCGCCGTAGCGTAGGTGAGGCCAAGCCGGGCGCCGCCATGGCGGGCTCTGCTCCGGCACGTGACGAGGGAGAAACCAAACGGCTGGAAGGAAAAGCTGGGTGGGGGCAAGGGCGCATGCGCCCTTCGGAGGGCGGCGGGGATTGGGCAAGTCCAAGCAGGGATGAGAATACTGCTGCTGATGCAGTAACTGTACTTCTCAACCTCGGCAACTTTAAGATGCGTGGACTTCAACTCCCAGAATTCTCCCACCAGCTGGCTAGCATCTTAAAGTTGCCGAGGTTGAGAAACACTGATCTAAACTGTTTCTCAACCTCCACAATTTTCAGCTGTGTAGACTTCAACTCCCAGAATTCTCCCACCAGCTGGCTAGCAAGGGAATTCTGGGAGTTGAAGTCCACACATCTTCAATCAGCTGAGGTTGAGAAACACTATCTCAAATGATTTTGGGTCCCCACTGCCTTTGTTTGTTTGTTTGTCCGAAAGACTTTGAGGGAAGAGAAACAGACATCACTGTAAAAACAAAATGCAGATGGCAAGTCACCTAGGCAGAGCAGCCAAAACTATTCCAGTTGGGCATTATGGGAACTGTAGTCCAAGAATGACCAGGAAGTTTGCTGGGTGACTTTGGGGCCAGTCTTGGCCACTTCCACTTGGCACAGGCATGGCTTCACCCCGCCACCCCAGTGGCTGTAGACATACTCCCTTTTTTAAAAAATGGAACAATTTAAGAAAAAAAAATCTATAAATATTCATTCGCACTTCAACGCTGGCTTTGCTGCAGGTCCGGGGGAGATGCCCAGGGTGGAGTCTTGCCCGGTTATCTGGGAACGGTTTGAACCTGTTGGGCCTGAGGAAGTGGACAGGGTCCTTAGGACTGTGAGCTCGGCCACCCGCTGTCTAGATCCATGCCCCGCCTGGCTTGTGAAAGCAGCCCGGGGGGTGTCGTGTGGGTGGGTTCTGGCAATGGTGAGTTCTTCCTTGAGTTGAGGGGGTTGTTCCTGCACCTCTTAAGGAGGCTCTGGTTCGCCCCCTCCTCAAGAAGCCGTCGCTGGACCCCACGATACTGGACGATTTTCGTCCAACATCCAGCCTCTCCTTTTTGGGGAAGATGATGGAGAAGGTGGTTGTGCAACAGCTTCAGAGGACTCTGGATGAGGCGGGATATCTGGATCCTTTTCAGTCGGGGTTCAGACCTGGGTATGGGACAGAAATGGCATTGATTGAGCTTTTGGATGATCTATGGCGAGGGTGGGATGGGGGTTGCGCGTTCATCCTTGCCTTACTTGACCTCTCAGCGGCTTTCAATACCATCGACCATGGTATCCTTCTGGACCGACTCAGAGAATTGGGGGTAGGTGGCACAGTATCGTGCTGGTTCACCTCCTTCCTCCAGGGACGGTGGTGATTGGGGAGGAGAGATCCCACCCCACCCCCTGCTATGTGGGGTGCTGCAGGGGTCAGTGCTCTCACCTCTCCTATTTAACATCTACATGAGACCGCTGGGTGAGCTCATCCGTCGCCATGGGGTGAGGTATCATCTGTGTGCTGATGATACTCAATTGTACATCTCTGCCCCTGGTGAAGTAAGTGATGCTGTGGACGCCTTATCCCTGTGTCTGGAGGCTGTGAGGATCTGGATGGGGAACAAGCTTCAGCTGAACCTTGGCAAGACTGAGTGTCAGTGAACTCTGGATCCCAGCCATCCTCAGTTATGGGAGGAAGAAGAGTCCTATATGGTTGGAGTAGGAAAGCCAGCAGATGCCCCAAGATGTGGTGGATAATATTTATTTATTTATTTATTCATTCATGTGTTCGTTCGTTCATTTGTTCAATTTGTATAGCCACCCATCTCACATTTGTGACTCTGGGTTGCTCACGTGATTAAACCACCAAGTAACAAAACCAATAAGCGAAGTACAAATATCAGTAAAAACAGTAATCCGTTCAAAATCAGATTAAAACCAAATTAAAAACACAAAACATAATAAGCAGGGAAGTACAAGTGACCCATCAATCGGTACAACCATCTAGCAGGCTCTGAACCATAGCCAGCTCTCCAGGCATGTTGACAGAGCCATGTCTTCAGAGCCTTCCAAACGTCCAGTAGAGTTGGGCCAATATGACCTGTGGGGGATGATGTTCCAAACTGCAGGTGCCATGGCAGGAAAGATTTCCTCCTGGGTCCCGTCATATGACACTCCTTAATAGACAGGACCCGTAAGACCTGGTGGGACAGGTAGATGTAACCTCAGATAACCAGCCCATATTCCACAAAGGGGTTTGTAAGTGATGACCAGCATCTTGAATTGAGCCCAGAAGCCAACTGGCAACCAATGCAGCTTCAGAGAGTAGAGGTGCAACATGCACTGATCAAGGAGTGCACAGAACTGCCTGCATCACTGCATTTTGCACCAACTGAAGCTTCCACATGCTCTTCAATGGCAGCCTCATGTACAGCACATTACAGTAATCCATACGGGAGGTGGCCAGGGCATGGGTGACTGAGAGCAATAGGAATGGTGGAGGAGGACTGAAAAGGTGGTAATGTGGAAGGCTATGGCCAAAGGGGGTATGGAGACAGGGGAGAACGGAGAGAAGAAAAGACAATGGAGAGAAGAAAAACAAAGACAATAAAGGATAGTGGAAGGAAGTGGCTATAATGTGAGGAGGAGAAATGTGTGTCTGCCTGGCTGGGGAATTCTGGGAGTTGAACTCAACACCTCTTAAAGTTGCCAAGTTTGAAAAACACTGCTTTAATACAACCCACCCACATCTAGGATGGGACACCACCAGAAAACTCCTAGGCTATAAACTAATTTGGAGCATTGGAAAAAACAAATCCCAGAAAACAGGAAATGTACCTGGAGTTGTCCATGAAGTTACCAAGAATAAAGCATGACTTGAAGGCACCTTTCCCTATTTTTCTGTACTATCTGAGCATCTGCCTAGGTGACAGAGTGGAGCTTAAGAGATTCGGAACACTTTATACCAGTGTTTTTTAACCCTGGAAGCGTTAAGACGTGTGGACGTCAACTCCCAGAATTCCCTAGCCAGCATTCTGAGCATCCCCTAACCATGCTGGCTGGGGAATTCTGGGAGTTGAAGGCCACACATCTTAAAGTTGCTGAGGTTGAAAAACACTGGTTTAAGCAACAAGGCAGCTGGCAAAACAAGTGCCCATCCTTATGACCAAAAAACACAGTGTCACTCCACGGAATATTATCACAAAGCTTCACCTGCAGGAAAATAAATTCAAAGCCAGGCTTTGCAGGAAAACACAGGTTACAGTTTTGGGGGACCCAGATTCAAACCCATTCTTATGACATAAGAGGGCTACATTGCAACACTCAAAACTTTGAAACAACGACATAGAGTTCAGAAGAACAAGAAGGAAATCTTTCTGCAACATGACAACACTAAACCTCATCTCTCAAAACATCCAAGAGGCAGTTGCGAAGTTGGATCTCACCATCTTAACCCGTACAACCAGAATTGGTCCCATGCAACTTTTCCCAAAATCAAACAAATATCTTCGTCAGCATCTATCTGGATCTGACTGAACAGACAATGTGGAGTTCTTTCATGATGGCTTTAAGCAGCATGTCCATCGTTGGCAGAAGTGTGTAGTGAAAGACGGTGATTATGTGGAGAATGAAATACAGCTAACAAAACAGCTTACTTCAAGGGTTATTTTTCTGTTTCTATTATTAAAATATCTGAATTTAAACTAAAGTGATGGAAGTGGAGGCATCACTTTTCATTCAGCCCTTGCATATTGGCATGCTCCTTAGACAAAACAGGGACATCCCATTTTTCACAGTCATAACCCAAACACTAGAACCAGGGGCATTCACACCTAGCCATGAGGATGATAAAATAACCAAACATGCATTGTGACATCACAGTGAGCGCTCTGTCCTTTCGTATTTGCATTGCAACATCGCATGGAAGTCCATAAAGAGGAGAGGTTTGCTGCAATGCCATGGCACGCATCTGCCCCCCTTCTACCGGATAAGCATGCCTAGGATATGCCAAGGAGACCATCTATAACACTGCCCTCCATTTCCTAATAAGGTGTGAATTCTCCCTTTATGTATTAAGTATGCCAAAAACAGTCTCCATAAATAAATCAACATAGGTTGCAACGTGTTATTCAATCTACATCACTATTTTAGCCGTACAGCTACTACAGATGCAGTATAATTATAACACGCTGGGATCTTCTTGTTGTTCTTTTATTTATTTATTTATTTATCTATCTATCATATTTATATAGCCACCCATCTCACACAAGGTGGCTCTGGGCGGCGTACAACAACTAAAAAAAATAAATACAGAAAAACAACTACACATAAAAAACAGTAAAAACACACAAAACAGGAGCGGATTAAATTAATAAGGGAGCCAATGCAAAATCTCCCTGGTCCCCTGGGACCCCCAGGCCTGATCCCATAGCCAGGTCTTGAGGGACTTCTGGACTGTTGAGAGGGATGGAGCTAATCTCACTTCCGGGGGGAGAAGATTCCACAAGGTGGGTGCCACGGCAGAGAAGGCCCGCTTCCTGGGACCCACCAAATGGAATTCCCTGGCAGACGGGACCCGCAGACGGGATGCCTTCTCTGCCAGACCTGATGGGACAGGCAGATGTAATCGGGGAGAGGCAGTCCCTCGGGTATCCCAGCCTCATGTCATGAAGGGCTTTAAAGGTTAAAACCAGCAGCTTGAATTGGACCCAGAAGTAAACTGGCAACCAATGCAGCTCGCGGAGCAGAGGTGTAACATGTACCGCCCTAGGGGCGGGCACACATAACTGCCCGCACCACTGCATTTTGCACCTGCTGAAGTTTCCAGATACTCTTCAAGGGCATCCCCATGTACAGCGCATTACAGAAATTCAAACGGGAGGTGACCAGGGCATGAGTGACAGTGATCAGGTCCCTCTGATCTAGAAATGGGCGCAACTAGGGCACAACACGAAGCTGTGCAAAGGCCCTCCTAGCCACGACTGCCACCGGCTCTTCGAGCAGCAGTCGTGAGTCCAGGAGGACCCCCAGATTGTTATAGTTATTTCTATACCCCTCTTCCTCCCATAAGAGTTCAAAGAATACAATGAATGAATGAAAGGGACCTTAAATAAAACATCCAAAAATTGTTAACCAAACTACAACAAAAACAGAACTTCTTTTGAAAAGAGAAGCTCTTTGAAATACAGACACATCCTGGAAGAGTTCTTATCCTACAAGCGCATGAAAGGTCTATGGGCCAAACATTAATTTTTTTCATCCAAAAAAATATCTCTAGAAAGCAAACTTGACTTTCCATTTTAGCCAAGGAAGAATAAATAAACACAGGGACTTTCTCTAAAGGCTTTATAATGCAGGGACGGTCAGCTTTTAACACCAAACACCAAGAGTCTGCCCACCTCCTCCCTCCTCAAAGAACATGAAATCAAGAAGGAAAGCAGCCCCAAGGACCACTGCTTTGATTTTAACCTCAAGGTCCAGAGGGAACGCAATTCCGAGAGAATCCACATCTGTGAAGAACTCCTGGAGAAAGCCTCCCCACTGCTTAGAAATTCTGCCCACGTTGGTCTTTTCGTCTAGTGCCATCAGCTCAAAATTCACATCCCCACAGCAGGCGGATGTCAAGCAAGGCCCAATGATTTTAAGGACATCCTTTCGGACTTCGTTTTGGAGTGTAAATTTGGGCAGACAGGGGTCCCATATCTGTTTGATATAACCGATTGGAAAGCCTGGTGGCGCATGAATTTCCATCTCTTGCAAGCAACATGGGCAACAGCAGCAGACGCAACGGAAGGGTCGCACAAGGCTGATGATGTGCTGTCCCACGTGGTTAGCGATCACCATGGTGAAGGGCCGCAAGGTTCCGAGGCAATTCCGCACACAGCAGTTGTTTTCTTCGGTGGCAAAGTACACCATTTGTCCCAGATGGTTTCTTACTTCGTACTTGTTGGCTGTTTCAAAGGACGTTATGAGTTCCAGAATTTCGTATTTCTGGTGGATTAATAACCAGTCAATTTGGCTTAAATATTCCAGCCCAGGAGGACAGCCGGGGAGCGAAGGTGGCACGGGCATCCACATGTCATTGGGGCTGAAGCCGTACATGGTTACAGCTATAGGAGGTTGATTCATTTTTGCAGATCTGGACAGCTTTTGTCAGGAAGCTCTTCCATGCTCACATGGCAGGTCTTTGTAGTTACCAGCTCAGCTTGTTATTCTGCATCGGAGAAGCGGCTGTATCCTGTAAATGACCATTTGGTTCCACGAGCCTCCATCTGCACCTGAAATTACACAACCCAGCCCACTGCAAAGGCTAAACAGGGTGCTACTTACCTGCTGGGCCTATTGTTCAGTCACAGTTGTTACAGCTGAGCTTTGTCCCCTGAACTTTCAAGGGAAACCCACCTGGACCTAAAACTGCAACACAGAGGGGCAAAATGAAAGCTGGATCTCCATGTATGGCTGCCTTGACTTCTAGCAGAGAAAATTACCAAATACTTCAGGGGAGTGGGTGTGAGGATGAGCAATACCAGTTCCTCCTCCTGGATCTCTGAGCCATTTTCTCTGCTGGAGGTCAGACAGCAAGTGCTGTTTCAGCTGCTCTGATCTCTCAAAGAGTCCTACCGCTTTTTAGGTACAGAAAGTGCCTCTCTTTGTGGTGATGGATTCCTTGTCGAGATTTGAAACTGGGTCTTCCTGGTTCAAGTCCCACAACACTGTACTGCATTGTTTCATAACACAGTATTGTGCTTAATAATAACTTGGCAGGAAAGGTGCAATTTTTGGAATGTTTGCTTTAATATGGACGGTACTGTCTCAAAAATATCCAGTATATTCAGCACAAATGCATCTTCTCCAAAGGCATAGTAGCTTTCACTGAAATCTCTGCTTACTCAAATGGTGGCATTCATTATATCTATCAAACCAGGACCTTTAATAAAGCACTACCAGTCAAATTCTGAGTCCTGTACCTCATTTCCTTCAACTTGCAAATACTGGCATCTCTCTGGCTTGTTTGGTGGTAGCTATTAGTCAGGAAATACTATAAAAGTTCTCAGAGTAATCATTTTGCAGTGCAACTCAAGAGTATACACCATCATTTATTTGCCAGCACTGTGACCACCAAGCTACATCTGGTTTTCCTTATTTTTTTTTTAAAACCTAATTGAACTGTTTGGCACACAGCAAATCCTGCTGGATGCTGTTCTGCTGAAGAAGATGCGGGGGGGGGGGGGGGGATAATAAACACAAGTTTATCCAAAATGAATATACATAGATTTTAAGGATGGAGCTGTGCCAAGCTGCAAAGAGAGAATACAATGAAGCATCATACCGATTCTTTTGCAAATACAGTAATCCCACCTGTTACTTTGGACTTGGGATGACACCGTTGCTGGGCTATTAAAAACCACAAGTCACAGACCGCAATAAAGGGGTTCACACAAAGTAGCATGCCAAAGCCTAATGAACCATCAGCATGGAGGGTGAATTTAGCCAATGTGTGGTTCCCGGGTTTATCTGCCCAGAGTCAGGTGTCATGCAAGTTTAATAAAAAATGGTAATCATCTATTAATTGGCCCATCAGTTAATATCTTGGGTCCCTAGATGAGTGCTGAATGGAAAGTTTGCTTGCTTGTTTGTTTTGCGCTGGCCCCCAAATCATGACAGCCTCTTCCCCGACGGGCCCCCTTGGCACCTTCCCTGCCCCGTCGGGCGCACGAGCCGCGCCTCGCCTCGCCTCTTGCAAACGCCGCTTCTAACCCGTCCCTGCCTCCATAGGGAACACTATCCACTCAGACTTTTAAACAAGTCCGGTATCCCAGCGACCTCCCTTTATGTTGCGGTAGTTCCCCACGCAAACCCAAGAAGCGGGGCGGAGCGGGGAGAAAAATTCTTCATGTTAAATTAACCTGGAAAGGACAGAGCAGGTTTCCCAAACGGCTGCCGCCCAAACACGTTGGACTGCATTTCCCATTTCCCAGCTGCCTGGAGGATAATGGGAGCTGGAGTCCTTCCCGGCCAGAGGACACCGCGTCGGAACAGCCCCCCGGGGAGCGCGGCGTTCGCTGCAGCACCGGACGTGTGTGAAGAGTGGCTTCCCTCTCCCAGCTCTTTCGTCGCTTTCTCCGCCCGAGGCGGGCGGGTCTCGCGGTGCGCGTGGCCCCGCCTCCTCTGGTTGCCGTGGCGACCGCGAGCGGCGTCGCTGGGAACGGCCGGGGAGAAGCGGCCGAGGGGCCGAGCGCGTCGGCGGCCATGGCGCGGAGTGAGTAGCCGCTCCTCGGCCCCGCGGGGGTGGTGGGCGCTGCGGGGTTGCTCCGCTTTCGGGACGGACGTGCGGCCTCGGGAGACCCCCAAGCCGCCTCCTGCAAGCCGGCCTTGTCCAGAACTACAACTCCCATCGGCCGCGCAGTGGTCGATGGGGCTTTGTCGTCCCCCGCCTTCCCGCGTCGGGAGAGGAAGGGCGGCTTCCTACCCGAAGCCCGGCTGCCTTTCGAAACAGGCTCCCCCAGCCCTGCGCCTGCTCCGGAGGGGTTGGACTACAACCCCCATCAGCCCCGTCTTAGAAATTATTAATATTAAATTAGAAATGTCTGTGTGTATATGTGTGTGTGTGTATATATATAGGTATATAATTAACTATGTTGTTGTTCAGTCGTTAAGTCGTGTCCGACTCTTCGTGACCCCATGAACCATATTGCGCCAGGCCTTCCTGTCCTATAATTAACTATAAATATATATTAATTGTATTTAGATACAGTATATTTAAAAATTAAATGTCAAATATTAAATTATAAATTTAATAATGCAAATCAATTTATAAAATTTGAGAAGGTGAATTATATATGTATTTTTTAACCTCTCTCTCTCTACCCCTTCAATTCCTCCCCCTATTTTCTCTCCTGGCCAGACTGCATGGCTTCCCCCCCCCCCCAACTGCAGCCGCCACAACCCCACGAGGTGGGCTGGACAGAGAGGGAGGGGCTGACCCCCAGGGTGGGTCTGTATCCCTGAGGACTCCTCGCCAGGTCTGCTCTTTCCCTTGGGGGGTAAGGAAGCCCTCTGCCCGGTTACAGCTGTTGCCCAGTTACATCCCCCAGGGATCCCTCCGGGCCCCACATTCTGTGGGGGACTGCCTTGGGGCAGGGGGTTCAGAAGCAGCCGTGGGGCGAAATGCCACCCCCCAGGCAGGTCCTGGGAGACCTGCATTGGTTGAGCACTGGCAAGCATCTTTAGGGGATAAAAGTTCACCTCCCCACATACCCTCTGCCCCACATGCTGGGAGGTCCTGAGCCCCCTGGGTTAGCTGGACTCCTGTGGGATTGCCAGGAATGGGGTCTGCTTGGTGGAGGCACCCCCATTACGAACTCTCCCCCAAGGTAAGCTCAGCTGCCCCCCCTATACCTTCCTACTCTTTCTTTTCCAATGACAATTGACTCCTGGCATTTCTAGGATAAAAACTCCCTATCTGACTTGGTAGACGGTGGGGAGGTAGAAAGTGAGACGGACATGTCCATAGCCCCCACCTCCCGCCTCAGTCTTTTGCTTTGTTTTCACATTTCTCTCCTTTTTTAGGATGCTTGGTTTCATTATTTATGGCTACATTGCTTTCAGGTGGATTTTATTGTTTTTTTGTGAAGCCCTCTGGGCTCCTGCGGCAGGAGCAGCAATGTAGAAAATATTTTCGTGATTGTTATCAATGAAGGCTATTTGGAAGGCAGCAAGTCAGGGAAGCTAGGTTGCAGTATCCTGAACAAATTGATAAGGAAATCATGGAGAAATATGAGGAAAACTTACTTTTTAGAATAATTTAAGCATTTTCACAGCATGCATGTGTGACTCTTGTATTGTTCCATTTCCATTAACGAGTTCCATTCACTTTGCATTCCAAAATACTTTACTGAATTAATGGAGGCATCAAAAAGGCAAATGAATTTAGAGGCACAGAAGGATTTATCCCAATATTCACATGAATAATTCTATTCCAGATACACATTTTCTGAAATATGTCTTATTGATTTTAGGGAGTGATAATTTTTCTTTTACCAATAATTTTATTAAAATTTATATAAAACAGATAAACTAATACAAGAATCTAATTCAAAAATACATTAAAAGAAGGAAAAATAATAATGTTAAGAAAGTGCAGAGGAAAAAAAATCCCCCCCCAATAAGAAGAAACTTCCCCCTTCATCCCCAGCAAGTATATACAACATTAAGAACTTATCACTGTCTCTTAAAATACTACCAAATATAACTTCATTCCATGCTTCACCTCATTTTCTATAGGCCCATCTCTAAGTCCTCAGCTCTCCTTATTAATCAACAAAAGGTGTAAAGATTAACAAATATAACTAACAACATAAGCACGTAGTCCCTCTTTCCATTTAAACATAATCCCCCAATCCCTCTCTTAATAATCAAAATCTAATCACAATTAACAATTAAACATTACAGAAAAATAAAAACTGTTAAACCTTACCAGAAATAATAATCCCTTATTTATATACCAAAAATAGTAACACATATATTACAAACTAATCCATTACACCCAACTGAACATTTCAAAAAAAACAAACAAACCCTAGCTAGTCAAAGTATCCATTAAACATTACCAGAGATAGCAACCATTTACTTAACCATAATCAACTAAGCCAATTTTGTGTTTTCTTCTTCTTCCTCCCATCAATCCTTGAATCCCATAGATAAAGTTCTAACATCTGCTTTCTTCTACTATCCTTGTTTTTTCTCTTGAAATCCTTGTCATCTTTATCAAAGTCCGTATGTAAATTCAATGTGGCCACTCCGGTGAGCCTCTTATATTCCAATTTAAACAGGTAATCTGCATCCCTCTTTTGATACATTATTTGTATATCTTTTTAAATTTTTAAATGATCTTCCAGTTTCATTTGTAAATCCAATATTTCCATCTCTTTCTTATAGTTTATAATTTTTAAAAACACCTTAAAGTCCATTTTGGTTATCTTTCAAGGGACTTGTTTCTCTTTAATAACAACTTTTGGTTCCAGTGTACAGTAGGGTTAAATAGCCCAAGCATCTCTTGAGCCATCTTATAAAATGTTTCCTTTAAAGTAGCCATCTGGTGCTCTCTAGTGATTAACCTTCAAAGCTTTGTTATCAGGTCGAAATATAAACATGAAATTTTTTCCCACATCAGAGGATCTTTTTAATTAACTTCAAAGTCTTTCTTTAAATAAATTTCATCCAAATCCTTAGTGTTTAAAAACTTTCCCAAAAACAACACTATAGTCCCCCTTTTGTTATATATTGCAAAAATAAAGATCTTACAAAACTGGAAACATGTAGTTTTCTTTCTTTTTAAACGGATTGAAGAGAGACTCACCTAGCAAATACCCAACTTGCAGTTCTGAAGGTTTTTCAATCTTAAAGAGACAGTAAGAAAAAAATGAAACTCCAAGGTGATTAAAAAGATGAGGTTTGGTCAAAGTTTGAGTTCATGATAAGGCTACATTAATGGCTCAGAGCATGATGGAACCGCGACTCCCAGCTGATTGCAAGTGACCGCAAAATTGTCAGTTTCTGCTGTTGGGTCACAAAAAAACCAGCTGTTCGGAATCATGAGGGTAATCTCAAGTTCTCTCTTTTATCCAGAGAGAATTATCGGTAGTCTGGATCCCACATCCAGCTGCCTTTCAGCTGCAATGTCTCCCATGGAGCGCAGGGCATCAGTTCACCATTCCTCACTGGAAGGGACTCTGGGAGTGATAATCTTTCAAAGAAATATGGATAGTAGAACTATTTTGATTCACTTAAAAATCCCATAAGGCTATAATTGGATGGAAGGAACACTATTTATTTTGGGTGGGGAGGACTTTCCCTCTAAACTCCCTCTGCCATTTTCTTTTATTGAAGAATATAAAATTAAACTTTTCTCTGAATAAAAGTATTTATTTTAAAGTAAAGAAGTACTGACGGTCCATCTGTGTCTCTTTAAACAGTGAAAAAAGATTATTCCTCTGTGAGGTATTTATTCTCCATTTGCCAAGGAAAATCTTTGATAAGGTGCATTTCTCAACAACATACATTTGATGGAGCACAACAGACAATGTCAGTCAAAACACAATTAATTTTGCTGAGCCATATATTACAAGGCATTTGCTGTTCTTGTAGTTTTGAGTTTTTTTTATTCAGTTTGCTTTATGAAGATCCTTCATAAGGATGGATGGATGGATGGATGGATGGATGGATAAATATAAAACTGATTTCTGAATTTAATCTAGTTGTAAGGAACCGTCTGTACCCTCCCTGTTTTATGGAAGAAATTGGTTCTCCGTTCTATGATATGTCTTTCAGTCACAGAAGAACTGGTTAGGCAACGGGCAGAGCATAACAACTGTGAAATCTTCTCTTTGGAAGAAATTTCCTTACACCAACAGAATATCGAGAAAATTGAACATCTTGACAAATGGTGCCGGGATTTAAAAATTCTCTATCTCCAAAACAACTTGATCTCCAAAATTGGTTAGTGTATTTGTCTGTGAAGTGAATTTATGTAGTGATCCTTCTGGGAAGTGAAAAAGATATAACTTAAGGAAGAAAAATAATTTAAAATGGGGAAAGTAGCCCAAGCCCTTTGCTGAAAATGCATGCATAATACCGACATATAGTACAGACATCTGTGTACAGCAGAAACATACAACGTAGGTTCCCAGAGTCCTGTGTGACCCTTAAAAGCCTTAGGTAGCTTACAGGCATCACCAAATTGATTGAAAGATTGATTATGTGCTGTCAGGTTGGTGTTGGTTTAGTAGATAACTTCCTCCAGGGTGATCTGTCTTCAACCTGGCCGCCCAGATCTTCCAATGGTGTATAGTCCATCACTGCTGTAACTGAGGCCATCCGCCTTGCTGCTGGTCATTCTCTTCTTCTCTTGCCTTCCATTTTTCCCTAATGGGGAAAGGGCAGCTCTCTGCCAATCATTTGCCAAAGAGCTGGGTCTTTGCATAATGTGTCTGAAGGATGATAATATGAGCCTGGTCATTTGTGCCTGGAGTGAGAACTCTGGATCATGTTAGGGCTGGAAATGGGTTTTGTGGCCAACATTATTATTTCAGTGCCACGTATTGCTTGGGTGGGGAGCATGCTAAGAGCATAGTAGGAGAGTGATGACAGAAAAGAGCAGGCCCAGCCAGATTTTTTCTAGATTTCTTCACATTTTGGATTTTTGCTTTAATGGTTACCTTAAGCCTCTCTGGGGCTTGTCACACTTATTTTACTTGCTTGGAAAGCAGTGGCGATCACCATTTACTGGGAGTGTGATCTTGGGGGGTAATTGGGATGCAAAATAGAGGTTCAGGGACTACATGTTATGAGATTATTCACCCAAGTCTTCAACAAGGATGTCATGATCATAGAATTGGGGAAAATGCAGTTTTCCATTTGAATCCAATAGCTTCCTGGTAAGGTGACTTTGCCTTTAGTTTTCTCCTCCCCAGGAACCCTTTCATGTCCTTTTTGGTCCTTTGTTTCCCAGGCTCCCGCTGAAGGGCGTTGAGATAAAAGAATACGGTTAAACTGCTGGTGCTTGCTCATTCTTGGCAGAGACTAGTTTTCCCTTGCCTGCCAGTCATGACCACTTTGCTTTGGTTGCTGTGAAGCATTTTCAAGCAATCAGTGCCAATGCAGTTTTAAACTCTGCTCTTCTGTCCATGAGTAACCTCCATAGATTCATAAAAAAAGAAATGGAAGTTGGTTCTGTTAATGGCTTTTCTACAAACTAAACCAAAAAAGCGACTGGAAGATAAAATGCACATTACTATACATACAATGATATATACAACTGTTTATACAGTAACTAGCTGAAGATAGATTTACCACTTGACCATATAGTTTATTTCATTGCAGATGTGGCTATAAAAAATTAGGGTGTAAAAGAGACAGTGTCTCTAGAGCTAGTATCAAATCTTGTTCATAGGGCCACCGTTGTTTTTACAGTCTGCGTGTGTTCTTTGAATTAATTCAGTCACCAATCCTTTGGATTTTTGAAAAGTAAAGCAGTTTAACTTAATCCTCCAAATCCCTGCAATGGAGAGAAATGTCATTTGAATAAGAAGATCCGTAATTCATGTCATGCTTTTCTTTTTCCAAAATAAACATTCTGTGTGTTTCATTCACAATTAATTCATAATTTTGCTCAATAAATCTTTTTGGTACTTTAAGAAATCTGTTTTGCCTGCTTTTTTAAAGAATCAACTACTGAACTATTTGGAATGCTAAGTCTATCCTAGCAAAACTGTCACATGTAATAATTATGTTTCAGAAAATGTTAGCAGACTGAAGAAGCTTGAATATTTAAATCTGGCTTTAAACAACATTGAAAAAATTGAAAATTTGGAAGGTAAGATACTTGTCTTTTGAAGAATGTTTCTGTGGGTAATGCTTGTTAATACATATGCATCTATTTCTACAAAAACATAAGCACATCTCAGCTGTTGTGTTTTTATACACAAGAAGTTATTCCCAGAAGCAGTTCTTTAGCAGGTTATGAATCTAAATTTGGATTTACACAGGTTGATTGAAGACTAAAGTTGAAGAATCAGTTGCCCTCCAGATATTACTGAGTTGTGTGTGCAAAAGTATTTGCTCCCTTTTGTTAGTTTTTTTTTTTTTAAACTTAGGGTCATAGAATCAAACAATTAGAAGGGATCTTGGAGGTCTTCTAGACCAGCCCTCTGCCTAAAGCACTGGGAACTTTAAGAGGTCTCGACTTCAACTCCCAGAATTCCCCAGCCAGCAAATATATACTGGCCTAAAGTATATAGCTTTGCCACTGAATGTTATCAGACCATCATGTAAGTTCCCAGAGATAAATAAAAGGTATCTGAGAGAACAGGTAAAATCAAAGTTTGGTGTTTGCTTCTTTTATTTCATAAACTATTATGCTAGTGTGAAAAAGTAATCGCCCCCTTAGATTTAGTGACTGCTTGCATCATCTTTATCAGTAATAACTGCAACCAGGCACTTCTGTGATTGGTGATCATCACTATATAGGATTTTTGGTCCATGTTTCCATGGAAAACTGCTTCAATTTAGCAACATTGCTTATTTCAGGTTTTGACACATCATTTCTGTGGGGTTTAAGTCTGGACTTTCACTTGATGATTTCAAAACCCTGAATTTAATTCTTCTTCATCCATTTTAGAGTCATAGCTCAGCACATCTGGAGGGCCACAGATTCCCCACCAGAGGACTAAGCAATATAAAGCAGAAGCTTAACAATTCAGTACCTTAAATAGTTTTAACAAGCTGCAAGTTCTCCTTGAACTGATAGGCAATACTAGGTGCCTAACCCAGTGCTCCTTGATCCTTTAAGAACTTCTAATTCTGACTTAATTACTGATCTGAGCAAAAGGAAGGCTTCTCCAGCAGTCTGTAGAGTTTTAGAGACAAATTTGAGAGTGAGTTTGCAAGAGAATAAATTATAGTTTGGATTATTATACCAAAGAGAGTTGGTGACATATGTAGAGTGACTTATCTGCTCTCCAGTATGGTATTTGAAGAGCTGCCTAGAACAGATCAGTCAGAAGGTGGTTGTGCAATTAGACTATTGTCCAAATTCCTCTATTGCCTTATGCATGTAAATAGTAATAGAGCTAATTTACAATAAGTACATTTCCGTACACTTGACTCTTACCCTTTGATGTAGTTAAGAATCTAGGATGAGAGGTCTGACGTGGAGGCAGAAACCTTGGTTCAGACATGAATGTAGCTCTCTGTGATCCAGAACCTCAGTAAAACAAAGTCCTAGATCACACCAATATGAATAGAACCTCCCGTTTAGACTTCATCTGAATGTGTGGAGATGGAAAAGAAGATGGCAAGATTAAATGCATTGCCTTGTTTTCCCCCAGATGAATTTTTCCACATGTTCAGACAAACATGTTAATGTAGATCTTTGATGTCTTTATTAAATTAAATATAGTTGGCACGATTATTCTGCACTCATGTCATTTATCATTTTTTCAATGTGTCACATTCACATTTACAATTTTATGACAGTTTTGAGAATAAGCCTAGAGTTATCAGGGGACCCTTGCAGTCCCAGGGCAATAATACAAATAATAATTTATTAAACTTATATGCTGCCCAACTCCCAGTGACTCTCTGCACCTCTATTTAACCAAACCAGAATTCTCTGAATGTGTTCCTCCTGGATGATTATAGTTTAAAAGGAGAAGCAAATGCTTTTGATCTCATGGGTATAAACACCAGGATGGGAGGAAGCTGCTGTTTCTGATCACATCTTTATTTATTAATTTATACAATGTATTGACTATCCAAATCCCAAGGGATTCTAGGCGGTTCACAAAATATAAAATAACAAAGTAATATATCAAACTACATAATAAAATATAATAGTATACTACAGTACAATAATAATGCAAACATTATTGATGGCTACTGTCTTGAAATCTGAAAGTCATAAAATACTTTCCTGTTTTTGCACTTTTAAACATTTAAGCATTTACATCTCCAGTTCTATGAGGTTTAGCCTGAGAAACAAACTTTAATCGTTTTTTAAAAAAATGTTGCTCATCCTTTTCGCACCTGATATTTACTTTCATAAAAAAAGAGGTGAGTGAGGATGGGGTCAGTATGATGACTTTGAGGTAGGAGTGTTTGTTAATTAAATGTAGAGTTGTTAAACTTAAAAGTCCTCTTTCATTTTCAAACAGGTTGTGAAGAGCTGCAGAAGCTGGACCTGACAGCAAATTTCGTTGGAGAATTGTCTAGTGTCAAAATACTGAAAAGTAATATACATCTTGAAGAGCTTTTCCTTGTAGGAAATCCATGCACTGATTTTGAAGGCTATAGGCGGTTTGTGGTTGCTACTCTACAACAACTCAGAGTATGTCTATGATAAATTCTAATTTAGATACCAATAACACTCTTGTGTCAAGGGCAGAAATCACTAATTTAACACAGTAGTGCAAAACTATTGATAACTACTTTAACAAGTAATAAAATTAGGAAGGCAACAACAACGAAGAAAAACTTACCAGGCAGTGGTCCCTTGTTAGGGAATTCATTACATTTTGCTTAATGGGATTGTAGGATTGCATTATTCAGTTGCTCAAGCATGCCTCAATTAATCAGACAATAGACTACATATTTAAGCAAGCTCTTGTTGATGTGGAAATGACAGTCATCTTAAGAATATTCCTTGTTATCAAGCAGGTAGTATTTTTTTTTTAATTGCTACTATGATCCCCCATTTGAAAACAGGATTATGCTTATGGATTGTGAGGTTTCCTTCTGATTTATCTATTTGATGTATATTCCTCCTTTCTGTGCTGCAAAGACTTAAGATATTAAAATTTGAAAACAAGCACATAATATAAGAAGTTAAAAATACAATACAGTACGATAAATGTTAAGATCATTTAGCTGTTAAAAGTCTGCTCAAGGAGATGCATTCTTGTAGACTTCCTAAACACGGGTGGAGTGGGCACTAAAAGCAGGTGTGTAGGAAGTGCCTCCCGTAATCTGGAGCAACGCAGGAGGAGATCTTGTCCTGCGTACCAACAAATTGCTCCTCTCCTGCAAACCTTACCATCCACAAAGGCTCCTAACAGGACAGGCAGCTGTTATATGCAGTAGTGTCAGGATTAGCCCAGGAAACTCCAGGAGACAGTACAGATTCAATTCAGCATGGTTTATTGGCTTCAGTCCCCTTACAGAATCTTCTCAGAGTGAAAGCAATTCCCAGAGTCACCCCACAAACATCCTGCATTCCTCAGGGAGGTGCCAGTCTCATTCTCTTATCTCTACCTCTTTGTTCTGGTGATAAGAGTACGCGCTTAACCCTTTCTGCTCTAGTTCTCACAAGTAGCCCAACCAGGTTGGACAACTTTTGAATTAAAGGATTAAGTGACCAACCACTGTAGTCAGTAGGATTATATTCAGTAATATCATGCAAGTGGGTAGGAGTAATATTTTCACACAGTTTTAAGAATGTTGTCTCTCTTTTTCTGAATGTAATGGCAAATCACCCCTCAGGGTTTGATGATTCAGCATTAAATTTTGGTGGGCCCTATCTAATGAAGTCTAAAAAGAGGTTTGGGAGTCCCATGAGAATAACATGTCCCAGATTTTTTTTCCTTCCACCTTTTTCAGAATGTGTAACTAAGAAAAAAAAAAAGGAATATACAATTGCTTGACAGATATTAGCTTCATTTTATCCCTAAAATTGTGTGAAAATACTGGTCCCACCCACTTGCAAAACATCACTGAACATAATTCTGCCCATTATGGCCCTTTATCCCATAATATTTCTTTTTAGAAGTTATCCATCCTTTCAATACACAGGATTCTACGTTAATTTGGGCTTGAGGAATTTGTAATTTAATAAATGTAATCATTTAAATTTAATGAAAATAATAAAAACAAAGAGAGATGGATTTCTTGCTTACTGTATTGAAATATCATTTTATTCCCCCCCCCCCTTCTTTTTAAAGTTTTTGGATTGCAAAGAGATAACACGGTCAGAAAGGATTCAGTCTTTACAAAACTATCCTGAACTAGAAAGAAAAATCCACAAGCAGGAGCAAATCTATCTTCTGAAAAGAGAAGAAGAAAAAAAAGAGGCACAAAGACAGATGCAAGAAAAACAGAAGAAAAGGGAGGAGAAGAAGAAAGGACATAATCTGGGATTTGATAAACAATCATACACAGACATTAAGACACCCATGTAGGTGCCACTGTAGTTCATTTGGGGTAGAGAAAACTGAATGTATAAGAATAGGAATTTATTTATTTATTTAAATTGTATGGTCACCCATCTCACCAAGTGATTTTGGGTGGCGAACAAAATTTAAAGCATAAAAACAAAATAATGCAAAAATTAAAATACAGTGGTACCTTGGTTCACAAATGCTTCTGTTCACGAACAATTCGGTTCACAAACAGCTCCGGTCACAAAATTTTGCCTCCGTTCGCGAACTCCGCATCGGGTTACGAACAGGATCCGCGGCCATTTTCCCTCCCATGACACGTGGTCGCGGCTTCCTATAGGGAGGGGGACTCTCCCTCCAAGCAGTAACCAGCTCCCCACCTGCCTTCCTGTCCTCCATGCCAGAAGTCGCGTCAAGCAAGGTTAGTTTTCTCTCTCCGTACTGTACTTTGTGTCATATTTTTGCGGTTTAAAAAACAACAACATATGGTTCAGAACAGATTAACCGTAATTACATTGAACCTTATAGGGAAATTTGATTCAGGACGCGATCAAAAATCGGTTGGCGACCAAATTCGTAGGGGTCAGAACGGATTAACCGTATTTACATTGATTTACTTATGGGAAAATTTGATTCGGTTCACGACCAATTCGGTTTGCGACCAGAGTCGCGGAACGAATTAAGTTCGTGAACCGAGGTACCACTGTACATAGCTGCCAAGAATAAATCACACATCATAATCTCTAAATTAACCATGAAACAGGTCTCTGCACACACTCGGGGCCCCAGGCCCGGGCACAGGGTTAGGTCTTTAAAGACATATGAAAAGCCAGCAGGGTCGGGGCCATCCTGATGTCCAGAGGGAGAATGTTCCATAAAGCGGGCACTACAGCAGAAAAGGCACATCTTCTAGGCCCCGCCAACCGGCATTCCTTAGCTGATGGGGCTTGAAGCATGCCCATCCTGCCTGACCGGATCAGACAGGAATTAGTCTGAAAGAGAGCGGTGCTATACATTCTGGTCTACCCTCTTGTCTCCCTGACTTCCATGAATTCAGCTAGAAATTAGACCTGAATGTGCTTGAATGTGAATGTAGTGGTTGCTAAAAGGAGAACACTGCCTGGCTGATGCAAATCCAGAGCTTCTGGCTTGTGTCTGTAAACTTGGGTTTATTTTAGTTATTTTTTTAAAATTATTTTGGGTATTATAATAACCTCTTGCTTGTAAACAGTCTGGAGGTTCACTTCATAGAAAGATGGGATAATCCCAACAAATGTAATCATACTTTGTCACATTTTTATTGCTACATAATCTATGGTTGTCCATCCTTTTGGCACTTGGGAGATGATGTGGAATTTTGAGAGTATGTTGCAAGCCCTCTCTCAAGATGGCTTGGAGAGGTATGAGCAATCAGAAAAAAGGAATATACTGCAGGGCAAATGGAAGAGAATGCTCTTTTTTGTTACGTCTAGAGCTCAGGACATTGACCGCCACCATCACTACTAATTCCTCATTCACTCAAATGGAACTGATAGGGTGGGTCACCAGGTTAAGCTGTTCTCCAGCCAGGCTAGACATGTGGCTGGAGAACAGGATTTGAAGTGAATAAATAAATCAAGTGTCCAAGTTTTTCTTTTGCACGTTATATTCTAGCTATTATTCTGCAGAAGGAATAGAGAACCACCAAAATTGTGAAGAAAGGAATGAATTTCGTGAATTAATAATTGAGGACGATGATGAAGACAGAGCCTTTTGGGAAGAACCTGTGCCTCATACTCCAGAGGCTAGGTTAGAAATTCACCAATATATTGAAGAGAAAAGGAAAGAAAGAGAAAATAGGTATGCATAATTTTTATATATTTCAGACAGAAAGAAAACTGACTGACTTAATTTTCTTTTATTCACAGTGGCAAATATATTTTTATCTTCACACTTTTTTTATTTTCTCACTGAAATAGTTAGATCCTATCAAGTAATTCCATTGGTAGATGTCTTTCTGCTACTGGCTTGGACTCATAATGCTCCCCCCCCCCCGCCCCCATTGTATTCAACTCTGCTCTGGAAATCTGAAGAATCCCTGAAATTTGTTGAAGAGAAGAACTATAGGAAATCCTGTTACATTATTGCAGGGGTGGGCAACTTTCTTACACCCAGGGTCTGCATGTTAATTTTTTTTTTTTTTTTTTGGCTTGTCACTGGCTGCAAGGGTTATCCTTGGTAACAACCTGATGTCACCAGAGTGGATGTGTCCAAGATCTACTTTAGGGTTTGCGGGGAGGTTGTGTGATTAAGGGATCCATATCACTTCCACAACATTCCTTAAACAAAAGAAAAGGCTGAACATTTTGGCCACTTAGCACTCATGGAAATGCACCTACTTCTGTTGAATATAACCCAGTATCAGATGCTCATAATAGGTCTTAGAAGACTCTTTCCCAGTGTGGTTCCCTTCAGACATGCTGGACCAAGCTCCCATGATGTTAGAGGAAGGTAGCGATTGTATGCCAGCACTTATGGAGAACGTAGGCTTTGAAATTGTAGCCACCAGAAGATGTAAACTTCAGTGACTCAGTACCCTATTCAGAGATGTTGACTATGTACCTCTGGTGTTGAATTGCGGAGAGCCATGGAGATAGCTCTGAATATTCAGAAGCCATTACAGAGGGAATGAAGGTAACACAAAAGCAGACTTGCAAGATTTAGTTACTATAGCCTAGCTCAATAAAGCATAAAGTTCTAGCCTTCAAGTGGAGTCAGACTCCAGATCTGGTCTACTTTTTAGGGTTGACATCAATATATTAGTATAAAT
The DNA here is from genome assembly GCA_030867105.1 of Liasis olivaceus. Taxonomy (NCBI): domain Eukaryota; kingdom Metazoa; phylum Chordata; class Lepidosauria; order Squamata; family Pythonidae; genus Liasis; species Liasis olivaceus. Next base: position 9,212,226 of record CM061350.1, read on the forward strand.
ACTGCAAGATGTCTGCAGTTGTAGTAGATGAAGTGGTGGGGACAGAACGAGCTGGACAGAAAAATGATTAAAACAAGGTGGTGAAGGCTTGTTCCACAGAAGTCAGAGCTAACAGGTGATTCCCTAGCAGAAAGCAGCAGTGAACAGGGTCAAAGCAGATTTTTCTCAGAGGTACAGTATGCCACAGGTTTCACCATGACTGGGTCTTATTTAGCAAAGAGTATGTTGGCATAGCCAGCATGTAGGCAGAATCTGATCAGCTGAACTTTGTGATAGAATAAATGCATATTTACATATATCTAATGCAAAGGTGAGATCCACTTTGGTATAGTAGTTAGAGGTACTAGGCTAGAAACCAAGAAACCAACCATGAATTCTAGGCAGTAGTATGATTTTGGACTAGTCACTCCCTCTTAGTTCTAGGAAGAAGGCAGTGACAAACCACTTCTAAAAAATGTTGCCAAAAAACCCAGGAGTCAGGACTTATTTGAAGGCAAATACACAAGGGCGCGCGTGCATACACACACACACGCACAGCAGAGATATGTTTTCTTTTCAAACCTGTACCTTGCTAACATAGATAGTGAAACATTCTTTTTATTTTTTATTGGTTAATTGGAGGGGGGTGATTTTGTTTTAACTGTTTCTAATTTTTATTTTAATTTTTGCCATGCATATTTTAATTTTCCTACGTGATATTGTAAACTGCTGAGAATCAATTCTGATTCTGGTGGGATATGATTGTAATAAATACATTATATAAACATTACATTTGGGATGTTTTGTGTACCAAACAATGTTCTGACCATGAACTATAAGCTGCTTCTCCATCATGCATATGGATGATGAAATACAAGGATGGGAGAATGTTTAAAGATTTTCTGCATAGGAGGCCAACATGAGCCATCTCCAACATTGTCATGCAGAATAGAAGCAACCAAATAGTCCTTCCTTGTTCATAAAAAGGCCTCTGGACTATGTAATAGCAGAAGCATTCTGGCAATGCTACATGGACATAATTAGTAAAGTATTTCTCATAGGAGATGCTAAGGTGTTTCCCTTTGTTCTTACGATGGGGGAGAGAAAACATTAATACCTAAGTCTGTATCTAATCCAATGGCTTATTTTAATGTTTATTTCATGAGGAGCAGGGAGATTGTGAACTGCTGCAAAGCTACATCACCAGAAACCCTATCTCTAGAATCTTTTCTGAAACAGCTGCCATTTCTCCCTGAGAAGTTAATGACTGAATCTGTAGCTTGTGCTAAGTTGTTCAACTGTGGTTTAGTGAATACACTGCAGTTGACTGGATTCACATAACCTACTAAGCCATAGTTCAGCTTCAGTTCTGTTATGGACCAGACTTCAGCCGCATGGATATCTGATTTTACTAAAGATTAAAATAGATCCCACAAGCCAGAAATCTACTGTTCATGGAAAGCATTTTTTCTAATAGCTCAATAACATTAGGATCAACCAGAAGGTCTTCATAACAATAGTATCCACAGAGCAAGGTTTGTTTTATTATCTTTATATTTTATGATATGTATGGCATAATGAAGAACCTGAATATTATAACAACAAGATCTCAAACACTGATTCTTCATGCATTATTTTAGAAATTAATATTAAACTACACCTTTGCAGTACCAAATGTTAGAGAAGCATTGCAAGAGACAAGAAAACATCTCTGTTTAGATAAGCATTTGGTAGCCAGGGATCAAATGAACCGAAGGAGCCATCATCATTGCCTTGATTGTACCTGAAGGTATCACATCAGTATTTTCTCAGCACATTAAAGTAAATGGGACATTGTTTATGTGTCTTAAGAGTTAGATCAAGGCTTGGTCATCTTGCTGCTGCTGTTTTTGCTACCTTGCAGAAAGGATAAGAATGCAAAATATATCAAAACTAAAAAAAAAAAATTGTTTTGCTTTTTTAATAGAGAACGAAGAAACAAAGAGAAGCCTCCGCGCACTTTGATCACCCCAGAAGGAAGAGTTTTAAATGTAAATGAAGCCAAGTATGTAAAAAAGATATAATTCATGAACCATTTGAATTGGTTAAGTAAAGAGTGGGCAACCCACTGCCTGGGGCTGCAGGTGGTCTCTAGCACTGTACAGTTTTTTGAAGAACTAATAAATAATAGAACATGTTAGTTGTTTCCTAGAAACAAAATAGATGCTAAAGTTTAATAGCCTAGACGAGGAGGAAAATATCACATTTTTCCATTTCCCATGTTTAGATATTGAGTATTTGTTTCAGAGTCTGCTCTGTGGGGGCAGAGGTCCAAAATATCAAGATGGTGGCCATAACCGCATGATCAAAGCCCTAACCCTTTTGTAGATGTGTGTCAACATTGCACATAGGTTCAAGAAGCAGGACTTTGATCACGTGCTCATGACCACCACCTTGACTCTTTTTCAGCCCTCCCCTCCGGATGCTACTGAACTCTACACACATGCTTCTCTGTTCCCTAAAGTCAAATTAGATAATGTTGACCCCTCTGTTCTTTTCTTTATGTAGCCCAAATTAGTTATTAAAATAAAAGACCTATGCAGTAATCTGGATTCCAAAGGCTAAATGTGACCGCATCACGTGTAGATACACACGTAGCACCAGTCAGGAGCGCCTAAAAGCACATGTTGCTTTTTCCTGAGATTATGTGCCAGCTGCAAAGGGCAGCTATTGCAAACCCATGGAAGATACAGTAAGGTGTTTCCAACAAGTGTCATGTGTACATCCATGTGCACTTTGAATCACATGTTGCCCTTGGAATCCAAGTTGTTGCACAGCATTAAAATATAACACTAACTTTAATGCCATTGCATTGTTGCAAAGCAAAGGATGACAACTCTCAATGTGCCAAAATGCCATGAGGAAAGAAAGAACAGTTACGGGAAAGAGAGATTGCTGTCTACCTGCAGAATATCTCAAGAAACTCATTGTTTTATCAACATCTCTCTACTGTGCTGTAGAAAAAAATAGTGGCAGTTGTACAGAAATAGAGCGGGTGAAGACGACAAGTCTGTAATGCCTCAAAACTTCATGTTGACAGATAAAAATTACAGTTGTGAGAGCTAAAAACACATCCAAGGAAGCTCTGTACAGCTCCAGCAGTTTGAGTTGTCAGTAGTGTTGTCTTGTGTTAATACAGGGATGGGCACTGTTTGAGAGGCCAGAGGCCTCAGTTCAACCGCCTGTCCCTCCAGAGGCTCATAGTGATGCTTGTGAAAATATCACTGGCAGAGCGAGACTGACATTTTTAATGGGTAGAAACTGTTAATGGATTTGTACTGAGGACAGATTTTGGTGTGAAGCACCAAACCCTGATTTCATTTCGTAGTTTCTGAGGCTCTAAGAAGGGAAACGGGCTGCAAGACTATCACGAATTTGAAACACTTAGTTGCTTCTCCCATATTATAAATAGATAAATAAATTTAAAAGAATCATAGCAACAAGAGGAAACCCACCAACAAATAGGTGGAAAATAAGGGAAAATTGGTGGGAGAAAAAATGCATTATTTGTTATACTCAAAGTGTTTTTCTGGGTAATTTACTGTATGTTTTATATATGGCTCAGATATCTTTCAAATGTGTTTCATTTACTGTAAATATGATTTCATTTACTTTAAAAAATGGGGTGAATTTCTGTTCCCCTTGCTACAGGAAAGTCTTTGATCTTTCCCTTCCCATGGCCTTCATGAATATTTTTTTCTTTCTCTCAAACACCACATTGTTAAGGGAAAAAAATTAAACAAAAATGCAATTTTCAACCAGAAGAAATGCAGTTATTTATACAAACTAGATTAATGATTATCAGTTATTTTGTGTTCCTTGATGCTAGCTTATTAATTCCTATGACTATCACACATGCATATAAATTACACAATTTAAAAATACATTGCCAGAACATGCCTCAAGGAATTATTTAGGAATGTTTTTATTTTATGGAATCTTAGGCTGTTCGTGCTTTTATTGATTGTAAACCATCTGGAGTCTGGTGTTTGAGGTACTATACAAATATTGTAATAAATAAATACAGAGGTTTGCCTCATGTTTTTCTAATTCATGCATTTGATTCTGATTATCAAGTTCAAGTGGAAAATAGATTTTGGGGATTTATATATGTAATTTGATCTCTGAAAAATGTCAATTCACTAATTCCTAATTACCCAGTGCTGCAAAACTTTGTGTCCCATATAATCATTGGATGTCTAGTTAGGTTTATGTGTTCCATCACACAATCCATTTTCCATCTATATGTAATCAAGAGAATCATTCAACTCAGTTTCTGTGCTAAAGAGAGCTTTGGATATTTTCCTCAAACATTCCACGTCACATAGCAGTTAACTTTGAAATCTGAATCAAAGGTAATAACTGTAAAGCTGCCCACCAGTTTCATTTAACTTGGCAGTAATATTTTAAAATTCTCTAGCATTCATGGAGATGTTTAAATTCATGTTAAATTTTTGAATTACAGAGATAAGATCAGCCATGTAGTAATATCATTTAGCTTGTTTGCATATAAAATACTGTGGGTTTTGCTTTCCTTTGCTTTTTTTGCTAATTTGCACAGTACAGCAACAAAATGTTAAAAAGAAAAAAGAAGGAGAAATGACCTAGTCTTTCCAACTCTGAGAAATAAATACTGAAAATCAGGCACACATACAATTTGGGATAGTAAATATAAATACCTTTGTAACCTTAAAAAAACAAAGTTTTTAAAACATCCAAATTCTGTACTGTGCTTTTCTCTAGGAAAACATTTGCATAGAAGTAACCCATTACTTTAGTTGAGAGAGTTATCTTCTATTCATCCATCTATCCATTCTGTAAAATAGGTTATTTTTTTCCAAATACTTTTTCCAAATCAGGAGGGGAGTAACAAGGAACAATTGATTTCCCTAAGGCTAGGCAGGTGTAATACTGTATACGACTGTGGATTTTGTACATAGTGTGGTCATTTGTCCTTATAGCACCCCTTCCCTCTAGGAACAGCATACCCAGCACTCTCTTCGATGATTTTTTTGCACAACAGTAACCCTGTGAGATTAGGTTGGGCTAAGAGAATGGCTGGCTCTAAGTCATCTAGCAAGCTTCCATAGCTGAAGTGGGCTTGAATGTGGGTATCCTTGGGTCCTATTCCAACATCTGAATCACCAGACTATGTTGGTTCAGTCAATGTCATTTTTCTCATATTGATGTTTTGTCCACCCAAGGGCTATATTTTACTCACATAAGAAATTAAATAAATACATTCTGAAAATTGAAACAGTTCAGAACAGCTCTAGGAAGGGGCCATGCTTTGTAAATAGGAGCTCTTAAATTTCATCCCTTAGTAGCAACTGATGGTAAGACAATAGAGCCCTTGTCTAGAAACTAGAATAGCTCAGATGTAGTGCAGGGTTGGATAGCGTTATCTAACCAGGAAAAATTAAGCTCCAAAGACATTTGTTGTGTATTATCTACCTAATGGGTGGGAGGGAGGGAGGGAGGGAAGGAGATGCATGGATAATAATACTAAGATTAGCCCACTTAATCAGTTTTTTGCCAGTAGGTGTCTCTCTTTCAGCACAAATGTGTACCTTTGAATTACACGGACCTTATGTCAAGCATCCCATCATGTTTCAACTTAAAAACAGTCGTAGATTTTAACATTATTGGGTTTTTAGATTTTGCAAACCTATTTTGGGAAGGATGTGTATCCCTCTAACTGCTAGATCATGTCATCTTGAATAACAAAACCACAATCATTTGAAGTTTCGATACTGCACTTCATCCAGTCCAGTTTATAATGCGCAGATCTTGCTGCTGTTATTGCTAGGCTTCCTTTCTCCTTGGAAGATGACAATGAAAACAACCAGTTCGTCCTGGATCTCGCTGTTTACAGGTCAGAAGGATTTGTTTTATTTGCTCCATTGCTGAGATTGTTTCAGGAGGCTGTCGATTTTGATTTGGCTTTTCATTCACAGCCGAAGAGTATAAGAAACGCCCTGCTGGGTTGGACCAACATCTAGTCCAACATGCTGTAATCTGGGGAAAGTATTCAGGAAGCTCAGCCATCTCTCCCTTATGCTGTTGTCACTAGCAATCCATGTTTAGGCATGAGGTCTTTGATACTGTCAGGACTAGTAGCCATGATAGCCCAGTCCTCCATGAATTTGTCTAATCCCCTTTATCTCAGTGGGTACAGTAGGTAGCAGCCCCTTCCAGAATTTAACTCTGCACTGTTTAAAAAATTATTTCCCTTTCTCAGTCTTCTGTCTCCCAACATTTAGTTGCAATGGATGTCTCAAGATATAATACAGTAAGGGAGAAATAAAAAGGTATATCAACATTTACCACACTGTGCAGGTTCTTGTATACCTTGCTCATCTTCTTAAGCCCCCAAACCCAGTGACTTAATCTTTCCTTTGGAGAAGCAGACTCATGCTTATAATTATGTTGCTCTTTTCTGCCCTTTGTCAAGCTGTACAATATTCATTTTGAGCTGACAGAACTTTTTCATATAAACCAGAGAATGGGATTAAAACGATCACATGGATTAGAATAAACTCTACAAGTTTATTCTCTACAAACTGATTGTATTCTACTTTTTTTTCCTAATCAGACATATGCCAGTATTGGGGGAGAAGAAGGAGCATTTACATCTAATGAGGTTAACAAACAGTATTGCTACCACTCCAGTCAAACTCATACCCCTCCTGGTAACTTAAAAAAAACAAAAAGTGTGGAAATCCTATCCCCTTTTATCTGCTTGTCCAATAGACTAATGAGCAGAACTTCATCAGCAGGTTTGTTACAACAGCTGTACTCATCTTACGTGTTGATCAGGTTCACTGTCACACAAGCTAGCGTTCCAGCCGTTGGCTGTCTTAATGCAACATATGGAATCAATCCAATTTTCTAGGTTTTCATGGCACACAGAAACACAAAATAGCCAACCATTGTTATGGTTGTGTGTGTTGTGTGTGAAACCAGCCAGTTAGTAGGTTTCTGTTTTATGGTTTATAGTTAAATAAAACTTGGGCATAGGATAGTGAGTGAATCAGTCCCATGCATATATGTAAGTAGGTGACAGTTTCTGAGTGAGAAAATAGCAGGATAGAAATCAGACATTTCTCTCTTCATGAAGGCTGTGGCACAAAGGTATCTGCAGGGGTGGGAATCAACAGCATTAAAATGGTGGGCACAATCAGAGCAATTAAACCCCACCCCTTTTTACATGAGTGTGATGCATACAATCCATGTTAAAAAGGAATGGGGCTTAAATCATTTGGTTGCACCCTCCATTTTGACAGTGTTGACCCTCCCCGCAGTGGGCATCCCTCATGTACCAGTTTCTTTTATGGGGATCATGTATGATCTCTGGGCTCCTATTTCTCCTCGCTACACTTGTCTCAGTATAAAATCTTCACCATCATAATAAGGGGTTTCTGGACTCTTTGTTGTTGCAAATTGTAGAGTGTCATCAAAAGTAAAGATGTTTATTATTTTCAGTGGGTCAGAAGAAAAAGGGGGATTGAGACTATTAGTTTTCTTAAGGACTGAGTGGCAAAAAAATAATCTTTCAATAAATAAAGGTTGAATTAGACACAGGTTGCACACAATCTTCTGAATGATGTACCTGTGTGTCACTCTGCTTTTTGATGGGAACAGAGGGAACAGAGAACTCCTAAACTTAATGCTGCCCCCCTCTCTCTCAGGCATCTGGACATCTCTTTCCTCGATGTTGATGTACAGCCTACTTATGTCCGGGTAATGATCAAAGGAAAGGTTAGTATTCTTTGTTGTTGTTGCTTTGAGTCTTTTTTTAAAGCCTATTTCATTTGGATTTGTTTTCACTTTATGATGTTGGCCTTTCTTTTGGGGCGTAAGGAGGCCAGCCTTCTGACCCTGCTTGGTTGTAAGAAAGACATCTAAGAGGAGGAGAGATGATCATCATGTACAACAGTCTTTCCCTTCCTGGGGCCTTCCAGATGTGTCAGTTTGTGACTCCTCAAATGCACTAGTCAGCATTGTGTGAAGCCTATGAGAATTATGGTCCAAGCAATTTTGAGGGTACCAGGCAGAGCAGAGCTGATGGATAGAGGGGACAAAGCTGCATTCAGAGTAGGGAGCAGCGTGCAGCTAAACAGTGAGGGAAATTTGCAAAGGTTACAAAGCAAAAAGAAGTGAAACCCAATGCAAGTCAGGTCATGGACGAGCAATTGCCTTCAACACACTTGCCCACGCAGACCATCCAGATGGTGGTGGTAGCAGAGAAGGAAGGGCAGGCCTAGGTATACCCTCCTGGTGTCTTAGTCTGAAACTGCTAGCTTTCATGGAGATTACCACAGATTTGTCTCATGAAGAAGCATTTCATTTTGGGTGCACTTGTTCTAGTCTCAGCACATTTTTTTGCTCCCCAGTCTGGAAGCTTGAACTCATCAGGCATCAGACTTAATTTCTAAGGGGTATTACTTCAGTCTATCCAGCTTTTGTTTCCAAGATATGCTGTGATGGTCTCAGGAACTGTGTGTAGAGACATATGGTAAATGGAAGGAACATGGTCCTAATAATGTTTGAAACTCTGGAAGGTTGCAGAGAAGTGGGTACCCAATCCATTTGTCTGAGTTCACAGATAATGCTTCAAAGAATCACACCCGCAAGCCAGTACCTAGATCTTAATGCAGGCATAACATTCTTCATTTGCTTCCTGCTAAATATAATTTTATCTAAGATTTTTAAAAAAGCTTTCTCTGAAGTTAACTGAGAAAGGTATTAATCTTCAAAGGTGAAATTCATAGTAGACCAGATCCTCCGTCCCTCCCCTACTATGTTTGTTTTAACCCTTCTAGATTACACTTCTTTCATTTTTGGTTTTAAAAATCCTAGTACTATGATATTATTAAAAGCAGAGTAAAAATTAAAAATGAAATTTCTCCTTCGAATCAACTTCATTTCCTGGTGATTTCATGGACATGTCCATATAATTATTTTCCAACTAAAATGGACTAACATAATTATTCTCATTGTATCTTAATATCTTAAGCACACATTGTAACTTTTAGAATTGAAAAATCACACTTTTCAGTGACAACACAGAAGAAATACTTGTCCATGTGTTTGTGGGACTGTCTTATCTTGCCTTACCTATCTGCATCTCTCTCTTTCTTTCCCCCACATGCACATACACATTCTACTTAGGGTGTAAATTAAAATTCTTTAAGGTGCAAATCACCTGATTAAAATGGCATTCATTTATGCCATCAGAGAATATAATTCCATAAATCCTCTTGGATTAAAGTCATGTTATTCATATTATTAATTATTTTCTAACTGGGTCACATTTTTTTTTAATTGTTGATTGATTGATTATGTGCCATCAAGTTGGTATTGAGTGTTAGCAACCACTCAGATTTTCTTCAGAATACTCTGTCCCCAACCTGGTCCTTCAGATCTTCCAATAATGCACTCATTGCTGCTGTCAGTATGGCCATCCACCTTGCATTGATATGTTGCATCATCATAACCCCTCCAAACTAACCTTAACAAATTTAAGGTTTTTGAATTAGTTCTGTGTCAAAGCATGCTAGCATAGTCCATTGTTGTAATGGTATATGGGAATGACCTTGGGAGACAGGAAGAACAGCTGTAGCCTAGACAACAATCTGATAAACGAAATCTGGGCCCAAAGGAGGGGGATGGAGAAAGTGTCTCAGAAGGGACCCTCCCTAGTTTTTGGGAGAGTAAAAGTAAGGAATGGGAGTGTACTTTCAGACTTGCAAGCTTCTGTTAATGTAACTTTACAATAAGATAGAGTTAGTGCTCATGGTTGTGCTTCTTGTCTGAGCTACCTCAAAGGGCTAACACTTGTTGATGTGTTTGATTTTTTTAAAGGTATTTCAACTTGTGCTTCCTGAAGAAGTGAAGCCAGATAACAGCATTGCTAGAAGATCTCAGACTACTGGACATTTGGTTATCAACATACCAAAGGTGGGACAAATATTTAACAGATATTAAAGTGCAGTTTAAACTTTGACCTATTTACCCAAACATCCTTCTTACTTACTCTGCAAGTTTCTTTTGGGAGACTGAAGTTCTCATACCTGTTGTAGGATCTTCTCTAATGTAATGGCCAAGACTGACCCATATCTCACCTGGAAGATTGTATATGCAATATATGACCCTGCCAATTCGGGTCTTTTCTGAGAGGATACCTCTCTATTCACACCTGCAGAGCTCTTTGCCTGGAAGACTGCAATGCTCATTTGATATTCTACCAGTCTTTTCTGGAATATTGAGGCCATTTCACACAATTGTCTTTGAAAAGTTGTAATTTTGCATTCCCAGTGTAGGGTTGTTGGTGTCTGATAATTTCAATGAACTAGTTGTGGAGGAGTGGTTCTCAGAAATGCAGATACCAGGGACTCTGTCTGAGAAGTTTTTGGATACCAAAGAAGTGTAATACCACTGAATGATTGTCTCCCCCTGTAATTATGGTCTTTTGCCCAAAAGATAAGCTAGCCAGAGAAATCATTGGGAGCATAATTTCTGAACATCACAGAGCACAGTTTGGTTGATTTGACTTACTATTTTATCATGTATCACACAATAAAAGAGGCAGGATCCTCTTTGTCATCCTCTTCATCACTGGAAGGGTTCAAGAGGTGCCTTTAAATTTCATAAATCATTTTAAATTTCATAAAACTTAAAAAAGGAGTATTCACCCAGCCGGCTTCCATGCTGAAGGCAGGATTAGAACTCATGGGCTCCCAGTTTCTACCTTGATGCCTTTAACCACTGCACCAAGCTGGCTCCCTTTGTGGGTTTTAATGGCTGCATAACACTTGTTCTACCACTTGTCCTGTTTTTTATTCTGTTACTTCAGGGATGGGAAACGTTCAGATACTTCATAGTATAATGTCTAAGTGAGTATTTGGTGAGTAGTAGGAAAGGTCAACAGTGTTCCTGATAAAGGCTGAGAATCCAGTAGGCCATTAATATTTTTCTCTCCTGGGATGATTTCCTGCAAGGCTGATGGATCAAAATGCTATTCTTCTATTCCCACTCCCCATCCCACATGGCTTACTGCAAACTCCAGTATTGGCTATCATTTAGCAACCAGGGCTGCCCTTAACAGGGTTTTTTTCTCTGCAATTTTTTTCTGGAGGGCTAGTAGGGGAGAGGTGTTCTTTTAATTGTGTTAAGTCTAGTTTAGGGTTTACTGTACAGTTTTCATGTTTCCTATCTGAAAATGCTAGAAAACCTACCATTGATTTTGATTTTGGGTCATTGTAGTTGGCGAGGGCTCTGGGCATGGAAAAAAGCAGCAGGAGGCCCTGTGCTGCCTGGGGGCCTTAGATTGCTCCCCCCCCCCCCGTGCTGATAGAAGATATTACAGCATTGTGTGCTCCTTTGCTGCACCTTTCTTCCTTCCTTCCTTTTTTTGAATTTGTTCTTGAACATTTTCAGAAATGTGATTCCATATCCAAATTACATGTAGCCAATTTCCTTCAGTTTTCGCCATCTGTTTTGTCTTGCTAGGTCTCTTATTAATTCAGATAGTGCATCTGCAATGACAGGTTTGCAGCCTCATCAATGGCTGGAACCGTGCCTGAATTTTATTCATTTGAGCAACATCCACTTCTCCAAAACAAATTTCATTTAAAATCTGTGTCTATTAGTTTCAGAATAGCACTTTTGGAAATGGTTGTGAACTTTTAGAATCCTTGCAGATATTTTGAAGATTTGTGACAGTTGAATTGAATATTAAAATAGTTGTTGATTTATATTCTTTTCACATGTAGAAGAAAGCTTATTCCATTTTTTCTGTACTATCATGGGGTACATGTATTGTTTTCCACCCAGAAAATATGCCAAATGCATAAATCCCATGGGGAGGTTTTGTGAGGGAACAACTCTCATGGGGCTTTTTCATTACTGTTGATACCATCACCACTAAGCAGAAGTTTTGCCTTTGAGAAATCATTGAAGAATTTCTCCTTCCAGTGAAGAAATTGTCAATGTGGTTTTTTCTGCCTATTCATTTTAAGGAGTGTTTTGAAAGGCCATTTGTGGCCAGCTTAATTTTTAAAGGTTTTTTTTTTTTTTGTACTTTCAATCTAGAAACTCCCCCAAGCGTGCTGGTATTTTCTTCTACTTTCTTGTGGTCCCATTTTTACTACAAGCTTGTTGAACTTACAGTTGAGCTTAGTGTTCAAAAGGGATGATGCTAAAATGGAAAAACATAGGCAGAGAGGCTGCTTTGCAAAATCAGCTGAATTTTTAATAGGGGTGAGATTTTAATCTGGACATTATGATTTCTAATACAGGCTCACTCCTACAGAAAAGCCAAGGAATAAGAGACGTTATTATTGATGCATGCTGGATAATTGAGAAAGTCAAAGAATACCAAAAATAAATCAATATATGCTTCAGTAAGAAAGGCCTTTGATTGTGTCAGCCATGTCAAGCTGTGAAATGTCCTTAGGAAAATGGGAATCCCAGAACATCTTTTTATCCTCATGCAAAACTTATACACAGGGCAGAAACATGGCAGAACACACTTGTTCCATGCTGACAAAGGAGTAGCCAAGAATGTATACTCTCCCCTTATTTATGCAACCTACATGCTGAATATATATTGAGGGAAGCTAGATTGGAAGAAGATGAGCATGGCTTTAAAACTGAAGGAACAAACATCAATAACCTGCCCTATGATAATGATATAGATAGTCCTCATTTAGCGACTGCCTCGTTTAGCAACCATTCAGTTACAACTGTGATGAAAAAGTAACTTTGCGACCAGTCCTCATATTTACGACCTTCACACGTCTGTAAAGCAAAGGAAAGCTGAAGTAAGATCATAAGTGCAGGCACAGTTTCACTTAGTGCCAGCTTCATTTAATGACCAAGTTGCAGGTCCCAACTGTGGTCACTAAACAAGGACTACTTGTTCTACTGTAATAGCTCAAAATGTGAATAACATGCAACCTCTGCTAATGAAAGTTAAGGACTACCATTTAAAAATGGGACTAATATTAAATATAAAGAAGACCAAACTAATCACAACAGGAACAGGAACCACCCTTAAAATTGTCAAAGTAGTAGTTAACTCTTCCCTTTTAGGATCAATAAATGAACAGGCAGGCAAGAAATACGCCACTAGCCCTTGGTAGAGTAGCAGTGGAAGTCTTAGAAGAGCTATTCAGATGCCATGATGTATCTATACCTAGAAAAATCAGAATTCTGCAGACAATGATTCTACCTGTGATACTCTATGGAATGAAGCCAAAGTTGGACCTTGAAGAAACTGGATAGCAAGACTATTGGCTCTTTTGAACTCTGGTGCTCGAGAAGATTCCTGAGAATACAGCAGGTAGCCAAGAAAACCAACAAGTTGAAAATAAGGATCCTGGCATACAAGTAACCAAATAGAGAATGTGGTCAATTGTTGTTGTTGTTCAGTCATTAAGTTGTGTCCAATCCAAAAAGAGAATGTGGTCAATCCAAGTAGTTTATTGATCTAGATTTTTTTTAAAAAATACAGGAAACGCTGCCCCATATATTTGCTTTTTAAAAATAATATGCTGTCTTTGCATTGTGCTGGTATTTCAAAAAGGCTAACAGCTCTGTTTAAAAGTATATAAAAAGTATATAAAATTCAACCATATATTTATAAAAAAGTCCCCTCTCACCCCTATGGGTGATCGCTTCCTCAATCTCGGGTTCTCTACCAGAGGCCTGGGAGTTTGAGGGTTCTGTGCAGGATCTTAGCTGTTCCTACCACTGCACTCTTCTGGACAGAGAGCTCTGAAGTTGTTCCTGGGAACTGTTGGAGCCACCCTCCCAGCTTGGGAGTCATAGCCCCGAGTACTCCTACCACCACTGGCACCACTTTGGCCTTTACTTTCCACATCCTCTCTAGTTCCTCTTTTAGGCCCTGGTACTTCTCCAGCTTCTCATACTCCTTCTTCCTGATGCTGCTGTCCCTATCACCACCACTGTCTTCTGGTTCTTGTCTACTACCATGATGTCTGGTTGATTGGATAGTACCTGCCTGTCTGTCTGGATCAGGAAGTCCCACAGGATCTTAGTCCTGTTATTCTCCATGATCTTCTGTGGAATCTCCCATCTGGACTTGGGAGGGTCTAGCCCATACACTGTGCAGATGTTCCTGTACACAAAGCCAGCTATTTGGTTGTGCCATTCAGTGTATGCTGTTCCTGCCTGCATCTTACACCCTACCACTATGTGTTGGGCTGTCTCTTGAGGCTTCTCTGCACAGTCTGCGCCTTGGGTCCTGTCTAGTGTGGTAGACCCCTGCTTCTATGGATCTGGTGCTTAGTGCCTGTTCTTGTGCTGCTATGATCAGTGCCTCAGTGCTGTCTTTTAATCCAGCCCTTTCCAGCCACTGGTAGGATTTCCTAATATCAGCCACCTAAGCTGTCTGTTGATAGTACATCCCATGCAGGGGCTTGTCTTGCCATGGCACTTCTTCTGCTTGAACTTCTTCCCATGTCAGCTGCTGCCTCAGGCATTCTCTCAGCAGCTCATCTTTGGGTGCAGTCTTACTGATGTGCTCCTGGAAGCTCTGGGTTTCATCCAGGACAATGGCTTTGACACTCACCAGACCCCGCCCGCCCTCTTTCCAGCTGGTATACAGTCTCTGGGTGTTGGACTTGGGGTGGAAACCTCCATAAATTGTGAGGAACATCCAGGTCTTCAACGTTGGCAGCTTCCATGTCCTCCTTTGGCCAGCTCAGTATACTGGCAGGGTATCTGATGACTAGCAGGGTGTACATGTTGATGGCATGGATCTTGTTCTTCCCATTGAGCTAGCTCTTCAGGACATGTCTTATCCTTTGGTGGTACTTGGAAGTTGCTGTCTTCCTTGCCTCCTCATTGTGGTTCCCATGTGACTGTGGGATCCCAAGGTAATTATAGCTGGTCTCTATGTCTGCTATGTGGCCCACTGGTAGTTCCACTTCATCAGTCTTCACTACCTTCCCTCTCTTTACTATCATCCTGCCACACTTCTCCAGTCCGAATGACATCCCAAGGTCCTTGCTGTAGATCCGTGTCAGGTGGATCAGTGAGTCGATGTCTCGTTCACTCTTAGCATACAGCTTGATGTCATCCATGTAGAGGAGGTGGCTGATGGTGATTCCACTCTTGAACTTGTACCCATATCCAGACCTTGTGATTATCTGGCTGAGGGGGCTTAAGCCTATGCAGAACAGCAGTGGGGACAGTGCATCACCTTGGTATATGCTGCACTTGATGGC